>JAHKNZ010000043.1:0-324667 GCA_019054715.1 Fusarium sp. S19/10 | reverse complement strand
CGTTATAGATAGTTACTACCTATTAAGTACTTAATTTTAGGTTATTTTAAAGGGCCTAAAGGGTAAGAAGGATTCTAGCTTTATTTAATAATTAAGGTATACTTGGTTATTAAGAAGTATCTAATTAAATAGAAATGTTATAGGATAAGGGATTTTTAGGTTACTTGCTTATCTGGGTTACTTGCTTATTAAGCACATTATATAAAATTAAAAGTAAAAAAGGTAAAGATTTTAAGAAAGATTCTTTTTTTTTTTTTTTTTTTTTTTAAAAAAAGAAAAAAACCTATAAATTTAATATGCTATATCTCCCAATAGGTACTAGCGATATTATAAGTCAAGGACAGTGGGTGCCGGGCGCCGCCACTATGCAAACACAGAGTACCATCCCAGAGTCTATTTCCTCCCGCTGTATCAGACATGTTAATAGAGTTCTCATCGAGAGACTTCGCGTTGGAGAGATGACGCACAGGAACGCTACGATTATGTTCAAGGGGGCTGACGGTTTGGTTGTTCACGCAAAGGGTATTTCTAGTATTGAGGAAGTATGCCTTGTCTAGATACTTGAACTTGGAATTCTTCTGTAGAGACGAACACCTCTTCTGTTGCAATGTTAAATCCTGTGACCCTCACCGAACTTCTTACCACGTTACTTGGAGGCGTCGCTCATCAGGTGAAGCTTATTTCCTATTTGCGCACTCATGATCGCCGACATCATCTTCACCTCGCCATAACCCAGCTTGTTACTAACCTCGGTCGCTTGTCTTGAGAAGGTTACAAGAGTTCCCTCAACAAATCGGTGCTAGGGCAATGTTAGTTTTCATCTAATCTCTATCAAGCTGGCTAATATACTTGGAAGATGACTCTCTGCTTGTCATGGTATACAAGGAAGCGGTTTTTGTCCCCTCTCTGCTGGCCAAACAGATAGTCTTCGTCGACGGTAAGTTTGTAACCTGTCTCGGTCTTCTCGATCTTCGACGACTTGAAATTTTCAATCATCTCCTCTGAGACAAAGAGATAGTTGGTCTTCTCAGGTTCCTCGGCTATTGATATTAGACCGAATGACTATTCTAAGATGGGGTTATGCCTACCACGAGTGTTTGTGAACTCGATACGCATATAGTTCTTATTAAACTCCTTAAAGCTCTGCTTCCAAGCGACAGGTGTAGGTACCCATTTGGCTTCCTCCGGAATGGTAAGGACGTCAGATTCCTTGACAGGCATATTTGATGTTGGTAAAAACAAAATGTTTTGCGACTTTGGGGAATAGAGCAGAGAACTGTTGTTCTAGATGATGAGGAGCAAATAGCCTTCGTGTCATTCTTATAGTCCATCAGAATTGCAAGAACCACCACACCAGTAACACAATGGGATCCATGTAAGCACACTGAACGTTCTCAAGCTTCAGGCTAACATCCTAAAGTCAATCCAGCAACCCACCTCAGCTAGCAACGGCAGGATCTAGACAACGTCCAGACTGCTACATAACCACCAAGTTCCAATAAAATTCTTGTGATGGTCGAGTTGCAGCAGATCGTTAAGCAAACCTCGGCGTGCCCGTGAATACTGTGGGGAAAATAAATTCCTATAAAGACATACTATAATTAAACTAATCTATATAATAGAAATATAAAATCTCTTAACTCCTACTGCAGCAGTTTCCACTCTAGTGCAATAGTTATCTTTTGGAAGGAACAGCTCACTTGGGAAGTGGAGAGTTGAATTACCCATCTCCTGGACCGATGCGTTACCGATGCGCTCATACTCACCCTTCCTTATGCCTGTTGGCTGTAATACAATCCCACTGTGCCTTCTCGGTCCTTCGCAATGGACAATAGGTAACCAGAATGCGCGAAATGTGTCATTTTCTGCATGGTCCTCCCAGGCATCGAAACCCATTCCTTCAATTTTTGTGTGGCCACGCAGTGAACGCTTGTCGTCTATGATGATTCCGGTGTTCTTCTTAGATGCATAGACTGTACACTCCTTAAGGTATTCACAGCGAACCTCCAGGATTCCGCTGATAAGCTCTCCAAATGGGTTTGTAGGCGTTTGGTACTTGATGTCAATATTCATGATTTCAATATACACTTTCGTTATGGGAAAGGTATAAGGGGCACTGTTGAAGTAGCTTATAGGCGCGCTGTTTGAGGCCCAAGACCAAGTCGGGGCTACCGTAGGGTTATATCTTTTGCCCCGGTCCGTACTCCAGCAAAGCTGGGAGGCCAAGTCTGTTCGCCACATACCTGCTATGTATTCGTCAGGTGTATCCTTCTGGATAAGCTGAGCAATAGCGGAGATAGCCACCAGCTTATCGCGTCCCATAGTCAATTGACATGAGGAGTATTGTTCGACGATCGTAGGCCAGCCAAGGCGCGATAGCCAGTTGGGTCCTTTTGGTAGATCTAGAGAACAGTCGACATAGCGTTGAGGCCTAGGGATGCCTTCAGGCCAAACCTCGCAGGCAGTGAGGCAGCTACACACCCAAAAGACTTCTTGCTTGGTGAAGTGTAGTGTCCGGGGCGCGAGAAAACGCTCCTGTACGACCCAAGCGCGACTCATCAGGGGAATATCCTCGATACGTGGTTGAAGGGCCTCCGGAATAAAGCATTCATAGAGAGTACCATTCTGTAGTAGGAGTTGGAATCTCCAGTCCTCCTCTTGGTCGAAAGAACAGCCAACTTGCCCGTTCGATGCGCCTGTTGCAGCAATATTCAGTGCTGAGCGACCGTACACACTGCCCATACGCACTGACTCGTGTTTCCAATCTTCTGCATCGTCTTGAATGATACACAGTGAGTCTATCCAGATGTAGTCAAATCCTAGAGATCTCGCAATAGATATCGCTTCCTTAAATGTCTTCGTCAAGCCTTCTAGTGGGATTTGTTGTATGAAGTCGGCGAAGTTCCCCTTGACCAGAGTCAAGAACTTCTTGAGGCCCCAGCAATGGCTGAGGGATGCATAGGAAGTTGAAGGATCGATCGTGGTTGTGTCAGGGCAAAGTCTAACCGTACCACCACCTATAGCAATAAGTCTAGTGGGTAATTCTTTAGGCGTATCGCCAATATGCGCCAGACAAGTATGAGCCGCATCGCAATTTCGAAGCCGTGCTTTGCTCAATTCTAGAGCATGAGACAAGTTATCTTTCTCCCCAGGAGAGCTGTGATGGGCTGCTGTGTCCAGATTTAGCTATTTCCCATATACCCCGCTAAAGTAGTCATACCTTGCTGAATATGAGGAATCAATATAACCCTAGCTGACCACACATGGCTCCTCATGTTCCCTTTTGCTACAGGATCCTCATACCAATACATATTGGTGTAGAACAACATCCCCTCCTCGGGGCCGGTTCCATCTGAAAGACTGTGTATCTCAAGCGCTCCGACGTTGCTGTCGCTCTCCTCAGGAGCATCTGAGGGGTGCAGGAACTTCCCGTTTTTCAAAAGTTGGGCGCAAAGACCACAACCATTCTCGGCCGACAGTTCAACTTCGGCAACGGTATTGTGCCATCTGAAATGGAGCCCAAAACGGTCTATTGGAGGCCAGCAACTAAATGGCTGTTTGCATTTTTCACAGAGTGAAGTTGGTGGTTGATGGATTCCCTTTAAAGGCGGCGTGGCTGTATGAGTTTTATGAGTCATCTGCAGATAGAAGTTAGACTATTGTGATCATTGATCCAGAAAGATTTAAGTACCTTCTGAGCTTAACTAGCGAGAGTTCAATAACGTCTTGTAAACAGAAAGCTACTAAGTTTAGGTATAAGAAAGTAAATAAAACCTCGCTTGCAATAAATATATAGGTACCCCGCTCTGAAATATGCAATTAATAGAATAAATACTAAAGAATTGCTTTTTTTTAGGTTAGTGCTTACTTCTCTATTAGCTTAAGCTCTGACTTGTATTCTTCTTGAACCTTCATAAGCAATAGGTTATATCTGTGGTTATTTAATTGTGTTAGTTTGAACTGTACGATTTGATAACTGGCCTTCAAAAACCTTAAATAGACTTGTATTCTTTACTAATAAAAGCTGGAATAGTATTTAATTTTATAGAAAAGACGGTAGAGCCTGAATAATATCTAACCTTTTACACGAGTATAAAGCTCTAATAATACTTCCTTGTAATAAGTGTACTGCAACAGACAGTTCAGTTAACCTCAGTATAGCTGTTGATACTCTAAGGAGTAATCTATGAGGCTAACCCTGGAGCTCCACGCTAGGCAGCCGATTTACAGGGGTATCCGCGCACCATTTTGGACTATTGACATACTCCAGCTTGGGTGAGATTGATAAGCTTCTGGTTGGTTCTGGGATTTGTATGTTTCACAGTTCCCTTGAAATTGCAGAGCGTAATTAAGCATATTCCAACTATTGGATGTACTTACGTCTCGACTGTTTTGAATCCAGCTGACTCGCCCAATCGGACAACTTAACTGTCATTGGCCACGCCTGAGCATCTCCCTACTATTGTGTAATATCGTTTGAGATTTGCATATGTGTTTGTCGCATTGACCCTCACCGCTCCTGCCTATACAGTGGCCAGGTTTTCGGGATGTTCTTTTCGGATTCATGGTCTTCCTCACGATACGGACAATGATTAACGGTTCCAGATCGTGGAATATGGTTGGTTAGAACCTAAATAGTGGCTGCCCTGTGTTGGAATTTCGGCTTGCGGCAAAAACGCCCCGCTGAAACTGGACTCGGACTCCCTGAGACATCACACCTAGCAAGAAACAGCGGAAGCTAATCTCAGTTGACTTAAATTCATTTAGTTGAGCTTTCAATTTCTGAAATACCCTGGAATGGGGGTTTAGAATGTTTGTTCCACTCTGACCTCTTTCAGAGGTCTTGAAATATGCTCTACTGGAGCGCAATAAACCCCAACGACAATGTGTCCTACGCAACACCTTTCATCCCCCTTCCATTCATCAGCGACAATGCACTTCTCTTCGCTATCTCTCATTGCATTGCTTATCAAGGTGTAAGCAGCATGGACTCTGCCACAGTTCGTCCTTGCTGACCCTGTCGCCCCTGAATGCCAGTGCGGTAAACCCTTCGAACAAAACGAAACCAGTGCCACGGTCTACGTGTGCAAAGACTAGCGACTTGGACCCACCAAGCTGCCGAAAGTTCCATTCTGGGTACCGTCATGTCAAGATACGATCGCTTCAGAATGGATACACCGATCGGATTGATCGAGACATGGTGGAACGTCACAGAAGGTAAAAACAAAACTGGCGGAGTAAGAACCAACAATCATTGAATGTGGCAATGTGATTCAGTGTTAGCTCACCCAAATTATGTCCTGAACTGTAATACGGATTACGGCGGTCTAAAGACAAATCTGATCAACCCAACATAGCCTTGGACTTTCACAGACCTCCTTGCTAGTATGTCTATATATAAATGCTTAGACCTATCCAAATGAAAGGATCTTCTGGTTGATAGGTAAAATGGGATTCTCCATATTGATATCTATTGATCGCCATAATTCATATACAGATCAGGGCACAAATTGGTTGTGACGTAAGTAGCTCATCTCAGCTGACGGCATCCTGATGGCCAGTTGTGTTGGCAGTATAGGCTCAAAGCTACGATTTTGACAACCAATGAGAGGTTAAAGGAAAAGACTTAAGGAGTCTTGTTGACCGAAGTACTTAGCGGAGACGGAACTTCTGAATGCATCTAAAAATTTGTAGCTTAACTAACTCCTTACTCGTAGATAAATTTCAAATGATCGACTGTGTACGTCGCACTTCCGTCTGACGGCCAAGCTTGTCGGGGTCCGCTTGCGTCCCGATCCGGTACTTATTTTCATTCAGGCGGAGGGAAATGCAGTAGTATCAATCCAGATCTGTAGATAATTTCAATTGATCGCCTGTGTACGTGGCCCTTCCATTTGACAGGTCAAGCTTGTCAGGGTCGGCTTGCATCCCGATTGGTTATTTCTTTGAACTTAGGCTAGGACAAACGTGGTTTTAACTGTATTGAAACGCCGCAATTTAGGTTAGATAGCTAACTTATACACTAAAGTATACAGAAGATATTAGTGTATCATTTATAAATAGTTCTTTTGACTGGATAAACATAGAAGTGCAATTAGTGAAGTAAAAACTATAAGAAGGCAGAGCAAGGACACAATGATCTTTTTTTCATCAGCAACAACAGTCCGTCTATCCTCAGTCACACTTAGTTCTAAAACCCACGAATCTCAACATGAAATTCTCCCTCGCAACCATCACAGCTATCATAGCTGCTTCTGCTCCTGCCGCTATGGCAGATGACTGGAAGTGCAACGGCTCCGGATGGGAAACAGGCCTTAGACGTTTTTCTTTCAAATTTAAGGGCTACTGCGCTCACGAGTCCGGCCGGTGCTTCTTGCGTGCTATTCGAGGAAAGGGTTTAGTAGCGCAGAATTGGCAAGCTTGGGAGGTTGAAGACGGTTGGTGGCAGGTTGACGTGAGCGTTACAGCTGGGTAAGTGACCAAAGTTATTCATAGGTAAATTTTACTGATTGTTCTGTTATCCTAGACTTGGTTGGCAGGTCAACAACGCCATTCAAGATGTCACTGGCGAGTGGCGCGGTTGCTGGCCTGGCCAGTAGAGGCAGCCTAGCTCACTGTGGCCATTGGCCAGATCTCGCAATTCTCTTGTCTTCGAGAAATCAACGAGTCAGAATCTCTTAACCAAGCTTGGATTTTATCACATCATGTTTCGCAGTATAAGTTAGTCAGATACAGTCCTTACCTATCAGTAGTGTCTAAACAGATAGTTCATTTGAACTGAAGTTTATCTTTGAATACTGCAGTCATTGCCAAGTTAGCACAGGACATACCTACCCTTGATTTGAATGTTTCAGGTGCTAAGCTGACGCCACCTGCCATCTGAGTGACTCACCAAATGCCAAGTCGTTTTGAGGGGGTTCAAAATTTTCTTCATACACGATACGCTGTGTTACAGAGGCAGACGATTGAATCACATGCCTAGTCTTTACACGAGGGATAGTCCGTTGCCGGCACGGCAGGCTAAGCGGGCCGTGGACCTGTCAAATAATATTTGTGGGGAAACTGAATCTAGAGTATGATATTTGATCTTTGGCTTTGACCCCCAACGCATTTGAGAACGAAAGTATGAGAGACAAAGTGAGAGACAGCGGTGGCGTAGCTGAAAGAAAACGCCAAGGCCACATCCTTGCACGGTCAGTACCCAGCGAAGCGCCGCTGCATGCCATCATACCGGTGTAAAGACGACTTCATTCTACCATGTGATGACATACTCTTTTTGTTTGACCGCATGTTGATGTTTCATTGATAGTTGTATCTGGTGGTCCCTGGACCAACCCATGTTCGGCATAGACGGTACATATGGGACCAATCTGCAAGTCACCGATAATGGATTGGATGACCTATACTTTGATGATACACGGGTGCTTATCCGTTTTCATTGATCGTGAGTGTCAAGCATCGTAGTATCAGGGTCTTCCAGTTGTCCGGTGCGGAACGAAGACCCTGGACAGAAATATGTCTGAGACTGAATCCGTATATCCGCCCCTTCCGAGTGTCCACTAGTTAGCTCAGCCAGCCACACAGCATAAGACATACCTGGCAGGTATGTGACTTGAGCCCTTCAAATAGATGGAGCGGAGTAGCAACTTGACGGTACAGTAAATTCCATTTTCCTGTCATGATGATCTATGCAATTGATTGGCTGTATGTGATTCAAGCTTTGCTCCACGAAGCTTGCTAGGGTTACAGTCTAAGGGCACCAGGAGCCGCGTTTCACCCAATGCAAGACCTACAATCCACGTCTGTTAACTGACCGAGAGACGGTTGTAAGGACTAATGATTTGCCAGGCCCGTTCATCTTTCCCGTCTTGCGACTGACTGTAAGAGGTTTGTATGCGATGACGGGTCCATTAATGTTCAAAAGGCGATTCATGTTACCCACAGACTCCAGCCTCAGAAGTATCGTTGGATTCAACTTGCCTTGATGATCGTGAAATCGCACCCGCACCTGATGGGTTCGTACAGAAAAGTCCTTGGGTGGAGGACACCCTTGGAAGGATTCATCCATGCACTCCCCGTATCATGCCACTGCCTACAAATCGAAGTATGTCAAGTATTGTTACGACACACATACCAACATACCAAGACACCGGTGATTCAACTTTCAGCTGTGATTGTGGAATCTTCACGCAAGCCTTTCCGTATGTCGCAGTCAGCTTGGCGTTGTGTCTTATCAAGGCTCTCTAACAACACCGTACGTTCGATGCCTGCAGCGAGCATTCCAGTCTAGTTAGCGTCAGCAGTTATCTTTGCAACAGTCTGGGTTTGGAGTAGCATTCTAAACGATCTGACCGCCTGCTACACCAGATGGACTACGATAATATAAATATCAGCCTGTAGGCCCGAGAGCCGCAACTTTCGATATCTTCATCTTACATGCTTATCTCCTTGTGAGTCCCTATAACATTACCTTCATATCATCTTCAAGAACAGCTTCGGAAACCATGAGAGACACTGCGGCACCGGGCAGCCATGGTGAGAATGACCCAAACTCTCACGACGAATCCGAGGAGTCACCTGAGTCTCCCAAGGATTTTAAGGGCTTGAACTCCCTTAAACCATTTCCTCGCAGCAAGAAATACTCCAACGTACCCGGCCGCTCGTATCTTCACTTAAGTGATAAGGGACAAGCAATTGCTAAAAAGGAACCAGTTCGCACACTTTGGTTCTGCTCTGAGGTGCGCGACCCGCTACGCTATAATAAGGTCTGATCGCTAATTCTTCATATCTTCCAGCCACTGAACACTGAAAATACTCGCCGTCCTGCAAGCATTCAATTGATCACCCACTCTCACGCTAAATTGACGCGTAATGAAAACACCCCATCGAAGGCCAAAAACGACCCTCAGAATACCACCGCCGAAGGTCGTGAAGACAAGACTAAGAATACTACTCCCGAAGGTTATACTTGGTTCGAGATTCGGCTTTGTGAGACTAAGGAACTAGCCAAAAAGGGCACATCGAAGACGAACGACAAAGGTGAACTGTTCGAGTGGCTGAGCCATAGGCACAGTTTTCAGAGCGAAGATGAAGAATGGGTATGATGTCTTTCTATATATGAGACATACATGCTAACATCTATGTCTAGTGTCTGGGTCGTGTCTTCATGCACGATGCAAATATTCTCAAGCATGTAGAAGTGAGTACTCCAATTCTCAAATTCCCCCTTAGATACTGACTATTTCGATAGGCCGGCAATGTCATTGCAGTTTACATCTGTGCTTCTGGCGAATATGCCAATCATGCTAAGGAAGGATATCTGTGTTTTGATTATGGCGGCTACAAGGGAAGCGAGAGCAAGTTTGAAGAATCAAAATGTGTATACGTTATCTGCTAACATACTATGCCAGTTGATATCAAACTGCCAGCGCCCACGAGTCCTCCCGAGGTCCTGGTCTTCGGCGAGAAACGGCAGGAATGCCTGATGACGCCAATCGCTGGATCTTCCGCTAGAAAAGCGGTATTCATCGACGGCGGAGTAGACTTGATGGAGCGGTTGCTGCAAACCGACGCCAGGAACTGGAAGGTCAAGAAAGAGTACCTTCAAGCTAAGCACGCTGCACCTAACCTGCATACAATCTTCGATCTGGAGAATGTTAAAGCTGTGAATGGCAAACCCGTAACTAGTGGCCAGTACGAGACTGTCAAGCAGTATACCCTTCATAACCACGCGAAATTCCGAAACCGTGAAGCTGGTACAGACACTACCGCAGTGAAAGTCACATCAGATGACAAGACAGGTGTCAAATCAGATGCCCCAGCGGATACCACAGCAGGCGCCACAGAAGACGAACGGGAACCCACCACGGTGGATCCGAAGATCATTGTCTGGAATGACTTTGGAATTAGAAGAAGCGAAGCCATATCCGCCAAGTCTGATGCGCGGCTACTCATCTACCAGATGCGTTCACCCATCTTCCAAAATGAGCTTTGGGACAAGGCGATCACCGCCACTGAGCACCAGGTTGAGATCAAGCAGAAGGACGCTGATGGAAAGATTGCCGAGAGTAAGGGATTCCAAAACGTTCTCATCGTTATTGACGCAGAGGACCTTCGTGCTCATGGGTTCAATATCTCTCGCCGCGTCTCCTGGGAAAAAACAATGGAGGACTTCCACGCCCACTTCGAGGAATTTATCAAGGACATCTATGAGGACATGCATGTTGTTGTGCGTCTGGGCTACGAAGGCGCCATATATGTGCCGCCTAAGAGCTCGATAGTCACCTCTGAGCAAACGACGGCCAGCAAATCCACCGACCAATCGGCTCAGAAGTCCGGAAATTCCGTGCCAGGTAACCCGGACTCGCCAGCCGGGGCAACCAATCCCATCGAACCAGTCAAGAAACCCATGCCACAGCACCAGTTCTATTGCTACCTGGTGCCCGATAAAGCTGAGGGTGACCTACTTCGCGCCCACAAAGGGAACATTCCCGGTATCGATATGGCATTTGTTGCTGGTTTAGTAGCTTCCCTGGTGAGAGAATCGGACCATTCGCTTGGAGCTTTAGATGACACAAAGATCGGAGCGGCAGTCGACAGCGCCTTGACTTGGTCACATCGCTTTGCAAGTGTCCGTTTCTATGAAGACAAGGCCGGCTCGCTGAACTATCCTAGCCCCAAACACTTCGATCTTGAGAAGTACTCTCGGCCAAGACTAATCAGTGTTCAGGCCAAGGGGACGATCAAGGAGAAAGGTGATTGGTCTCTGTTCAACCTCCTTGCACGTGTCAAAACGGAAGTAAGCAGCGACATCGTCACCAAGGGATCAACAGCATGGCTCGAAAGCAGTGTCCCAACCGCTCGCTTCGGGAACCTCCTCACTGCAGATCGGATAGAGATTGAATGCTTTCGATCCACTGCCGCTGTTATTGATGAATACCTTGCCTCACCTCCAGGAAAGCCCCTATCCATCGCCGTGTTCGGATCACCCGGAGCTGGAAAGTCTTTCGGGGTCAAGGAGGTTATCAGAACCATGCTACCCGACGCTAAGGAACCCATCGAGGTGAACCTCTCCCAGTTCATGTCTCATTCTGAGTTGCTGTCTACTTTCCATAATATTAGGGACATGGCTCTGGCGGGGAAGACCCCAGTTGTAATGTTTGACGAATTTGACAGTGTCTTCGAACAGGCAGAGCTGGGCTGGCTGAAGTACTTCCTGGCACCGATGCAGGATGGCTATTTCCTGGAAAATGGTCAACAGCGAACGTTGAAGAACGCTATCTTTATCTTCATCGGAGGAACATCGGCGACCTGGGCGGAATTTACCGAAGGCATGGATAAGAAAAAAGAGAAGAAGACGGTCGCAATGGTCAATACCGGCGCAGGCGGTGATGCCACAATGCTGGACAAGATCGAAAAAGAGATGGCCAAGAGAGACAAGGATACAAAGGCCAAGAAGCCCGACTTCGTCAGCAGACTGAGCGCATATATCGACATTAGGGGTCTCAACAAGATTGGCGAGGGCGATGAAGATGAAATGTTCACAATCCGCCGGGCAATGATCCTTCGAAGCGCTCTCTCCCGACGACTCAGAATATCCGACGGCAAGGACATTCCTGTCGATAGCAGGGTCCTCAATGCACTACTAAAACAAGGGGAATTCCGTCATGGCGCCCGTTCCATTGCTCTTATTCTTCAGATGAGCGCCTTATCCGGTCGAAAACGGTTTGAAGCATCAGCATTGCCAGCCGACGAGCAACTCAGTATGCACATCAACGTGGAAGAGTTCAAAAGGAATATCCGAAAGGACATTCATGGCGATAAACCCCATTCGAAGAGCCCGAAGAAACCCGCTATGCCAGTTGACATTGGACTTCGCAAGGTCTTGTTGAAGATGGAACGATAAGTTGGGGTTCGCGGAGCCATGCTTGGGAAATGGGAAAAGTTAATGGGGTGTTAGGAAAAAGCTGGAAGAGGAGGGTATCCTGGTCAGGACTAATCATGGATTTTAACACTGCTTGACGCTGTATAGTACGCAAGTTTTAACAAATTTGGTTTTGTTCTTTGTAAGGTAAGATTATGAATAGTAGAAACGGTTTGTGTAAAAAGAAAAGAAAAAAAAAAAAAAACCGAAAGGGAATACAGGAAGTGAGGTTACAATCTTCATGATTTCGACGTTATTAACATAATCAACTAGCCTTTCCTCACTTCTGCTTGTATTCCCTTGATTACATATCAGCTGGTCTGAGCTAGTGGCACGGATACGTGATCATCCTATGGTCTGGAAGGATGACGAAGGGACAAACAACATCGAGGTTGACTGCGTAGGATGATATCTCGATCCAACCTAACCTAAAGCGACTCGTCTATCCAATAATAATTATCCACTCACTGTAGACTTCCCCGCTTGAGATTTCGCTTAAGCTTAGACTAGGCCTATTTCCGAAAAGCGCCTTTCGTTATTGGACCTACACGCAATAGGTATTAGAGTGACCTTAAAACCATGCTCTCTGCAGCACATAGAGCTTTTACTGCCAGTAGAGATGGAAAGACTGATAGAAACCGCTGACATTGCAATAAATGCACCGTTATTGCCGACAGCAAAAGGACCGACAACAGTAGACTCGGCCATTAAGCTATCAAATTCGGAGGTATAAATCTAGGCCTTACCAAGCAACGCCCTGGCTTAAGCCTCCGTTAATCAACGGACTCCGACATGTCATTTGTCTATCAATCAACCTATTAACTTCAGAGGTATAAATCTAGGCCTTGCCAAGCAACGCCCTGGCTTAAGCCTCAGCTGAATTAATAACTATCCAAATTCCAACGTTCAGTTGGCCGAAAGGTCCTGAGGATTGGATTTAGTCATTCTACAGTGCTCTTACGCCGTCCTGTAAGCTTAAAACCCCAAGATGCCCTCCAAGGTACATCATGTAGACCCTAGGAAGATAGAAGACACCGAATAACCTAATCTACCAAATGAACCATGCTGTGGGTGACTCTCCCTCTGGCTTGGGACTTAGGTAATGCTCGTGCAGTCACGACTTTATGTAAGCTAAGATGCTTCCTGATTTATAACAGCTCGTTTAGTAGAGATTGCATTATTAACCAAATTGCAGTAATCAGCCTACTATGCGTTTTCGGAATATGGGTTCTCAGCTACTTTAGGTGGAAGCACTATGCTGCAAAGGTGAACCGTCAGGCTCTTGTCGGTCTATTTGACCTTCTAGTGGTCTCTAGTGCTGGGGATGCGATGGATACCACTACCGCCGTTTTCAAGACCGGGCACTGGTTTACTCACGTCCGTCTGCTACTTTACTGCGTATTGGTAGTTTTCTTATCCATCCTTGGCATTGCTGCCGGCCCAATCGCCCGATATACAATAGGCTATGGTTTCGTAATCAGAGATACGAAGGTACCAGTGGCCATGGCAACGATCGACCACACCAATATACTTTCGGCTCTGGTCCAATGGAACTCAACTATCAACCGCCTGAATGACGCCGGTTTCCCATATACAGAGCTGTTGGATTTCCTCCCAGATAACGGCGTGGACTGGCAATACAAATCTTCCGAGTGGAATTCCAGTTGGAAGATGTCTTGCGAATATACTCCTCTAACCGAATTTCCCGTTAAAGCTGAATGGGCCATACCGGAAGCAGTACTCGACGAGATCCCTGACGTACGTTTAGCCTATCCATCCGATATCCAAGAAGCGTTATCTACATATCGGGAAGTTAGTGGGCAGGCGGGGTTTTATGTGAATCGGACATATCAAGACCTTCTTGTGTTTGTCTTGCTCTCGACTGGCTCCGATACTGTTCGTGTTCAAACAAACAATGAAACAATGCGCATGACATTTTTAGCTTTCCACTTACACAACATCCCTAGAAGCAATGTCAGGGGACGGTATTTCGGAATCGGCCCAGCTGAGTATTCAGCTTATACTCGAGCAGACTGTGTTATTCGCCAGGGGCGTGTCCGTGATCCCAAACATATCGCCTACCTGTGGACGGAAGACACATATTCCATTGCTGTTGCATTTTCCGACTTTTATCGAGCCAACATCGTGGATCAGTCCATAAACAACAAGGCAATATATCATCCGACGGGACAGGACCTTATACGATTTTTCCAGGCCTATATGATTACAAAGGATACCCAGTATCAACATGTGGTAGCACGCACTATTACAGTCAGGCAGCGTCGCATCAAGGTTGCACTAATAGCCTTACTGATACTTATCATCTATGTAATAGTGTTAGTTATGCTACTAGCCTGGGCCTTTATTTGGTGTCCTATTCAGAAAGGGATATTCGTTCCACGCACCAAAGTCGACTGGGTGATGGTGGCGGTTCGAGAAGTTTCAGCTCGGGATATAAGTGTAGCCAAAGTAGAGGCTTCACGAGAACAGTTGTATGTGGACATGGGCGCCTCGGATTATGGTTATTTTACAAGCTCTATAGGTCAACACGTTGGCCTTCGAGTATAACACTAAACTGTTTGAATCCTGTCAAGGTCAGAATGGGTTGATATCTATTACCTTAGCTTACTTGGTATATGTAGTTTGTTTATGGTGCCATGCGGTAAGTTTATTTATCAATTGAAAACCTTTCCAAGTTTCCCTTTTATTGCCAACTTTTGAAATTTATTGAAGCAATGCTGTTGTGACTGAATTAAATGCGACAAAATGATATACTTTTCTAATGGGCCGCAAAACAAGACCTTGGTAAATATCCCTTCAACCCTGTCTATGTGTTCCGTAATTTTGCCAAAGCCCAGAACATGGGCATCGTAGACATACTGGATCACACCAAATGCGTAACAACTCTCAAAATTTGACTTGAGCTGTATTGAATCGTTGGCTGCGATGACCAGCGACGGGACCGCTTCTCACTTTGTGCACGTTGAACAGATGGAGCTCACTTATTGAGACATAATTCCAAAGATTTGTGTTTGGCAAAGTTACAAGTGATAATCATGATTGAGTTAAGTAGCACGCCAGCGAAGGGCGCGGTATTTGTTGATTGTGGAGTTGACCTGATGGAGCGGTTGCTCCAAAGCGATGTTAAGAACTGGAAGCTCGAAAAACATTACCTGAGGTCTAAGCACAATGCACCCAACCTACATACAATTCTCAATCTAGAGGATGTTAAACGCGGACAAGGGCGCCCTAAAGGACATGGATTCACTTTCCCGTCGAGCTTCCTGGGAAAACACAATGGAGGACTTCCAGGCTCACTTCGACGAAATCAACAAGGACATATACGACAATATGCACGTGATTGTGCGTTGGGGCTAGGAAGACACTATATACGTTCTGCCCACACCTAAGGATATGACCGATGATCACCAGTTCCATTGCTACCTAGTACCCTATAAAGCTGAGGGCGATCTCCTTCGGTCTCACATAGGTAACTTCCCAGGCATCGTTATAGCATTTGTTGCCAGCTTGGCTGCCTTATTAGTTTGAGAATCAGAATATTCACCCGAGAGTCTAAGCGAATCTCAAATTGAGGCAGCAGTCGATCTTCCTTTAGCATGGTTTTATTTTTATGCAGGTGTCTGTTTCTGTAAGGACGGCGGCTCAACCTAACTACCCATGCCCCAAACACTTCAATCTGGATAGTTTTCCAAAGCCGAGGCTTATACCTTTCAAGGCGCAAGAAGTGGTCTAGGCTAGTGACAACTGGTCCCTGTTCATAGTATTTCCGGACGTGAAAGGGGACGTAGCAGATAAGACTTACAATAATGGTTAGTGAGAGAGTGGAGAAAACAAATAATAAGTGAGGTCAATTATACAACCGGAATGTTTTTCCTAATTAGCAAAGTGAATGGTTAATCTAATTCCAATTGCGTATAACAATCTCTAAAGCAAGAGTGAGTAGGATTTAGACGGTCGATAGAATAAGGAATGGTAACTTGTGAAGGCAAAGACGACTAACTCTGTAGTGACACATCAGGCGTCTTCCTTCGATCCGCATACTCAGGTAACTCATTTACACCGTATTCAGTACCATGTTGCCCAGCAGGAAGCTCTGTCGGTGAGACCTGAGGTACAGGGATGGAGTGGTGAGGACTCATATGATGCGGACTAACAGGCTCAGACCCTTCTCCCCCATATCCAGTCGAAGCAAAGGGACTAACAGTGCTCGCAGGATTGACCATGTTTGCTCCATTAAACTGATACTGATTTTTTATCATGGAGGACTGGCGTTTCTCTTGGCGACGGCGATTGACCTTCTTACCGATGCAGAACCATACGAGTAGTAGAAGACCCAGGCCTGCAGCGCCACCGATAGCAATCCCAACAATAGCGCCAGTAGAGAGCTTGGACCCATGGTCTGACGAGGTGGGCAATGGTTTCGCAGGTGAGGTGCTGGTGGTAGAGGTAATAGAGCGTGTCGGCGTACGCTCTGCTATTTCTGGTCTACGTCCCAGCAAGTCTTCAAGAAGCGTGTTTCCTTCATCGAAACCATCTTTAGGAGCCACGAGCTTTGCACCACCTTTCTTATCTCCGCCAGTGACATTATACACATCAGCAGGTACGACATTCTCAGTAATGTTGGGGTCGTATAAAGCCCAATACTTCTTGTGGTTACCGGCGTTGTTCTTGGTTCCAGTCCAGAAATTGTGCATCGCCCATGCAGCATACGCTTGGTCACAGTCATCTGTGTCGGTGTACGTGCCTCCAATGACGAACAGCTGAGACATGTGCTTTACCATGTTACATGAAGCACTATAGTGACGGAGGTCTGGTGGAAGTGTGGCATTCCCGTGATGGTCCGGGTGGGCTTTGACCCAGATGAATGAGGGAAGAGTTAAGATGTAGATATCGTTGAATGAGGTGGCATTGACGACCGGTGGTTGTACGCTTAACCCTCCCCAGAGGTAACTAGTGTTATATCAGCATGACCTTTCATGTTCAAAGGAAACTGTGCTTACATGTTGAAGGTGGACTTGTCAGGTGCCCACGCCACGTCAACGCAAAACTGACGCCGGTTCTGAGGTATCTCACCAGTGGTTGTCTGAGTTGACCACCGGTTTCCATTGGCATCAAAAACAAAAACCTCATCAAATGCCTGAGGAGCCTCCGTATTGTTCCCATAAGGATCGACAATGCCTCCAAGGTACACAAGTAGTCCGAGAGAATCACCTGCCGGGATCCAAACCATACCTCCTTCGGCTCTCGGTTGTTTACCAAGGCTAGCCTCTTGGGTAAACTTCCCCGACTCATAGGAATATTTGTAGAAGTTTGAGCTCATTGATCGTTCGTCGGTCCATCCGCTCATGGATGCATTGCTTATCCATCCTCCCAAATAGTAACCCATCCCAGTCTCTGAAACGCCTACGCCGGCACCGTACGAAGCAATCTTCGGTGGGGGAGTTAAATCGGGAGTTCCAAAGTCATCCCATTTGTTGTAGATGATGTCGTAGCTCAGTAGGCTGTAAGGCTCTTGGGAGAAACCGTTGTTCCATTCGCCGCCGTAGAGGTAAAATCGCTTGTTGACACTATCACCCCAAAGGACACCGCCGTGTACACTCGGGATACTAATTTATAAAGTTCAGCATGGTTGAACATGTATTTTCGCAATGATTGCCATCGTACCTATCATTCTTGCTAAGGCTAATATTTAAGTCTGGCCAAAGTTCTCTATTTCTTTCCACGAGGTTATTAAGATCGTGGTATGCCAGCCAAGTATCTTGGAGAAAGGATCAGCTATTTACTTCTGGCTGGAATTTGCGTCCCATTTAGTCAACTTACTAGAGTAGTTCTCATGAGTTTGCTGGAAGTCATCAAAGTTGACCCAACCACCATCAATGTAGAGTTTGTCGTCAATGACAGTGGTTTGGTGGGCGAATCTCCGACAAAAGTCATTCTTTGGGTCCTTAGCGGCCACGAGATGGACGGTGAGCAAGAATAGAAGCATAGCTTCTGTCCAGGCCGACTTGACAATGTTCTGTAAAAGGGGATTCATGACGTTTCGTAGTGAAGTCAACGCTGAGGGCAAGAGTTGCACTGCGGCAGGCTGCGTACATAACATCTCAGTGGGATGCCCATTCTTTTGAGCCTGTCAGTCACAATATACTTTACTCGGAGTGGAACCAGAACCTGCATGCTTGAGAAGAATCTAACGCCACTGGGCTGATCTAAATGATGATAGCGTATGTGCATAACAAGGTATCTGGGCAAAGAATGTCATTGACCCATAGCTATTGAAGCTGAACGTCGAATTGGCGGAGGAGTAGGCAAGCCTTCCCAGTTCTAGACAGAATGATCGCCATTTATGTGCTGGATGTGGCTTTTCAGCCTGGGCGAGCATAGGAAATGTGCTAAGCTTGTGAAACTGCTGACATAAGTACCGTAGTAACTGATGAGATTAACCAAGCCTCGTGGATCTAAAAGCCCTAAATAAGCTTTAGTAATTGGGTTAAACAGAATTAAAGATCCAACAGTACGCTAGCCTGCACATCTTAGCAAATGACGCTGTTCCGCTAGGACCCATGAGGCTTGCTTAATCTCACAAGTCAATACATTATCCCTTGAAATCTTCTTAAACAGATAGAGGGTACACACTCTCCAGCCGGGGATACAGTAAGGACTTTAATGAATTAAATGTATACTATCAGTAGCACTTATAATCACACTAAAGTTACACTAATACACAAGGTACTACTAATGCTATAGATTGTAGATCTATACCTCTGTTCTACTAGTTTTTCACTTTATTATAAATGTATAAAGCTGAATAATAACCAGCTAATTAATAACAGGGCAGCCTCTGTTAACTACTCGGTGTCTTCTTAATTGAATTCTAAGGGATAAGTAAATGCAATTGGTTCAGCTTGGCTTGAATTACAGCATAACGTGGTGTAAAGGGCAATTGAGTGCACCAATCACAGAAACTGTGTTGCAAAGAATATTGGTGGCGCGTTACAGTGGGCGTTCTCACCGGACGTCACACCTTTCAGCTTCTGTGGAGTATTTCTGCCGTTGCTACAATCCTTGCAGATATGTATGTGTACTGGCTTAGCCTCCGCATTTGCACGGCAGCTTTGCAGTCTTAATAAAGTCTGATTGGACCACGGTAGGCAAATCAACATGGGACTTTCAAGCCTACAGCCGCACACGAAAATGACTCCCGACATGACGCCTGGTTTATGTGAGGGTATCATACCAGAAAGAGCTAATTGGATTATTCTCTATTGCTAGTAAGTCTGGCTGGTGCTAGGGAGAGCCACCTAGACAAATGGTGGGAGGACTGTTGATCAAATATCGACGCCGGGTTGATGCCCAATTGCACATTGAGAAGCCATTGTGATACAGGGCAGTTCCCGGTACATAACGAAATACAAGTTGCAAGCAGAGAGGAAGTTAGTTACTATAACCAGTAGTCTGTTTTAATAGTTTGCCTCGATTGGGTAGATCAACCCGGCTTGTCAAGTTGTCCATTGTAATTACGGAGCTCCACCAGCTGGGATCATCCAAACCCTCTGGTCCCCAAGAATTGGTCCGTTTAATGTAAAATCTTCTACATCACGCATGAAGCTCCTCGGCGGTGATCCAGCTGGGGACCTGTGCCACTCTACGTACTGCGAATATTATCGACGTCAGTGGGGGCTTACAGTGGCTCATTGCGACGGAAAGTTCATTGTCCTGAAGACGCCGGACGCCATGAATCAGGTCGTCCAGCAGATACAGTGTAACCCATCTCACACTGAACTCTTAGCATTAATTAAAGACATCAGTGGCGATCATGCGTTGGAGGAAGCATGTAAGAACTCTCTGAATTTGGCTGTTAGGCTTTTGCTTATGATGAGGATCGGGGCGATCAAGTAACAGTTCCATGCCCGCCGGTGTCTGGGCTGTAGCGAAGGGTCTCCACGCGATTTCATCAACGCCCAATTGGGAAAAGAGCCAGTTCTGGATTTCCAGGACATAAAGGTTCCTAAAACTTTTAATGGATGGAGTTTAAAGAAAGTGGGCGGCATTCAGCTCAGCTTTGACAACAACTTAGCAGATCACTTGCTCTTAGTTGAGGGTGATTCGAAAGTGCTTGTATTTCCTTACGTATCTTTCCTTGAATCACAGAGACTGAAAGGTTAGTAAACACCTTGAAGTAATGATGCTGGTGTGCTAAAGTTCATCACAGTGAAGAGTCTTTATTCCCGAGTGGCTTTGCTGAAGAGACCTTGCGAACCCTCGCCCTGTTATTTCCCCAATCCTTAGTCAGCGGATCGGGCACCACAAAGGGATCTCGGAAAGCTTGGTTCAGCGACCTCTGTTCTGAACGAAGTACGTTCGAGATTGACTCACGTTTGAGTAGGTGTGGTACTCTCCAAGCGGAGGATCGCCAGATCAAGGACTTTAAATTTTGGAGAGACCGGCTTGTTATTCTCAAGCAAGCTTATGACGAAGCTACCCCCACAAGCTTAACACAAATCTGGCATGATAAGCGAAATGGCGTGCAGTGGTACACGTTCTGGCTTGTGATTCTGATCTTTATCATTACTGCTGTCTTCTCAGTCCTCCAATGTGTTCAAGGCGGCTTTCAAGCGTGGGGCAACGGGCATTGAATTACAACAGGATGTACTTTAAAGAGAGCCCTATGATAAGGTGGTTAGCACCTAGAGTATGGATTTGGGAGAGTCCTGTTACTATAGTTCACCAGTTCCAGAAATATTGAGATCTAAAATGACATTCGCAGTTGCAGGCTATATCTGTTACCGTACTTACCTTTCTCGCAGATCCGTTAGCAGGCTCAGGCTTCGCCTCTCGGCTGGGCGATGACAACGACGAGGAGTAAGTGGAAGAGGCCTCTGCACTGAATCCAACTGGGCTGGATAATAGTAATGAACGAAGCCCAGTTGCGCCGAAAGGCATCGATGAATAATCATGCGTCATAGGTTTCATATAATCACTACGGAAGCTAGTTGCTTCCGGTTGGTTATTGAATTTCTTAAGCTCTAATGTAGAACTGTCTTGTCATCAGCCTGGTCTTTTGTGTGAATTTGTTTTTAAACGACAAGTCCCATTAATCATTTCCTTGACTTTTAAAAAAACCCATGATGCTCGCTTGAAGACTTATGTAACAAATCAAGTAGCGTTGAGGAGACCGATGATGAAGCAGACAACAGCTGGCGAGTCTACGACGAAAGATCTCGTAGCATGCATCTTCAACCACAGTTCCAGCGACTCAGTACTCGGAGCATCGGCATCATTACGCCTGATCTTGGCCAGCAGCTTGATTGCTGTCGGACCGAAAATGAGAAGATGGCCGGCCGCAAATAGAGTCCCAGCTAGGTAAGACAGCATGGTGATCCAATCCCCTGAGTCGTTCCAAATAGTTGCGACATTCGCCATCCCGCTCGCCAAGCTTAGCGTAAAGCTTCCGAAAACAATTTTGGTTCCTGCTGGTGCCCAGTTGGCAAACCATCGCGGTAGCAGCTCATTGGCTTGCGCTTGATATTCCCGTTTCGTCCAACAAGAAAGGAAGAAATATTCGTCGTAGGCAAATTGTAAGCTGACGATTGATGATATGGCCGGTAAGAGGCGTAGGACCTTAATTGGTAGAACGACTCTGAAGACAACTGATAGCAGGAAAATTGCAATCAAGAGTTTGATAACTTGTCGTGAAGTCTTGTTAGGCGCAGACTGCGTTTTATTCATTGTGGGGAATGATATCGGTAATAGCAGAAGTAACCATATAGCAGACGAGGAGAATGAAAAGATGCAAATCGGCCAGGGAAAAAGTCCTGGACAGATTTGTATTTATACCAGAGGAATGGCAAAGGCTCCTGCTACCATTCTGGTACTAGGTCTGAGTAAGCTGAGGTGGCCTTGGTCTTGACTGGCTCGCTGTTAAGTCCCAGCCTATAAAAACGCTCATGCGCTTAGATAGGCAAATAGCCTAAATAGAATCATAATCAGATCCTCGCAAAGCCCGGTTAGATAAGGACAATAGCTTTTAGACGTGCTATTCAAAACATCCACCGATTGGACTTCTGAGACCAAGCTGATGAAGGCCTACCGGATGCCCAGGCAGTAAAACTCAAATTCCACCCTGGTATATAGCTCCTTGGGCAGTTTAGTTAGGTCAAGGTGTTATTATTGAGATGGATGTAATAGGTTGCGATCTGTTGACTGTATTGTCCAGAGACTAAGATACCTTGACTGTTATTTGACTTCCAAGAGAATTGCTACTAAATACCCATTCTAGCTACAGTAGATGTGGTTGGAAAAAGGATTGCACAAGAATACCTTCCTTATGCCTTCCCTAGCATTACTCATCAGATCCGAGTACTTTGCCAGCACTTCATTCCACATAAGGGCCAATATCTCATTTGTAACCCAGTCAGGAGCAGTGATAACCCACAACCTCGATAACTCGGTCCTTTGTCGCGCTTGGGCTTCTCTCGATCGTTTTGATGTAAGTCTCGCGCAACTGAATGAGAATAGAGAATTGAGTGATAGCCTGCTGCTGGGAGTCGAGGCATATATATCAAGAGACTCAAGGGTAGGCGGGAAGTCCACGAAAAGGTAGGTTTCTGTTCTGCTGGAAGCAAAGCTGTCATAGTCGTAACAGGATCCCTAAAGTTGGTAATAGCTTGAGTGGCTTTGTAATTTATCTCCTTGGACTTGTTTTAGGCGGTGGAGAAATATGTGTTGAAGTTGCATTCACGATCGTCGCTGCGGTGACATCCCCAGCAATATCGCTGTCACTATCCCCAATTGGCATTAGCATCGGCCTTGCTTACAACTCCAACATCAAGTGCATCTTAACTAATACCCTGAAACAGCTTTTCATTAGAGCCATCTGCTATGTCCTCCGCAGTGCGAGCGATTATATTCTGGGCAAGATTTGCCAGGTTGACGGCGAACTTTGACACTTTGATGCCACCGAACAGCTCAATTTCACCGTTAACACTTTGAATAACAATGTTCCCTTGGACAGAAGGAGGAAGAACATCGATCTGACTTGTAAAACCAGCAAATTGCAGATCGCTCATCTTAAGAGGAACTAAGATTGACCTTTAGAGTTACTATATTTGAGTTTCTAATCCTTTTACTGTACCGTCTCCTAAGCTGGATAAAGGAACCATAGGCAAATTTCTTCCCGTTGAGACATTCAACATTGGTAACCCTATATCGGCCCAAAAGAGAAGTCAGGCCAGCAAGAGAGGTCCTCGGTCAATGACGTAATTGAATCCCTCAATTTTGACCCTCTAGTTTAGCATCTCCCCAGCTTATCATACTCAAAGCAGGGGTAAACGGAGGTAACCGATGCAAGCTTCTCACGTCAGCGGGAAGCCTCCAAAGCGAGCAAATGAGATGGCGGTTTTCGCAAATAAACAATTGTACGACAGCCGCAGAGACCCACTGGAACCGGAACAGATTGTGACAGGGCTGGATTCATCCCGCCGTTACATTGGCGGAAAGATAATTACCGGGTTCCTTAACTCGGCCATTTCTTCAGCTTCGGCTTCGCCGATGGCTTTATCGGCGATGCTACGTTACATTTGCAAAGATTTATCACCCTTGCATCGCTGCCCTCAGCCCTAGGAAGCTACTCGGTACTTGAAATGGCTAGCACCAATCTACAAGATAATCACAGGTAAATGGAAGCCAGAGCTTAGCTTAGTTAATGCTTAATGGCGATTAACTAAAGTTAGGCTCGTTAATCTCCATTGTATATCAGAACTGTCCTGGAAGTAAAACATAGGAATCTGAATTTATGAGGTATAGGTTAACCCTCCGGTGATGAAATGTGTTATTTGATCTTACAGAAGAGTGGTATTTTACTGAAAAGCTTACAGCATCGTAAGATTCATCCTCGGTAACAGTCTCCAAGTCAATGTCGACGGATTGCAGTAAATGAGCGGCACAGACTTACTGCGCCAGGGTAACTACAATTCTGGCGGAGGCCCGACAAAGTCAGGATACAGGGGCGGGATATAAATTAAACAGCGATGGCCATTGGAGTCCACTAAGTGACAGGGGTGATCCTCCAATCAGAGACTAGTCTCATTCAAAACCCTCGTGGACACAGCTACACAACCATTAACTGGATCCATGATACCTTCATTCATCCGAGCGAGCGTACGATACACAGCCACAAATAATTGGATGCAAGGTAAGTACCGTCAGATTTTAGTGGTCCCGCGCTTCGCTGGTCATTCATAGGTAAAATTCAGCTGTCATCAGTCTAAATGGGAAGGTTCGTGATATGAGAGAGCTTTGTAAAAAGGCATATAAATAGGAGAGTCTGGGTCGTGCAACTTGAATCAAATCCAAGCTCCAACTCAGACATCTTACTCATACTTCAAACACGGAACAGTATATCAGATCCTTCCAACAGTCTATCTGTATCCATGATGGCAGCTTTGAAGAATTTTACAGCCGCCCTGACGGCTTTGGCCTTCCTTTCTCATGCTCCCCTTGCCAACTCCCAGAACACGCCCAACGAGAATCTCGTCCTCGCCGATTGTGGCATCGGGTTAGGTGTGAACGGCGGTTCAACCTCCCGCGAGGCCATTTACTACAATGGCGACGTCTGGACTGGTCAGGGTGAAAACACCAACAAGCCAACCTATATGGTCAACGTGCCTTGGACTGGCGCCTATCCTTGGGGATGGGTCGGGTTCACGATGCCCAACGGCGACGAATGGGCTGTGATGAATGATCTCAACGTAAAGGACCCCAACGAGGCTGGATTCGCTCACCATTCGTACGAACCAACGAAAGATCTCAAATGCTACTCTTACCACCGAGACAGAGTCTTCCAGTTGGCAGATGGAAAATGGTGCTCCAGCGCATACGTCTGCAACCATCGAGGCCGCCCTGACCCCAACTCTAACCCTGAGAAACCCAAGCCTGAGCCTCAGCAGATGGAGATCCACGGCTCGATGAACAGCGACACAGTCGAATTCTGGAACAAGCCCGCCAGTCAAATCTTGAAAACAGTCAGAGAGGCAATCTTGCCAGACGGCTACAAGTGTGACACCACCAAGCGTGAGATCAGCGACAAATGCACTATCAGTTGGGAATGCAGCGGTGACCCTGCAAACAAGTCGCTGGAGCGCATGGCCGCAGTGTTCGACACGCTGGCTACGAGCGACAAGTTTACAAGCGAGCGAGAGGTGGTGACAGACGTCTGCCGATATCCCGATACTCGACCTGGCAAGGAAGGTCAGTGTCGCCAGTATGAGCAGAAAATCGACCGGTACTACAAGCTTCCTGCCAGCATTGAGCTCACCATGCGCAACATCCCAAGGGACGGATCTGGAGATAATTCTAACGAACATGGAAACCTCAAGTATACGATTGAGTGTGGGAGCAGAGTGTGGGATTGCAGATTCTGCAACATCGTTGGAATCGGCTTAAGTGTTCGTGTGCCTCTTGCTGGTGCTCCTGTTTTGATGAGTTGTCTCTTTTGCTAATAAGGGCTTGCACTAAAGTCCTGTATTGCTCAGAGAGATAAAAGTACTATACTAAATAGTTGATGCATTGTGTCCGAATGGTGGAATGTAAGCATTCTGGTGGATAACCTTTGATTCTGGTGGGACTGGGAGATTATTAGTTTTATTCAGAGAAAATATATATCAATTACAGCACTGAGTACATAATAAAGCTACCAAGACGTGAACTAGGTGGAACAATCCCGCATCCGGGCGATGTTCTCACTCAGTGTCTCACTGTGCCTTCTCTTGAGAGGCGACAGTCCAAATCTGCTGTACACAACGAAGACCAGCTTAAAAGGCACCCTAAATCCATCCATGAGTAAAACTAGCCTGCTAGCCCGCAAAGAAAACCCTGTCCTCCCAATCAGGCTTCTGCATAGTCTCCAGAAACTTGGTCTTCTGCATGGGACCAAAGTAGCAAAACGCACTTCCACCGGCAAGTTCATCAACTGGAAACACTTGCGATGCTCCAGCCTCGAGAAGATCCAATGAGTTTGCTTCGGGGATAATCCTGTTCAGGTTCTCAGCTGCCAGTTGGATTTTGCGATCGGGTGAGAGGGCTCCTAGGATAGTGGCGTCCTGCTCAAATGTGTATGCAGCCATGATGACACCACGGTTAGAGTTTTTGAACTGTTCGTCGCCATCTGTTTTTGGGAACATGGTGTATCGAATGGGCAGGTCGCTGACAAGGCCTCCATCTTTCCTTGGTCGGCAGCCCTGAAAACACCCTCCCACCATCTCTTGTTGTATTGGAGTAAGATCTTGGTCACCTCAACATAGCGGACGTCGCGGACTGCCATTTCCTGCTTTGGGACTTTTGGCGATGGTTCGCTGCGCAGTATATGGAATGGCAAAGATGAGATAGTCTGAAGTGATAGACCTCTTGGAACTGTTGGCGGTCACTTCATAGGTTACCTTGATGGGTGCTTGTTTGGGAATGCCGGGTGCTTGTCGATCATCGGTACCAATCTCAGTGACTCGGGCACCATAGATGATATTGTCGACTAGTGAATCTGAAACAAGTTAGCCGCTTCCAGCACGGGGCCACGCAGCGTTGACTTACCCTCTCCTCTATCAACGGAGACAAAGGCGTTGGGGACAGCATCCATTCCACTCTGAAGCTGTTGCATACCAGCGTCGTTGCCACCTTTGCTGCTGGACAGAAATGCATCCTTAAAAGATTCAATGAAACCATTTTCAAAGACTACATGGGCATTTCCGAGGTCGTAAAGATTAAGTGCATCCTCGCTCCAGTTGGCAACATCAGTCAGGTAAGATCGTAGCGAGTATTTGTCAAAGTCCGCTGTGATCTTTGTGTATGCGCGCTTGATAGCCTAGATGTCGATGTTTTCAGCTTTCAGATCGCCTTTAATAGGGCCACAAGCGTCCCAAAAGGCCTTGACGACTGGCTTCACAGCATCAGTGAAGAGCTTTTCTCATGTCTTGCCCTTCTCAGAATCCCGAAGGCCTGGGAAAAGAGACAGCAACTTCTTATCTGAATGCTTCAAAAGGTCATTGAATTCGGTATAGGTCAGTGTTTTGCCATAGACTGAGACATAGATGAACTTGTTTTCCATCTCGAACTTGAAAAGCTGGTGTTTGAGACCGAACTTCTCGATATATGTGTGGAGCAGGAAATGGTTCTTCGGAATACGCATGGCACCTCCTTCGCCATGTAACCCATGCGAAAAGGTGGGTTCTCGGAAGGTCTTGACGCGACCGTCTACTCTAGAAGATGCTTCAAGAATGGTAACATCAAATCCAGCCTTCTTGAGTTCATAGCCGGCGCAAAGACCAGAGACTCCAGCGCCGACAATGGTGACCTGCATACAGTTAGCAGGACTGAGGAAGTAACGGTGATAACTTACAGTCGGGCTTCCAGGTATCTTCCCTCCGTCACCACTTAGGCCCTTCTCAATGGGACTGAGGAGTACATCTTGCAACTGTTCAGACTCATCGGGAATAGCGCGCTTTCTCTTGCCGATACCAGACTTCACATCATGGAAGGTATCCGTCGAACCGTTGTGGTTATTCTGTTTGCACTGAACGAGATAGCTGAGGAAAGGAAGAGTACTCTCGGAGTGGAGTTCACAAATTAGGGACTCCTCATTCTTAAACTGAGATGATGCAGCCATAATTGCTTTTTGTGGTCGGCGTATTGTTGGCAGATATTGTTCAGATTGAGATCAAAGAAGCGGTGCATCACACGACCTTTTATGTTCATAACCAAGACCTTGATTGTAATCGTAATCAGCACGGGACAAGAAAGCAAATTCCTTATCATTCTTCACAAGGCTAAATCAGAAAGCGGATTTTTGTCATGGTGTAATTCATCTGTGACGAGAATGTGTATCGTGACTGTGGCTTGCTCAAATTCCAGTAGTTGTTGGGGTTTCTATGCAGCTGAACCTTTGCAAATGTGATTGACCTTGAACTCGTGCGATGTTGTGTCCAGACATGAACCCTTGCTAAACTTTACAGCCAATCGCGGAAATAAATTGGTATGTCAGTGAGTCTTGGACGGTCTAGACCTAAAATGAGGCCAGCTAGGCCTAGCTCAACGGGTAGAGAAGCATACCAACCGCTTCCCTTTTGAGATAGTTGGCGCCGTAGCTAGCTACCCGGCAGTATCTATGCAGCTGAAACTCAAGCCTTCGGTCAACAGCAGCTGTAATCTGGGGCTGAGACGGAATAGATATCTTCATACCCCGCTTCAATGTTGTCTGCATGAAGGCATTAACCTTAGCCCATTTTGCACTTTACTATACTATTACGTCTTTACTACTGCAGTTTAGTGTGGAAGAAGCATATTTTCTTACTCTAGTTGAAATCCAAAGTAAGGGCTAAACCTTCAGATAATAGTAATTTCTTCCGTCTTCCAGTTTCTACAAAACTTTAGTCCTCCATCGCGAGCGTGTGAAACACTTGAACTAAACAGGCCAACACGATAGAAGGTGTTTGCTCCTTGAACCGGGTACAGAAGGAGACCATATGCAGACCTTTCCTCATCTGGATATGCATCATCTCCACTGTCCACATCCCGATGTGAATCAATATCGACACAGCTCCCTAAGAGCAGAAAGAGCACGCGATGAATATCGGGATCGTTCATTTCTGGGTACCCATCGAAAAGAGTCTGCATAACACTGGTTCCATTGACACACCAGTCATGATGTCTCATTTGCCGACGAGTAGGTTCGAATGAAAACTTTCCCTTCTCAAGTCGTAGGACCTTGGCGGAGAGTACAATATGGCCGGTTTGTACAACCCCAAATGGATCTAAACCCTGAACAATACATTCGGCATCAAAGACCTTGCACTCCGACGTTGTCTGATACTCAGAGTAAGCTGGCCTAAGGCCCATTGCCGCAAATTCGAAAAAATTCTTTCCGGCCGCCCAGCTCCAGGAAGGTGCAATATATGGACGAGACGAAATTATGTTGACTAGTGCGCAAAGACTGTGTCTTTCCAAGTAAAATAGAGGGGCACTGTACCAGAAGAGGCTGATAAAAATGTCGTTTTTCCAAATGCCCGCAAGGTATTGATCTTCAAGGTGATCTGCAAAAAGTCTGGCCAGCCCTGATATCGCGGGAAACCTATCTTGGGCAAAGGTTAATCTCCTGCAGCTGTATGACTCCACCAAATGTCTCCAACTCGAATGATCCATTGTCGATTTAAACACGTTAAACCAACTTGGTAGCTCTTCACGTCCTTCCTCTAAGGTTTCGAGTGTCATCATGGTCCTTCTAAACACCCATAGCCTAGTTGACATGGTGAGCTCCTGGAAGACCCAGCCACGGGTCTCCCATGGGCCCGAAGCCACGTTTTCGCTTCGTAAGAGACATGGGAATTTCCCGTATTCATTGCTCCCTGAAACGAGTCGATATGTGCCCTTAACCCTTGGCTTGATGCGAGACGCGAAGGGGATTTCGAGGGTATCAACATTCTGTGAAAGGAAGCTTTCATGACAGGACTTAATTGCAGCTGCCGCAATTGTCAAGTAGGCGTTTCGGAAGATGTTGCCCATTATTGTCGACTCCCGCTCCCAGTCTTGTATGTCCCCTTGTATAATGCATAAAGCATCAACCCAAAGGTATCGTACACCTAGCAGCTTGCATGCTCTCGCTGCATCCTGAATAACCTTAGAAACGTCCTGTAGATCAATATTTGTCATCCTTTCGTGGATGTTTTCAGGTGTTGTTTTTGACTGATACGCCGCTTGTTCCCGGGAACCCCAAGGATAGCTGAGCGCTACATACATAGGGTAGGTATAATGCTCGTTGAAAGCCTCCTCCTTTGTAACAAGCCTCCCAGATGACCACGGCTTGCCGTGACAGCCGAGGTCGACCAGTCGCGTTGGGAGAAAAGCCGACATTCGTTTATCGTTTAACTTCTTAAGGCGTGCCGTAATTTTGGAGATATTCTCTCCGCTAAGGAATTCTGAAGGTGGCCTTTGTTGAAGTTTCAACCACCGCTTGCATTCGCCTTTGACTGGAATCAGCCCAAACAACTAAACTGTACATGTAAAGAGGGACTACCTTGGTAAGCGTCGATCGAGAATGTAAGCCTACAGTTGCCAATCAGCTTCACTTCGATATCAAGATAAGTAACGAAGCGTGTACCAGACAAGCCTAGTAAATTCATCTTCCTCTTTCACCTTACCACGCACCAAAGCTTTCAATCCTATCAGACCATAATCATGCTGCTCGCACCAGCCATGATAGAGTTCGACACGTATCCATGCATGTTGAAACGCTAGCGGCAATTCAGTTTTTCTGAGTCGCGTCTCAAGTAATCTGCAAAAGTCACAATTCTCAGCAGATTTGGCAATGACAGGTAGCTGCGGCCAATCATCCAGAAGCTCAAAGTCAATCTTAAGGGTGTGATGGTCGCTGAAGAGACCTTCTTGTCGCCTGCTTGGGTACAGGTGAAGGCTTTCGCAGGGTGTGTCTGATGCGGTAACGGTACCATCGAATGCTCCTTCGTCAAATGGTACATTCTTGCATCTTTGACAAAGAATCGTTCGGCAATCGACTTCGCTCCAGGTACAAGTCTGATCCCTGGGTACTAACGGATCTGTTGGTGTTGCCATTGGGATAGCAGTTCTCTGTAGGGTTTTTATATAAGTGAGATGCAAGAAGATCAAAATCTTACGGTGATATACCTCAGGCCCCCGAAATTTATATCTAACTCCAACGTGGCAGTGCTGCTGACTATTGTTATTTGGAACGGGCTATGGGGGGACATAGGTGATTCAAATTGCACTTCTGTATCCAACCAGAAGGGATGATTTACGCCACAACGGCGCTCAGCCACACAGTAAGGCATTATCAGATCCGCCCGTTTTCAATTCGACGGTTACTGTAAAGGAAAGAACTATGTTTTTTAACATTTCCAGTTGTAATGGTCTCATCTAGGCTTTCACGGTATAACTACCCTATAGATATGACAAATGAGATTGGTGTTATGCAGAAGAAATATCTTACTGATAGACTTCGCAGGATTTTCAGAGGTGAGTTACGAAGAGCTGATATATTTGGTATCGCTTAGAGGTTAATGTCAGAAGCTTAAAGTCAGCCAGAGTCAAGTACCTGGTTAACGGAGCCATTAACGGCAAACAAGGAATAGTCGGGATTATACAACGGCGATCCGCCAGATTGTCAAATCTAGCAAGGCTAACCGTTTTCGTTGAACGCGATAGTGAAGACCTGGAAGATTTAGCCCGGCACACATAGGCTACTACTTTACCATGAAGCAAACGTTCTATGCGGCTCTAGGCTTATCTACGTCACGCCACATGTGCGAACCCCACTGAGAGACACAGTAAACCATTGTGGTCAGTGCGCACTAGTCACGCATCAATTTCTACAACAGATTGTAATGTTACATAACACCGGCATCCTTTTGACCCGATTGGGCTGCCTTTTCAACTCCATCAACCACATCTTGAACAGCTGAAAGGAATGGCGAGTGCGAGGCCTTGCTCCTGAAAACAACCGAGTCCGGACCAAGAATACCGGCCATCTGTTCTTGTACAGCTGCAGGGATCGCTTTGTCTTCCTCGCATACAAAGTACAAGCAGTGCATATCATGCCAAGGCTCGTAATCAGTCTCATCCGTAAACGCACGGATGCATTCATGTTTTAGTGCGCCAACGGCCTTTTTCTGTTCATCGGCAGACATATCGTGGTAGAAAACTTCTTCTGGTGTGTCTGCAATTACGCGCTCGCCCTATGTCCAGTATGTCAGCGACATTCTTCTATACTAGGATCATTACAGTACTGCTTACCTCTACACGCATCCAGGGTAGCCAGTTTCCACCAAGCATTTTCAGAAGACTTTGGCCTGTAGGGACTACAAACGCAGAAAGGTAGAGGTAGGTGATGATGCCTCCCGCTTTGCCCTCCTTGTGTCGCTGCTTGTAGCCTAGACCTCGGACGGCCTGTGCTCCGACCACACCTCCGTATGAGTGGACGACAAGAACGATCTGCTTGCCCTGCTCGACTAACGCTTCGAGAACCTCGCGGACCGCTGCAGCGTCATCTGGAACTCCTTTGGTAGGCGGCTCGGCACCAACCGTTGGGAACGCAACAGCTTCCGTTTCCCATCCCCGGGCTTGCAATGCATCGCGAGCCAATTGGAAGGAGTCAGGCGAATGCCATGCCCCTGGAATAAAAACGATAGTTGGCTTAGAATCCATAATAAATGTAGTTCTCGGTATTTAATAACAAGCAATAATTTTTTAAAGACCCTTTCCCCTCATGACGCGTTTGGATGGTACTTATAGCTGTATACTTCCCCTCATTGCAACTGTTAATTAGCTTCTTGAAGTTAGGTTCCTTGTTCTTTGTCGGAATTTCCGCATAGTGCGATTAGTTCCAATTTTAAACCCTTGAGGCAGATGGGAATACTGACCTGTCATCCAATCAATTGAATTAGTGTGTTTTCGCAAGCAAGTGTCCCACTCTATCAACCGTCAACGTCTCGCTAAGGGGTTAGTTTCAGTTCAATCCACTTAATATTTGGGTCCGTTGAATATCTTAATGCAACGTACAGGGTTTACGCTTCACTGAAAAGGAGCATAAGCTATAGCTACAGCTTGGATGCAGCAGTGAGTTTAGCTGGATTGAACTCGGATTTGGCTGATGTAGAGGGTGTTAAACGTCAGCAGAATTGGAAAATATGTATTTTACTATCTGACATATCATTAAAAGTTCAAGGGGACAAGAACCGGGCCAGCGGGTAAGACGGAAAATTAAAGACTGTTAAATTATACTAGGCTATTTCAAGCGTAGTATGGAACGCGGCGTCCAGGATTAAATCCTACAGTAAACATACCACGCTGCTGGGATACAATACGAAGTCCCGAAACAGCGGTTTAATTGTTTCACTGGATTCAACACCGACTCATCCTCGAGTCCAGGTGTTCCTTTGTGGCTCCTTATTCCAATGTCAAAAAGCAAAACAGCGAAAATCTTGTGATTGGTTTTGTCCCTCTGCTGCGAGTGAGAGCTGGAAATAACAGGCGAGGGTTCGGCCCGCCATCAACGGGTTTTACTCGGTGCCGCATTTCAATGGGTCTGAAGAGGCACTAACTCAATAGTGTAACGCTGTAATCTTCACTGATGCCGTACATACTCTCTGACTCGCTTGTCTTATTTTTTGCTTTTGGGCTCCTCGTCCTTGCAGATTTGGATGGGGCACAATTTACAAAAGAGGTTTGGTAGGGTCGTCAGGCCGCGACTCGACGGAAATTGATATTTGACAACTGCGAAAGGAGACAGACGGTTCAAACCCGATTCGTCACGAGGAGAAACAATTATTTCTTCCCCGAGGCTAGGAGGTTGTGGCTGACACAACATTGGCATCTCCCTTGTGTGATCGTCCAGTCTAGTCTGATTTGGACTGAGATTTTCACACAGCTTTCTTTTTGAACATTGCACCATGGTGTAAGTGTCAAACTCTAATCTCGGTTCTTTTTCTCCGTGGCGTTGTGCGAGTTCCTTCATCTTGGCGACATCCCTTCATGGGAAACATTTCGCGTTTTTCGTTTCTATTTCCACTCTTTCTCCAACCATGGCGCGTGACCTGAGTGCCGACAGGAGCACTGAGCTTAATACCACGACGACCGTTGTTTTGGTGCTCTCTGCTGTATTTGTCGGGCTACGGTTCTGGGCACGATATATGAGAATTGGTTACGGCAATGATGATTGGCTAACTTTAGTGTCCCTGGTAAGTTCAGTTCATTTGGTGCAGGCAAGACTTGTACAATCTAACAATCGGTTAGGTTTTTGTTTTTATTACCGGCGGATTTAACTATGGCAGTAAGTTACACCATTGAGCCTCATCGTCGCCGCTAACAAGGTACTAGTGATTGCCCATGGCCTCGGAAGGCACTTCGATCGTGTCGACACACCAGATCAAATAATATTCTTGAAGATACTCCTCGCTTTCGAAAACATCTACGTCACAGCAGTAATGCTCATCAAGCTCGCCCTGCTATCAATGTACCTACGAATCTTCCCATCTCGACGCTTTCGATTGATATCGGCTCTCATAGCTGCGGTGGTGATTGCTTGGTGGATTGCGATTTGTGCCGTGTGCATATTTCAATGCCATCCAATAAAGAAGGCTTGGATGCCGTGGATTGACGGCAAATGCATCGATTTGAAGGCTTCTTTCATCGGTAATGCGGTTCCGAATATTGCAACAGATGTGGCGATTTTGTGTTTGCCTGTTAGGCAGATATTGAAACTGCAGGTCAACACGGCTCAAAAGTTGTCGTTGTTGGTTATTTTCATGCTTGGAAGTTTGTAAGTTCTCACCTTGGCCCAATTAAGAACTGTTATTAACCTGTTAGTGTTTTGTTCGCCAGCATATACCGATTCACAACCATTATGCAATTCGACCCCGTCGACACTACATGTAAGTAGCTCAAACGACCGATCCTCAACACTCAGCTAATGAATTTAGGGACACTCGCAACAGCTTGCACCTGGTGTGTCGTCGAAGTCGCCTGCGGAACCATCGCTCTATGTCTGCCAACCTTGAGACCTCTGATGTTGATGGTCTCTTCCAAGTTCGAAAGCGTAGGGTCTAGAAATGCTACAGGCAAGAGTAAAATACCTACAGAGCTGGTTACGATCGGTGGAACTGGGGGCAAGACCGGGGTGTTCCAACGAATAAACGACGAATACGAACCGAACTCAAGTCAAAGAGGGCTCGCTATGAGGGGTGAGAGCGCGCCGCATGGTGATCAAAGTGATCAGGACTCAGCAGACGAGACACTTGCATGAAGGGAAGATTGATCTTGGACGACAATAAAAATGTAGATTGTAATTCTATTCGTATCTAAGAAGCTCCATTATCTGTGACATGTCTTTGCCTTTCTCTTGCATCCTCCTAGCGATATCGAGAGGCGTTATACCATTTCCATCTAGGGCTTTACGATCAGCTCCGTGCTGCAGAAGCATCCTGGTGACACCAACATGTCCAGCCTCAACCGCAGTATGAAGAGGCGTTCCGTGTTCTGAAGGACGAATAGCATCAGTTTCAGGCCGTGCCCCGTGCTCCAGCAAACGACCCATCATAAGTTCGTTTCCCAGTCGAGCAGCAGCCCCCAAAGCGCCTGAGTGCTCAAGCATAGCGCCATGTCGCAGCAGTATGTCGATCACGGCGGGGTCTTTGTAAAGTGCAGCGACTATGGCTATAGGGTATGTAGCTGCATCAGGGTCCTGATTCGGGTCGGCCCCAGTTTCAAGAAGGAATCGAAGATAGTCGATGTTCTTGCGTCTCATGCAAGCCACGATGAGGGGCGAACCGTAATGGTCGAAGGGCATGTTGATTGCTGAAGGGTCTCGTGCTAGCAGAGCTTTCATGATTGGAATTGAGCCTGAGCGGACTGCACTTCGGACGATCTCTTCATTCAGAGGAACCGAAGGGTACTTGGTCAGGAGGAAGTTGACTACATCGAGATGTGACTCCCTTGCGGCTGTTGCGAGAAGCTCTTGGATAGTCTCATCCGCCGGAGACTCTCCACCTTCCGAAAGGGTAGTCTCGAGGTGGTTCAGATCTCCAGCCGAGGCGAGGGTAATGAGTTTGTCCTTGATGGTAGAGGTCATTTCTGCATTGAGGCGCGAAAAAAGAGGTCTCCGTAAAATGAATCAAGGACGAGTCGAGGCGCAAAGACATGAAGAGGAATTTGACTTATCTACTAACCTCAGATCACATGTCCCTATGTCATGATGCGGGGTTGTTCAACTTTGCCACCAGTCCTTCTGTTGGTCGTTGGTCTTTGTCTAGAGATTCCGCCAACCCCAATCTGATTACCGATATATGTATACGTCTAACTCCGATCCCCGAATTTGGGCCCTACAACTGCGCACTGTAAAAAAGATGATAGCACTCTTGGGCATGCTTTTCACTCAGTCTATTTTTAGTAACCTTTTAAAAAGACGTTAAGAATTTATTGCTTAGACATCTCCAACAGCACATCTGTTCCAAGGGGGCCTACATCGCCGCTTTACCTACTGTATTCCATAGTATCATACCAAGACAATAGACTGAATAAGAAAAAGGTTTATTGTCGCTACCTGGAGTCTTACTGTGCCGATCGTATAACTACCCTGGAGCTATTTGGTCTTAGGAGTCCTTTACACACTAAGATTAAAGCTATTATCTTTATCTAACCGGACTATATAAGAGTATTACTATAGCTCTATATCGGTAATTGCCTTTTATAAGCTAGAACCTTGACTCTCGTATCAGTTTATTCAGATCTAGTACTTTAGTACTACGATGCAGACTTTAAACATAGACGGCAGCCATGATACAGCCCCTTTTCTCAAAATCCCCATTGCAAAGTCAAGTTAGTCAGCGGACCGAGCATCTTTTAAAGAATTTATAATACTATACATAAGTAAGGACTCCTACCAGTTGTAGACTGATATCGGGTGATCCTTACACTGTGTATTTGTTATATCGGGGTCCTCATACGTTGCGCAGCTAGCCCTGGGTTCAGCTCACATTGCTATCCGCTGCCCACTGTGTTTATTTAAGCTGAGGAGTTAATATTATGCAATAACAAGACAGGCTGCAGGGGCAATTTTCAGTACGCTGATTAAACAAGGCTCCAGTTTTAAATAAAGGTTATATTAAGAGATGTCATATAGCAGCTAACATGTACCTGTAAAACCATAAAGCTTATGCTCTTGAAACCTTGGCCTAAAGTAATAATAGATGAAGCCTGCTAAAATAGAAGGCAGAGTTACTGAACCAGCTCATTTAACACCAACACAAGCATTAGTGTCCTTCCATAAACCGCTGCAATCCTTCTTAACTGCTGGGTTCCATTTAAAAAACTGGTCCATTGTGATCTTTCTGTATTTCAGAAGGGCCTGGCATGTAGTTGTAGAACTAATGTAGTGGAATGTGACACAGTTCTTGACCATACCATCTTGAATAGGCAGAGGCGTCTTGATTCCATTACTGGGAGCCGTTGCGGTAGGCTTTGGGGTAGAGCCGACTACGCCAACACATGCATTGGTGCCCTTCCAGAGCTGGTCGCAGTGCTTGCCAATCGCGGGATTCCATGCTACGAAATCATCAAGGGTGATCTTGTTGTAGCTGACGATGCCTTGACATGTGGTCTTCTCTCCAACAAAGTGCCACTTGTTGCAGTTGGAGACCATACCCTCTTGAATGGGTTCTGGTGTTTTAATTCCATTGCCCTTGACAGTAGTTGTTGCCGGCTTAGGCTTGGTGGTTGTGGTCAGAGATGGGGTCGAGCCGATGACACCGACGCATGCGTTCGTGCCAGCCCAGAGTAGTTCGCATTCTCGGCCGACAGCCGGATTCCACTTGACAAAGTCGTCAAGGGAGATCTTGTTGAAGTTGAAAATGCCCTGACAACTGGTTGTGGGCGACACATAGTGGAACTTGTTGCAGTTGGTCACCATGCCTTCCTGGATAGGCTCTGGGGTTTGATACCATTGCCAGAAGGTTGCTTGGTAGTAGAGGGCTTCTGGGTAACGGTGGGCTTAACAGGGGTAGCGGTTGTCTTAATGACCGATGTCACCTTGGCAGAAGCAGGAACTGTGCTTTTAGGACCAACGGCAGTAGGTGAGGGTTCATCATCACCATCGGTAACAGATCCAATGACACAGTATGACCCTTCCGTGTCGATGTTAGGGCACTTGATACCAGGATTCAATGCCTTGAGATCGTCCTCAGAGATGCCCCAGGGCTCAGCAAAGGTTGCGCATGTCGCCCCACTCTCAGGAGAGGTCCAGAAAGCACAATCCACAGCTCGACGCGAGGGAATGGAGAGGGCACAGGGAAGTTGTGGAAGAAGGCTCACAGCTAACAGTGTTGTGAGATACATGTCGTTAGATTCAAGGATAGATGAGAAGGAAGAGAGGCCGGGTGCAGAAGATTATTGCCCAGTATGTGGCATCTACCAAGGACTGGTCATAACTCTTTTTATACATTTGTCTATTCTGAATTATTTGACTGAAAGTCCCTCAATCTCATGATGAATTCTGCTGTTGGATGTTTAAAATTCTGTGCCTCTTGCAAACAGGAACAAGACCGTCCTGTTCAACAACTCTTATGATAGACCCTGTAAGCGGAGCATAGTTGAGGCTGCTAGCTGTCATTCATGGGCTCGTCCGAGAACGGTAGACTAGCAAGGATCCCGCTGATGGCTGTCAACCTTCCTACGGGCCGAGCCACCGGGTGTGTGGGGTTAGCCTCAACGGCCCCAGTCTTTGTCAGCTGAAGTCCCTCATTTTCTTCAATGGGGATTTTGCCGTCGGGGTAAAGACACGCGAAAGTAAAGATGGGAATTTTCCAAGACTGGGTAAGGTGAAGCAGTCTTGGCGCTGTAGCCGAGCTGGGTCATATTTCTTGAAGGTAGCGAATCATCCTCTCTTCTGAGTATTCGCTAACGAGTTTAAACGTATGACGAGTCATACAGTTCCCTGCTGATCCTGACCTGTCCAGTCACCCCATGATTCTCATTCACGGCAAAGGCCGAATATTCACAGTGGCAGGTGCTGCTTTTTTCCAGGGGTTCACCCATCCCTGCAAGGGCCCCGCCACAAAGACCTTTCAACCAACAACTACCAAGCCGGAAACACGGCCACGCAGGTACCACAACCAACAGACATGTTGCTCATGTGCCTTGAGAGACGCAGGGTCCTGGATTCCACTCACTACAAGAACTCGCTCAGGTCCCTGTAAACTAAATTGTCCCTGCGCCCATTTTCACTCAACATCCTCACTCATTTTCAACATGCGTTGCCTCTATTCCTTGGCGTGTTGGTTCCTCCTCCTCGGCATCTCCACGGCGGCTGCCGAGGAACAACAACATGATTCTACTGGCACCTTGGAGGTCGGGTTGGTCTTTCCACGCAATGAGTCGACAATCAATCTTTCTTCATTGATGCCTTTCGTTTTCTCTTACCAAAACACCAAGCTTGTTCCTACTCTGCAACCTTATTTCATTTATCATGTCTACAATTACAGCAATACTAGTCGCCCCATTCTCCAAGACAGGGTCGAACTTGAGTCTTTCAATTTCTCAGCGACCCATGACCCTCACTTCGAAGTGAACTACCATGGGCTGTTCAACACTGAAGGCAAATGGCTTTTAACGCTTATCTCTGGCTTCTACGAATGTTTCGAGGACCCCGATCGCACCTACAACAATACATACACCATTGACACGAGGTTTGTCAGGTTCAACATTACCTTCACTACAAAGGGTCCTTCACAACAGGTCGACCTCGTTGCTGCAACTGACAGCAAGAACTGTTCATCTGCAGCTGGACTCACCATCAAGGTCCAAGACACGGTCGAAACCCCTCAAGGTGATAATCGCTCCGACGAGATGGAATCAGATGTTTGTCCTCTTGAGCCTTCGGCAACTTCGGCGGATAAGTGTGTCGCGGTGGCCCCTTCGGCTGCATCAAGCATCGCCGCCGAGATTACTACTCGGGTGTGTATAGGGACCATCAACAAGACGGAAGTTCAAGACGATATTTACTGTAAATGGATGGATGAGGAAGAGAGTTTGGGGGTGGGAATTGTTTTTGGAGGGACAACTTGTTTAGCATTCTTACTGGGAGCTCTAGCCTACATCCTGTAACATCACTCAGTACTGTTCTCTCAGGCTCATACCCAACATAGTAATTTGAATGATCTAATAGAATGTTTTTATTCTCTCGATAAAGTACTAAGCACGGCATCGTCGTCCAACCAAAAAAGTGTCATTCATTACTGTCGCGTTCGTACTTGGCATGTTCAAGTCAACCAACTGACTTCAAGCTGTTCACGCGAGTCAGGACCAGACCATTTCTCCTGATCTGATCATTCCTTGGCAAGTTACGTATCGGCAAGTCTCCGCCAAGCTTCTACATCAGCCTAAACCTGGCCCATGTTCATTTGCCTAGGATCTCTCTTTATCACATACTGCAACGTGGAGACAACATTCCATATTTGTAACCAACGGACCTGTGATGCACTCCCTCCCCACAATTACACTCAAGGTTGAAGGGTCTTTTGTATATCACTTTATCGTGTCACTTTATCATGTTCGAACCAACAACCAAAAGTCAAAATGAGAGCTTCGAACCAACACTTCGATGGCGAGCCAAGCCGGACAGAGCGGCTGTATCTCCCAAGAGGCCGTGGTTACGAAAGGCTATCTGAAGTTGATTAGCCGATCCACTCGTGGCAACATGTTGTAACGTAACGAATGAGAAAAATTAATCTCGTGTCGTGCGGTAGGAACTCATCATGGGAAGAGCGAGACCGTGCAGTATCTGGAAACCCGAGGCAGAACTAGGTTGGTCAGGTCATGCAGACGAATGGGTTTCTTTCTACGACAAGTTGCCGGTGAAAGTATCTTTCTAGCCTCTGCCAAGAAAATAGTGTCTATAAAAGTTGCCTTACCAGCAGCTCTAAATATTTCTTTCCCCAACAGAAGCTACAGGCAATTTCACTCTAGTCATTCATTAGACACCCAATCGTTCATTACCATTCATTCTTTTCTATATTGTTACAAAATTCTTCTTTGTTGCTTTACCACGCTAAGCTACATCGATCATGTTGATTTCAACATGGCGTGTGGCTGCACTACTCTTGACGTCTGTCAGCCTTTCCGCTGCCTTGGAAGGAAACAGACTGGCAGCTAGCCTACCAAGAACAAGGATGGTTCTTGCCATGCCTACAAGGTTGACAAGGGTGATAACTGTGCGAGCATTGCTGTCGAGAATGGTCTTAAGGTTGATGACCTTGAGAAGTTCAACAAGAAGACATGGGGTTGGGCTGGATGCAAGAGGCTATTCTATCAGACTGTCATGTGTTTGAGTGAAGGATCTCCTCCGTTCCCTGACGAGATTGCCAATGCCCAGTGTGGTCCGCAAAAACCAGGTACCAAGAAAGGTGGGAATACCGCCGATCTCTCTGACCTCAACCCCTGCCCTCTCAATGCCTGTTGCAATATATGGGGCCAATGTGGAATCACCAGGGAGTTTTGCACCGATACGAATACTGGTGCCCCTGGAACCGCCAAGGAGGGCACCAACGGTTGCATCTCCAACTGTGGTACCAAGATTGTCAACAGCGGTGGTGGTGGGATCAAAATCGGATACTTTCAGGGTTACGGTATGGGTCGACCTTGTCTATACCAGGACGCCTCTCAGATCGACACGTCAAGATACACGCACTTGCACTTTGCGTTCGGCACTCTGACCAAGGATTTCGATGTCGAGGTGGGCGATAAGCTCTCTCAGTATCAATTCAAATCCTTCGCAGATTTGGAGGGCGTCAAAAGGATCCTGTCCTTCGGTGGTTGGGACTTTTCAGCCCTGCCTGCCACTTACTCGATTTTTCGCGAGGGTGTCAAACCCGCCAATCGTCTCAAAATGGCCTCCAAGATTGCCGCGTTCATTGTTGAACATGACCTCGACGGTGTTGACATTGACTGGGAGTACCCTGGAGCACCTGATATCCCTGACATTCCGCCGGCTGAGAAGGATGAAGGAAGGAACTATCTCGCTTTCCTTGTCGTTTTGAAGAATCTCTTACGGGGCAAGTCAGTATCTATCGCTGCGCCTTCTTCTTATTGGTACCTGAAGCAATATCCTATCAAGGACATTGCCAAGGTCGTGGACTATATCGTCTACATGACATACGATCTCCACGGACAGTGGGACACGGAGAACTCCCACTCGCAGGAAGGTTGTGCACTTGGTAACTGCCTTCGGAGTCAGTTCAACCTTACTGAAACTCAGTACTCGCTAGCTATGATTACCAAGGCGGGTGTCCCAAGCAACAAGGTAATTGTGGGTGTCACAAGCTATGGGCGGTCGTTCAAGATGGCCTCGGCTGGTTGCTACGGTCCAAACTGCTTCTACACTGGCAACAAGTTACAGTCGGAGGCGAAGGAGGGCAAGTGTACCGGCCAGGCTGGTTACATTGCTGATGCTGAGATTGATGACATTCTCAAGGACAAAAGCCGCGTTGTCAAGCACTTTGTTGACTCGACAAGCCACAGCGACATTCTCGTTTATGACGACACCGAATGGGTGTCTTATATGAGCCCCAGCACTAAGATGGCTCGCGAGGCCGTGTACAAGGCGTTGGTATGGGCGGCACCACTGACTGGGCCATCGACCTGCAGAAGTACAATGACGTCCCAAAGCCCTCTAAGTCCTGGGCTATTTTCAATGAGGACGTCAAAAATGGTCTTGACCCCACGAAAGACCACACTAGGACTGGCAACTGGACGAAGATAGACTGCACGACGCCCGCCAACCGCGAGATCAAAGGATTGACAGCAACTCAACGGTGGAAGATGGTGGGAACCGATGGTGCCTGGGATGATCTTATCCGCATCTGGAAGACGTTGGATCGACCCAAAGGAAGCAGATTCACATTCTCTAAGTCAATCACCATGTCTCTCCACATCCTGGAAAGGACCAATTGCCATAAGCTGAAGGCCGACAGCTGCGATGTTCGCACGGATTGCATTGGGTCGATGGACGGCGATTTATCAGGACCTGCCGGAATGTTTATCTGGAACTCCTTGGCCAAAATCCACAAAATGTACAGGGACTACCACGATGAAGTGGGGAATGCGGCTACATTCATCTCCTTCTCTCTCGATGATTTCGGCAACAAGTTTGCACCGATTCCAGACCCCGAAGACACCAAGTGGCAACTTGTTCTAATTGATCTTCTCACCTGGGGCGCTTCTTCAGTTGCCGCGTAAGCCTCTACACACATCCCTCAACACGCCCACTCTTGCTAACATGACATTCCTCAGTCCCTTCTTCAATTCGAAACTCCGTGGGCTTCCTTACTTCCAGGACAGGCCAAATGCCCTTGACAATTCCAAGGACACGGCGATGACTTAGATCGGACAAAGTACGACTCTGGTGAAAGATCTACTTACCAGTAAGAATGATAAGTAAGTTTGCAGTCATCACAAATCAATGCTAAGTACTAACGTCATTCTCAGCACTAAATGGTCAGTGGAGAAGAGGGACTCTTTCAAGAGCTACATGGGCCAGGTCCTCGTCGGGTGGCAAAAGCTCGCCAATGCGTCAGTATCCGTGCTTTTCAATGGTAATGATACGTCAATCGACTTACTCCGGGACATGATTTCAGATGGAAAGTTGATTGATGCAGTCATTGAAGGCGACGGTGAGGGCGACGATAAGGATGTTGACATGGACGATTTCGACATGTATGGCCATATTGAAAAGTCCTTTTATGGATTCACCATTCCTGCAGTATGGAGAATCTCTGACGTGTATGCTTTTGGTCTTGACTCAGGTTACGACTGTAACAAGGAATACCCCGTCGAGGACTACGTGACCAAGGAGGCCATGGATGCCACCAGCATCTGCTTCGAACAACGACGTTACTACTTGGTCTACCCGAAAGAAAAGGACGTTGAAGGATGTCAGAAGGACTGCAAACCTAATGGAAGTTGCGAGGAACTTTGCGAGAAGCACAAGTTCATCGCTCCACCGGGTGTGTCGAGTCTTAACGGGACCAGTTTTGGGGGCATCAAAGTGAAGGATCTCATCGAAGGGTAAGTCACTTTCTCATGGGCTGCAAGATCTGTAACTAACGAAAAGAATACAGGTCCGTCCGTACTTACAACCACAACGGGAAGAAGAACACGGCAGACCCTCTAGGCAAAGTCGCTGACTACGTCAATTTGGACGATCTATTCACACTCAATGTCACTACGCCCGGCATCATGCGCCTTCCAGTATGCAGCCCCGAACGCGCATATCAATCGTGGGATACAACCGCCAAGGGCTCCAGCCCGTTCTACCCATGTGATATCCCCCCGGGAAAGAAGTCGTGCAAAGAGTCGACCTTCCAGGACGACACGAGCAACGCTTCTCCGCTGGTATCAGACTGTAAGATCATGATCAAGAACTTTGAAGCAGATGGTGGGACCAGTTGGAAACCAGAGACAGTTGGTCTTAAGCATAAAGAGCTTGGACACTATGGTACCTGCGCCTTTGGAGTTGAGGCGACACAGCTCAATGGAAACATCTACTTCCATTTCGGTGGAGGGGACCTCATCGAGTACATCAACACCGCTATTGAGAAGTATAGTAAGGGAGGCAAGGTCGGTGCTTCTGGTAAGGTGCAGTGTTCTGCCAATACGAGCAAGTCACAGCCAGCCAAATGGGGCATCTATCATACCTAGACATTCAACCTTCGTCTCCAGTTAGTGTAGCTAGTATAGTAATATTGACAAGCCCTGGAGTTTGAGTCTATTGAGCTTTAGCTTACCTTAACTCAATAACCCGTCTCTCATAGCCTGACTGCCAATTGATCAGCATTACATACCAAACAACATTTACTCCTTACTCCGCTATTGTGGCTCTTTCTGCATTATACAGGCAAGCTATTTTCCGTCTTGAGAAAATGGTCCTAGGACTTCCAGTTAAATACTTTGTAGTAGACAAAGGTATAAGATTAGATGTTATTAGTCTTAGATAAGTACTATGAAGTATATAAAATCTTTAAAAGCTCGAGGCCGAACGCATAGCCCAAGTTCGCTGCGTATGTCGTCTGTTTCTCAATCTTCCAATCGTGTCTGCCCTCGAAGCGATCACGGGATACAGTGCGTAACTCCACCTCGAGTATTCCATGGTTACCTGATCCTTCAAAAGCAAGATAGCCCACGCTCAGAAAGCTCTGTAAGCCAAAATGAAGCGTTCCACCACCAACCCAGACATTCTCGCCGGACCGTTCGGCTAACTTTACATTGATAGATATTTTGGGGAGTTTATTCTGCGTGCCGTTACGGTCTGGGTGCGGTGGTAGGGCGATGGCTTGATGAAACACAACTGTATTGTGTCCTTGAGTGCGTCCTTCAAGCTGGATGGAAGGCAATGGGATGCTACCTGAATCAATGCTTATGACCCATTCAGCCGACACGGGCTGAGTATCTACCGTGGAGTCAGAAAGGCGACGAATAACATGTACTAACATGATATCGATAGAATTCTCGGCTTTCTGATGTGGTTGAGGTGAATTGGCCCAGCCTGTGTAGATCTGGTTCCCGATCGCTCGTCCTAGGCTCATGATAAGCCTTTCGATCAAGTCGCTAATGCCTTGGCTATCATCGTTTTTACCACGGAGAGACAGCAGCGACGCCAGGCTAACGTTGGTGACCGAGTCGGCAGAATGTTGGGAGACATCTGTGGTAGCGAGTCTCCGCAGGAGGCTCTGCAACGAGTCCCCGCTATTACCGATTGCATTGGCGAGTTTCACGACGCTCAAATTGCGCCTGAGGATTGGTTGAATTGCGTTACCCAGGAAGACCATGTCCAACGGAAACCATGCGATCAACGGGGCTTCTGATAATGCACTTAATAGTTCCCCATTCGAGGCTTGCAATGTATATATCGGAAGCTGGCCAAGCAAGCCTGATTGATCATCTGGCTCGAAGATAAGATCATATAAAATTTCCTCACGATCTTCTGATCCGTCATAAATGGTCAATACACTTGAATCCATGATTACGGTCTCGAAGGATTGCCATGTCGGATTCAGAGAAGCTGCTAGGAGCCTGTTGACAAATTGTAGTCTTGGAAGTACTTCAACCCCAGCTGAGTTGGTACTACTCTCAAGGAGTGGATGGGTTTCAGTGAATCTGATGCCCGGAAAAGATGCAATTTCGTAAAGGCATCTTCCGGCGCGTTTGGGCTTGCTAACGAATGCCACCTTCCGCGTTCTTGGTGAGATGTCAGTGGTGCTCGTTCCAGATACAACGAGTTCACCGGGCTCGATCTCTCCGATCGCCTTGGCTTGATTAGAAGCCATCAACACTCGAGTCGAGGCCGAAAAGCATGATGAGGAGGGTGCTATCTTCCAGTACCCGTAATGTCGGATGACGTCCTCTGCAAGGTGCGCCATCTCAGGCATAACCCCCTGCTCGAATGTAGGATATGCATACCACGCGTCAAGGTTTGTGGCACCTAGGTCCCCAAAGTCGAGATAACCTTTGCTAACCCATCCTTCGTAGTTACGCCAGTGGTCTGGATAGATCTCACCAAACGTGCTAGGATCCAGTATTGGACTCGCCGTGGTCAGATCGCGATAGATTTCGTTGATTTGCCCATCGGTCGCTCCACAAGCAGCAAGCTTGATGAAATGGTGGAACATCTCAAGGTTGGCGTCCAACCAGGTCCCGTTGCCGGCTTGCAGCTGCTTCAGCGTTTTGAAAGCTTTGGAACAGAGCACTCCCCGGTACGTATCTACGTATGTGGTGCTCTCGTTAGGCCACAGATTGAAGGTTGTCCGGTACCACATTATCAAGAAACTGATCTTGTTGTCCCAAAGATAATTGTTGAGATCCGCGATATCTTCGTTACACTTGTCTAACTGGATGTTATCGTCATATTTGCTAACGCTGTTGTAGATTGACTTGACAAGCAACGCAACGCCTCCTTTCTTAACCCTGTCGTTGTCGATGTTGCCGACGGTAAAAGTAGGAGCTGTGCCGACAATGTTGCTGAAGATAACTGAGTTCAGGTTCCTATCTAGCCAGCGAGGCTCAGTAAGCTGTCCTTTCGACCACTCAATTACCAAGCGGATGGCTGGATGCGTGTTCCAAGCCGAGGCTCCATGCTGGGTTGATCTGAAGACATTGTAAATCTGCTCCCGGCCAATAGGGAGGATGGGGCCTGTTGAGTCGGAACCACCGAAGAAGTTGATAGGGGCTTCAGGATAAGGAGGCAATGAAATGAGACCTTCATCCAGCAACTGCTGTCGGATCTCATCAAAGCCTTGGAAATCGTCAAAGGACATGATCCATGGATCTTCGGAAAACAGAGAGGATTACATGAACGTCTGATTGCAGATTCACAGCGACTTGTTGTTAATGAGAGATGAGTAAAGGCTAGGTCGCTTGCGATTGCAGTCTTGTGCCACTGCCTCAATAGCATTGGGAGGGCCTCGCACTAATCGGGCGAACAAGCTTCGGGAGGCCTTGGAGCTGAAACCAAATACGCGCATCACTGCTTAGACGACGGATATGAAACGCGATTCGCTTGAACGTTGTTATTCTACAAATGTGAAATCGACGTGCAGCCGCCACTTTATTTGAAGATGAAAAGTTAAAGCATAAAATGCGAAGGGCTCGTCAGATTCACATTCCAATGCAATTTATTCTCTCAGACTGGATTGGCAGCTTTGGTTTAAGCTCCCGCGGTTCAGACGTTGCGATTCAGCTGCCAAGAACCCCCGCTAGGCACGCCACGTGCTACAAACGCCATAAGGTGGAGGAGACGCTATTAAGGTTTTGGCGGTGACACCATCTCATTAGATAAGGTTTCTGAACATATTTACACTTTGATCAGGCATTATGGCTCCTCTGCCTACACGGGACTGACGGTGACACATCGGAAGATTTCCACAGAGCGTACTGAACGTAATAACACTTTTGATCCAACAGCTGTAGCTTTCGAACCTTATGCTAGAAAACGTCCGGCCTGAAGGAGTCACATGGCAGATGCCAGGCAACATAACAGATTGTGGCCGACTGAATATTAAAATGTAAGTAAAAGAGTTCAAGACATATGTACTAATATTGTGGAGGACCACGTTTTTAAAAGTATTTAGTATGGGAAGGTATTTGATATAAGACGCCCTAATAACTCTTTTTCGCGGCTCACGGTAGATCCAAAAGCTATGTTATATTGATAAGAGACATAACTGTCTGTGGGTTACTTTGGCAAGAGATTGCGGCTGAGACCGATCAGGCAGTTGGGCTGAGAGTTATTTGGCGGCGCTATTCTCTACCCCGCGCCGTGGAATGTGATGGAGTAAGCACAATTGACCTTCTGTTTAACTTTAGATTATACTTGAACTCAAATGCTTACAAATATGAATATAAATCTCACCAATTCACAAACCATGAAGATAAAGACGAAGTAAAAGAAACAATAGCATGTGATTATTCTTGAACCAAACTTAACTTTGTTCACTTGTCTGAGAATTGTCTGATTCTGTCGCGGGGTAGTAAGCGCCTTGCAGACAGGCTTCAACTGGTAGTATGACCTGTCAAGAGGATACGGATATGTGAGAATGGGCTGATGGCCGCATGCGAGTCGGAATGTGCAAGATGCTCTGGTCCTTTGAGGGTTTCGATATCGGAACGATAGGTTCCAACTGATGAAGTGTTCCGCTTGTAAATGCTATAAAGACACAGGGTAGCCTCCAACTCTATGGCTTACAAAACCATCACAAATTACAGAGTTACAAGCAAATATCAGCACAGACATACCATGCCTTCCCCTCTTCTATCTTTACCTCTCCCCCACTCGTCGGGGGAAAAGTCTCTCGTCAACTACTCGGCTTTGGGCAATGTCGCAAAAGTTGCCGTGAAGCAAAGTCGAGCTGCGAGAAATGCCCTCTATCGACATGCGCAGTTCCTCAACTCACTATCTGGAGGCACATTCACCCTTGAATTTAAAATTGAGGTTAAGCTAATATCACCACAGACGTGAAGGAATACCACAAAGAAAATAGGGAGGCGCAGGGACTCCCACGAGCGTTTTCTATACGCTTTACTGACCCTGTCGTTGACCACGATGACAAACAGTTGAAGAAACTCAATGGTCAGTCTTTACTGATTGGTAAACACGGCTCTAATGATACCGGCATACATTTCAATGGGCATGATATCGACCCTGATGTTACGCAGTATTCAGCTGCCACAAACAGCTATTCTTTCAAGACCCGTATCCCCATGGAAGATGGGGAAAAGGCTGATATTGGAGCTTTCATCAATCTCATCGGAGAACAGCCAAGTGGTATTCTCGCCGTTGGTAACAGGTCTTTCAACATCCAACTCGACCCAGCCAAAGTCTGGTTCGATGTGAAAGTCTCTGCGAATGCGGGTGCTTACGATAGTACTGGGAAAGGCACTTTGGTATGGGATACCAACAAGGATGAGTGGAAGAATGCAACGTGGGAAGATTGCGGTCTGACTTTTGGATATGAGACCAAGAACATTGGCAACAGGCTGCAGCCCCGATGGGTTGCAGGAAACACCTTCATTGACAATAGTATGTTCGTCCTTCACTCGGCCTCTTATCTTATACTCACACAGCTCAGCCGGAGATCCGCCAATGAGGTTCGATCTCGAGGCCACGGCAATGGATTACGCGGTTAAGTACACATCTACCATGTCAGGAGACGATGGCTCTGGGCCGACAATGGTCACTCAGATCATCACTCCTCCTCCTGCTGCGCCATCTAGCAGAGCGAATAAAGATGTCAAATCTGTTTTCCCAACCCTCTGGATGGTGCGCTTCTCTCCATTTGGTAATTCGTTTGACGGAGTGTACAAAGATGCATACAACCACGTCTATGCGGTTTCGGGAACAATGAAGCTTGGCGACAATGCATCTATTACCAAAATCTTATCGGCTCCAGCATCAGATGTCCCTGTCCAGAATCTCAACCCTGTCGCAGAAACCCTGCTCAGCAAACCAGAACTTTCCATGATGTCCACATCAGCGCCTACAGACGGCCCCCCCTTGCAAGTCTTTGAGCTCTTGAACTTGAATCCAATGGTCCAAGACTCGACAAGTCCCACCGGCTGGCGTGACTCTGTAGCCCAGCTCGCCATGAAGGATTTCCACGACCTTATCGTTTACTTCATGGATGACGAACTACGCAAAACCTTCGTCCAAGCGAGCACCCCGACTCTGAGCTCGGCTGCCTCAGCGGTCGCAACGGACGATGTCACATCTGGGCCCGGAAAGAACAAGGAGTTCTACCAGAAATTACAGGTTCCCTTCATCGTGTCAATGCTGGCTTCGGGTACGTACAAGACACGATTGAGAGTTTGGGGAATCTACTAACATGACCAACAGGAAGGTTTGACGCGGCCCAGTATTGCAACGGAAAAAGGGCTGATGCCCAGCTCAAAGACATCCCTGCAGACCATCCAGTATACAAAAGACACTCCGCCAAGTTGTATCGAGCGTACTATATGGAGAAGTTCGGCAGTATGGCTACCTTTCTCAGGGACCAGCGCGATAATGACTACACCGATCAAATCGAAGAATTTGGCAAGGCAATGAAGAAAAGTATCAGGGATAAAAGTGCGAACCTGGAGGACCCAAGTAACCCGAACTACGATGCTCAGCTCAATATTGTGTTGGGAGATGTCGACAACCTGATCACCTGGGCAAAAGAGAGATCTCTCTACTGGGCCCTGCAACTACTCTATTACGTTCAGAACAGCGCACTTCCCAATTGGTATAGCCAGTATACATCCGGAAACAACACAAACCAGCTCAGCATGCGTCAAAAGCAACTCAACACGTTATTCGGAATGCTTGAGAACAACCAGGTCAACACCAAGAAAGACGGTCGCAACTTTATGCAGACGTACAATGACGACATGAGGCTTTTTCAAATGACGTCTATTATCCCTACTCTTATTGACATACGCGGGAACTCGACTGAAATTGATAGCCTGATCACCCAGTGCCTATGGGAGTATATCGAGAACTTTAAGGCTTCGCCCGAACAAAATCATATTGAAGCTGTTCAAGCTGCAATGCAGCTCTATTCAGATAAATACCTGCGTGATAACTTCTGGCTTCCCTTGGCCAACGCAACTCGCCTGGGGTCAGCGGCCACTTCATGGCAGCAAACCATGATAATGTGGGAGAACACAATCCGGGATGCCAAGTGGTTTCAGAATTTAGCTACGGGTAGCAAGTTACTGGCTATGTTCCAGAGTGCGGCTGCTGCTGTTTTTATCATGATGCCTCTCCTCCCAGGCATGTGGTCTCAGATGTCAGATACACACAAGCTGACATGGAAACTGTAAGTAATCATGACTGCGTTGTTTTGTTTGATGCTGATTTCTCTAGTTCCCTAGCTGGCCTCTGCGCTGGGATTCTTGTCAAAATTGTACAGGGTGTGGTTCGATTCTACTACCTCCATGGCGACATCTCCGGCTTTATCCCCAGTTTAAAGTGCTGCCTTGGCTTTGAGGGTGTCGTCGATGCCATACCTCATGCTGCTGAAAAAGTGAGTTTCTATATGAACTACAAGGGAATACCGTGCTGATGATGCATGCGCAGATGGAAAGTTCCTGGACCAGATTCTTTACTCGAACGTCGAAACAGACACTGAGTATGCAGGAGATGGAGAATTTGATCAATTCTGAGATGGTAGGCCAATACGCCGAGTTCAATACGTTTCAGAAGATGATGGGTCGTAACATGGGCGAACTCCTTGGGACCATAGCTGGGTAAGATCAAGAAGTCTTTTGCAACGACTCTGTGCTGACAGTTCCAGTCTGGCTATAGCTGCCGCTTCCATCGTCATGACAGCTTTCGATCTGGAGACTCAAACGGAAGGTGCCTTGATAGCCATGGACATCTTTATGATCCTTTCATCAGTCATACAGATTCTTTCCGTAGTTGCAGGCTGGATCACGGCAGCCGGCGCAGCTGGAACAGGAGGTATGCATTCCCTTGTCTTGAAGTTGATTTCATGGTCTGACCATCTATAGCTATGGCATCATTGGCATCCTACTCCGCCATATCCATGTGCGCTACATGGGGAGGACCAGTAGCCATTGTGTTTGCCTTGATCGGTGTTATCATCTTCATAGTATGGTACTTCAACCAAGACCATCGCGATCCAACCCAGAAGTTCCTTGACGACTATGCAGAGCCCGCTGGTCTTCGCATGCCAGGCGACAAACAAGCGCCTGAATACTTGGAAGTCGTCCCTCCATCGGAGGGCAACCCGTCGCTTGTTGGGCTTTCAATCGCTGGTCCGCTGGTATCTGCCAAAGAATACATCGTGAGGGAATATCCAGATCCGAATATCCCCCCCGTCTGGGGACCCTTGAAGATTCCAACCACGCAGCAACTTTTCATGAAGCTCAACGCTGATGGGCAGGTGCCTGCCCTTGTTGAACAGGTGGACTACAGCATGAATACCATCTGGAGTTTGGAGACAGATCCTGATGGGAAGAGCTTTATCTACACGGCAGCCTTTACTCCAAAGACAAATGCAGATGGCAAAAAGGACGGAGTTAATCGCACGATTTGGTACCTAGGCACATCAGACGATAACACAAAGGTTGTCTACCGAGAGCTGCCGTCTAAATCCGAACCGGACAAGAGAACTTCTGTTCTTCCCCACGTGCAGTGGAAGGTTGATGTTGTCGAAAAGCCAACTCAAGACGTCGCAGATGTGAAAGACAGCAACGGCGTGGTAACAAAGCCTGGTAAAGTACTGACTACCGTCATTGGTATCTCACAGAACGGTGCCAAGTTGGGCCGCTGGGTAACGCGCAAAACGCTCCAAATCGATGCGGGGTTAACTCTAACGAAGGATGAGAATGCCATCCAGGGTAGTTCTTGGTACCCTGATAAGATGTTTTGCGTCAACTGGACAGTGAACCTGTCGCCCATGGGACCCTCCGACTTTTCCTACTCTAACTCCCCATGGAAGCTAGACGACAAACAAACAGTAAGTAATACATTATCCATGCACGTCGATTTAGCATCTAATTACGAAACGTAGGACCTCCGTAACGTACCACACTTCCTACTGCTCAGCACTTTCAGCGGTGGACTTGAGTGGAAGATTGAACCTGCTTTACCAGTTGGCATTTTCGAATTGGTCACCGTGTCAGGTGTGGATGAGGGTCTCATCAAACAGGTTACTGGTGTGACAGCTCCAGTCATGGCACGCACGACATACACGGTTTCGTGCTCGATGAAGTACAAAGGCGTTGCCTGCGGAACACGCACGACAACGGTTGACATCGAGGTGGTTCCTTTTGAAGATCTCTGATTTCATAATTCGAATCAGTCCTGAATGATTTTTGGTCTAGTTATAGGATTCTTACCCATGCTCGCCACAATTGACACTAGTTTTGTCGAAGTTATCTTGACATTTCAACGGACCTGACTTCACTCTTGAGGCTTTGACTAACTTAGAGGCCAATGGTAGCTTGCCCAGACTGGGCAAAAATAACTGTAGGTTTATATGTGGCCCTATGCCCGTGGCTGAGGTAGCGGCGAGCCTGGCTGGTGAGAGAACGAATTCCCGCAGCAGCTAGGCTAAACCCTTAGAAAACAACGGTTATATAAAATTCTAGATGAAGAGGAGCGCCCCCGCAAGGAATGCCAAGCAAGTCACCCCTCCTGCAACCCTTCACAGCGCTTTGCTCTCTTCCTCCTTCTGAGAGCTACAGTCCACCTCTTTAGGTCTGCTTGACTCCCAGAACTTATTGCACACCCAAGAAGTCATTGAGGCGTCGAGACTCGAGGCAGAGGTAGCGTCAAGCGTAACATCACAGCTATCAGCTTCTATGGGTGGGGATGCAACAATTGGGCAGACATCTTGGTCATAAACCAGATCTGAAAAAGGAGTTCGCATTGTGTCTGTGACGTTGATGGTGACTCCAACTGGGGAAGAACAGTTCTTGCTAGTCGCCGCAGCAAGATCGATCTGCTTGGAGGTGCCCTTAGTGGTGAAGATGACACCGATATCAGTTGTGTTGATATCATGCATTTTGAGTTCGCGACGACCCTGTTCGGCCGGTGATACATAGCAATGCTTCCAGCGAATGTGGAAGTTGAGTTTCCATGTACCTTCGGTGTTGAAAGGATACAAATGCGAATTGAACTCGATATGTGGGTTGACGCTGGATTCATTGGCCGAAGGAAGGTCTATATCACCATACGTACTGTCTGCACTGAAGTTGTTGAAGTTCTAGACCTCGTATGAGATTGAAGGTCTCAGATAGGGAAGCAGTTCAGTGTTTCGGTAGGAGAAGATGATCGGCATTATTGGAGACGGGTTGTAGGTCTCATTGCGTGGAAATACCAAGTCGATCTGCAAGGTACCAGTGGGACCATTTGATTCCTTGGCAGCTCCTCCACTGTGGAGGAGGAACCAACAGGTCAGGGAGATGATGGATGGTGGGAGAAAACGCATGTTGGAAGTGTGCGCGTTGAAAGTTACGCAGAACAAAATGGCAATCAGAAAGCCTGTCGGGTATTGATCGGGTTCTTGTAGGCGGAAGAATGGAATTTTAATTAAGTCACAGGACTCCATGACCGTGTTGCCGTCTTGGTAGGTGTTGGTTGATCCATGTTACTGGTAGTCGGGCTTGGCATAGTAGGGGTATCATTTTACCCAAGCGAGTAAGAACACCTGCGTTGAATTGGCTCCTCGACTGTGTCCATCGTATACATTCGACAAGAGGATTGGAGACCAGTTCTCTAATTCAGTCAAGCTACAATCGGTACCCAAAGTTATGAATCTTAAAAGGTCATGATGTTTGAACCTCAGGCATGCTCCACATTCGCTACCCTATCGTAAAGGAAGCGCAGGTTCTGCCTCTGGAGCGGTCTTGTCACGTGTAAAACATCTGTTCGCTGTTCTCTCTCCTATACTTCACTTTTTGCATCCATCGCCTGTTACTGCGCTCGGATCCCTTCTTCTTAGTACTATCTTGGTGACGCTTCCAGATAAGAATGAGCTTCCGGGAAAGGCTGAAGAGGGCCGACAAGCGGAAGAAGCGATCATGGAAGTTGTAGATTGGGCGATTGACATGCTGAATGGGCAGCAACGTGCAGCTCTCTCAGCATATGATCATCTACAACAAGATATCGGTCGTAACAGGGTTCAGAACTCATGAAGAACAATGTATCCCTCTAGCTAAATTTTGGCTCATACAGCAAGAGATCCAGATGCTCGTTATTTTCAATACGCAGAACATCCACAAACAATAGATTAAATACTAAAAGCCTGAAAGGGTCCAATAAATTTAGAATGTAGTGAACAAAGTAAAGGGAAAGGTTAAAAAGGAAGTATACAAGGAATTACTTCGGGAATTAGACTTATTCTAGAAGAGCAGTTAGCATCCTAAAGCATGTATTTTTCTTCAATACTAAATGGGTTACAGAAAGCACCAATAAGGTATCTCACGAGCTATTTCACTATGGAAAGTAAAGTTTATTAATAATATACTGTAACTAGACAGAATATAATACTTGTAAGATAGTACGTGTACTGTATATTTGAGATATTAACTGAAGAACAGCGTTGTGAGTTACTGATACCAACAATATTGAGAGGGTATTAGTAAATCACCGTAGATAGTCACAACTATGGTTCTTCGTAGGATTTATTGCATACGTTTAACCTAGACCAATTGCGGATCACGTTCTTCGTCTGGTTTGATAGCAGGGGTCTCAGATGCTAGCGCAGGATCAAATCTCTATATTTAGCTAACATTCAAGACCCCTGCAGGCTGTAAGCGTACTTGTGCCAATAGAACGAAGTGATATCCTCTTCCCCTGGTTTCACAATCTGAATCCTTCAAGTCCTAAAAGAAACCTGAGGCATTAACAAGTTCTTCCGGCTTTTGAAATCAGCGTGTTATTTCCCCTCCTTCTTACACTTTAAACCCTCTTTTCCATGCTCTTTCTGGTGAAGATAGCTGCTGATAACAGTTATTTTTTCGCCGTTGCAATTTATTTACTATCTTGATCTAAATACTCATGCCCTCCAAGGACGAAATCACGACTCTCAATTTTATTCTTTGGGCCCCTTAATTTCCAGGGCGACATGGAACACCAGAAAGGTCCTGATCTCTTTGTCGAAATGCTCAACATTCAAGAATGGAGGTCAACAGTCAAGAACAACGAAAGAAATGAGGACCAAGCACTTTTGGAACCGCAAACAGAAAATGCAGGGCTTGCTTCATCGTCGGCACAACAGTCTGATGCCAACAAGCCTCAAGAGGGAAATGATGATGAGGATTCTAGTACTGATGGCGGGCCAGACAAAAAAACTGACCAACTTTACGATGTCAACAAGTCTACTCGCTTACAGTGCATCGCTGGCATCTTTGTTGGTTGTCTTTTAGCCCTCGCATGTATCGCGTCTGGTATTTACGTCCTTACCACAGGAAAGGGAGAGCTTGCTGTTCGCCTTGGCATTGATGCGACCGCAACAGAGATCCTATCACTTGTGTTCAACATCATCCTCACGTTCTGCATTGACAGTATGGCTTTCATTCATTCCGTGTCCTTGAGATGGGCCTTGTACAGCGAACAGCGATTGGAATTCAACACGAACCTCCGCCTTCTCACCAGTTCGAGCAAGAGTGGACCTAATCGGTGGTATACGAATGTCTTCAGCATGATTTGTTTGTATTTCTGTTACGGAGCTTCAAGTTACTTACTATTGCCAACCGATTCTTTACCGGATGTTGTATTTTTGAACGGTGTGGCTCTTGTGGTACTGGGCTTCGCCCTCCTGGGACACGCGATAGTTTCGACCTGGTGTCTTTGGACCCGGTCCGGTTCTATATTGACTTGGAGTTCCAATCCATTAAGCAATTGTTTAGCGGCTGTGCAAAACGGGATGCTTCAACGGTGCGAGGGAAGATGCATGCAACCCGTGCCTGATCAAAACTCTTCTCCATCAAGACAAGGCTACGAACACGACGACATGGAGCCAGTTCATCCTCTGAAGAAACAAAAGAGCATCTACAATTCACACAGGCATATAAGAATAATTATTGTACTGTTGTGGACGCTGGCAATACTCGCTACAGGATGGGTATTTACGATCTTGGGATTGGATCTTGCCTATGCGGTGGATAGCGGCAATCATTGTCCACCTGGTGCAACCACACTCAAATGGGATGTACAAGGTCCAGGTAGTTGTGACAGCAACATGGTCAGCCTGTCGATGTCCTTTGATCAAACGGGAGATGGATATGATCGAGATAAATACCCGCTCCTCCAAGTATTCCTGGGCCTGCTCTTCATCACCGCCATTCAAGCAATCCAGTCGTCTGCTCTACACTGTACTGAACTGCTTGTCAATATTTCACGAGATGAAAATCACTGGAGGAGAGCTTATGACAGTATTGGGACAAGCGGAAGATGTCCCAGAGGGTCTTTGCTCGCAAGTGACTCACTGAAGAACGCAATAAGGAGCTGGGAATATGTGACTCTGAGCATCTTTAAGTCTCTTCTGCATTGGAGCGTTGGTCAGGCTGTGCTGCCCTCCATGAACGGACGATTCATAGGCCCTGTTGAGTGGTTGAGTCCCTCTTCCGTCGAGGGCGAAATGGCTTTGGCAGGCATTACCTTTTATATGACTTATACTCGGTTAATGCTCTATGCCGGCCTTGCTATACTACTGGCCTCGTTTGCAACTTTCTTGGCACTCAGAAAGCGATCAGGACCTCAGCCTGCTACTATGGGCCACTTGCAAACCATTGCTGACCTGGTTGATGATTGGACTCTGAATGAGAAGGGCCGTATCTTTTGGGGAGATAAGGGGACTGATATAGAAGGTGAAATTCGTCATGCAGGGACAAGCTCAGACCCTGATGCATTAGATAAAATTTCCCTTGACGCTATTTATGCAGGATAGTAATAAGAAAAAACTAGATTTCTTTTATCTATAATATATATTTTATATTAAACGAACTATCTCAGCCTCTATGCAAAGAGGTTGCTTATTGTTAAATTAGTATCCAACAGTGGTCACATTCCGTGTTAAGTCTCTAATAAATATTTAATACGTGAAGTTCAAAACCCCCACACTACGACTTTAAATAACAGTCACAAGATATTTGCATTCTTCGGAGGTTCAGTTCTGCGTAACATAATGCCTCAACACAACGGGTGTGAAGGATGGTTGTAGCAGTGCCTAACTGAACTGGATCGCTTGCCTGGAGGTCTAGGGTTGGCAGGCTCAATCCTGCGCTTTGATTTCCGCACATGTACGTCAGTTGCAATTGGCTTAATAATGTATGAGGCTCACTCAGGGTATCGGAACAGTTGGCCTCTAAAAGCATAAGGGACGAAATAATTCAGTCATTTTATGCCAGCTTAGACAAGCATTGAGGCTAGTTTGTTATGGCAGCCGGGCCTCAGTGGTTAATTCTTCTGTTACGCACGTGGGTGGGCCCCACAGCGTGCTTATCCGTAAGCGCTGGGAGATATTACCATATTAATCCCTCCCCCAACAAACAACAGCAAGCTAATATGCGTCTCTTGAACGTCGATACGCTGGAACTCGAGTGGTTCCCGGGCGACCAGAAACCGGCGTATGCTATTCTCTCTCATACATGGGGTGCCGAGGAGATCATGCTACAGGATGTTCCGTCTTTGCGTACAGGGCAGGGCGCGGGCTTCTCCAAGACGAGAGCTGCATGTGAAGAGGCTCGCCAGCGCGGCTTCGACTACGTCTGGGTCGACACGTGCTGTATCGATAAAACGAGTAGTGCCGAGCTCTCCGAGGCTATTAATAGCATGTTCAAGTGGTATGAAAACTCAGACATATGCTTCGCATACCTTGACGATGTGCCTGCTGGTTCCAGAGATATTGGAAAGTCTATGAGCGAAAGCCGCTGGTTCACCCGTGGATGGACTTTGCAGGAGCTGCTGGCCTCAACGCGACTAATCTTTTTTGCCTCTGACTGGTCCGTGATTGGGACACGCCACGAGTACGCCTCGATTGTCAGCGACATAACCGGCATCGAACAAAAATATCTCGAATTTCAACATCCTGTTAGTACTCAGGCACGTCAGGTATTGATATCGAGCGCTACAGTGGCCCAAAGGATGGACTGGGCCTCCAAGAGAATGACGACGCGCGGAGAGGATATGTCGTACTGTCTCCTCGGTTTGTTTGGTATTAACATACCTCTGTTATATGGAGAAGGCCCCGAGCGAGCCTTTTTCCGTCTTCAAGAAGCCATCGTTCGAGACCCAACAGTCTTTGACGTTACACTTCTCGCTTGGGATATTGCGAAGCCTAAGGAAATGTCCTGGCAGGTAGAGAAACCGTCCTATTGGACCCCAGCATTTCGTTTCCTCATTCGCACTAGCCATCCGTGGTATCATTTACAACCACCAAAAGAAGACGATGATATACGGGGCCTGTTTGCTCGGTCCATTCGTTCTTTCTCAGGCTCCCAGGAGTTAGTAATGGTCGAAGCAGACATCGACAGATCATTGACCGACCGAGGTCTGAGAATTACGCTTCCTGCGTCCAGCGACAGCCATCCTTGTCTCATTTTGCCCTGCCGTATGAGAAACGATCCCTGGAGACTACTCGGGATCCCGATCGTTCGCCAAGGGCCAAGTATGTACGCCCGAACTTCACAGGAGACGTCTTTTGTCGAGCACGATGTTTGGAGTCGATGGGCGCATCGCCAGGTGAACTTGATGACTCGCCTTAAAGACCTTCCATTTCGGCCATTTGAGACGCTTCTAAAAGCTACGAACAGCGAGCCGGCTCAGCTATCCCTGTCCTTATCGAGCCAATACTTGGATTTTGTTGGGATTAAAACCTCCACCGGATGGTCCCGTCAACACCACTCAGCGAATACATTTTTAATCCCTTACCACCCAAGGAAGAAGAATTCGTGGTTCATTTCACAGAATGCATTTTTCAAACGCCAATCATTTGGATGGACTATAAGTGGTACATTCGAATGTGTGACGGCTGTGCTGCTGCAGACACGGGGCACAGGGACTCGCTTTGCAATTTTCTTGGAGGCAAATGAGACTCATTGGTTACTCAAGCCATTCAAAGGGCCAATCAGCATGTCTGTTTGCTTCCGACCCGATCTATCAACTTTCCAAGAAATTGATCGTGCATTGCAAGACAGTTCTCATTCAGACATGGCAAGCTGGACTTATTTAACACAGGATGACCTGGTCATCTCCTGTTCCAGCTTTTCAAGCCTTGTTACAAGTCTGCCAACTGTCAGTGTTGGGGTTGATGTCTGCCAATCCAGCGGCTGGGTGTCTTGGGTCAAATCTATATCTCATGGTATTCAACTCTTCGCCGAATTTCACATGAACATGTCATTTCCTGCGTGGTTCAGCCTCTTGGTACTATGGAAAGGGCCTACCGAGGCAGACAAGGACGCTATGATTCCCGCCATCTTTGAGCCTCATATGCCCGCAGCGATTCCTATGCTGTTCTGGTTTACAGCTCTCCATCAAGATATTCCTGTTGTGGCTCAACTCCTCCCAAGTACCTCACATTTTATAAGACACAATCGATGCTGGCTGGCCGTTATTATCACTATGATTGGCTTCAAAGTTACATCATCTCCTTCTGTCTTTAATGTGATGTCTACGGTTACAATGGCCAGACTCGTCTTGTATTACTATAAACACCCCAACAGAGAAATCCATCTTTACCATGCAGAAGTAATGAGCAGCTTCATGTTTATGGTATCCTGGGCAGTGGTTACTATCATTGAGATGAACTACCCCCCGCATCTTTTCAAGTCAAACAAATCCATATTGGATTCTATGTCATCGATGCTGCTTCTTATAACCCATACATCTTCACTTTGTTTCTATTATTTTACATTTTCTCTCTAAGCTTTACATAAAGGGCTGTCAAGGGAGAGCTTTTCGGGCGGAGAGAATAGGCCAAGCGGCGATATGAATTCAGCCTCATACCACGTGGAGAGAGCCTGCAATGGGTACGATGGCAACCAAGGAGCATTCCAAGGATCATACAAGCCTGGAGAGATAAAACTAGCTTGCATCTAGTACTCCAGCACATCGCTCTACGTCTTTGAAGTACAGAATCTCAGTCCTACTGAAACCCTGGAGCTGTACAACAAGAACTGTGTTCTTCGCCTGCAGAACGAGATCAAGGGATGTGACAAGGGTGGTGAATCATCCATTGATGGATGGCGTTTCAAGTAAGAATAAACGACACTACTGTAAGCCTATTGACTAACAACTTCCTAGGGCCGACCCCAACAATGGGATCTGTGGCAGGTAAAATGGCAGCCACAAAGATAATCACATATATAGTGCAAAGATTAAAAGGTCACGTGAGGGCCAATCTGATGATATCGATTGTAACAGTGGTAGTATTGTTGTTGTTTTATCCTAGGGGACCCTAACAGGGCAATAGCTACAGGACCACAGCGGGTTACAGGTATCCCTCCCGCTATAACCGCTCTATAATACATCTCTCATAGCTACTCAGATAGGGGAAATTCAGGCTCTTTAGGTAGGGAAAACCGGCTAACGAATCAAAACCCTCCTATAATGCCCTATAAACCTTCTAAAATTTTCACTCTAACCTTCAGGTAATTGGGCTCTTTTTTTGGCCTTCTTCCCGATGTAGTTAGAAGCCTCTTAAGAGGTTCTGATGATATCATTAACCTATAGCAAGAGAATAAATTTGTGATAGCAACATTTTGAATTCCCTGTTTATTTGATAGAACAGAATGCAAAGTCTGTGACAACTTCAAATAATACAGTAACATAAACCTCATCTTGTCGAGTCTCAGGACAGTGAAGACGGAATCAATTCTTCGTGGAGTTATAAAACGAGCCCAGAGGGTACCGATTTTAGAAATGTAAGAAACTGAGGCTACCCAATTACCAGCCACTGTTTACGTATTATTTAGTTTTATCTTTTTCAGCCAGCCAAAATGGGACTGTCAGCTCCCCTCATGCCAGATTATCATTTCCCATTTGGGATCCACGAGCTACCGCTGCAGATTGCTGTCTACAGCCCAGCCGTTCGCCTCTGCCGTTGTGCATATTATTGGACGCCACATTCAGGTCTCGAGCTTATTATCATACGATATCAGCAGCGTATCGCTCAGAGACATTACTTGAAGGGGAGCTGGAAACAGCAAGGAGGTCTGTTGCAATTGAAAGGGTCCAAGCGTAAAGCGGGGAATGTCAAAACCAGATATGATTCGACTGTGTACCCTGTACTGTTTTTGGAGTCAGGGAATATGGTCAGCCAGGTTACAACGTTCTGAATCTTCAGGTAGCCACGGTCGCGGGCGCATACCTGTCAATTCGATATGTCTCAAAGCTTCAGACAGCCACAAAGACTTCAGCTGACGTTTAGCAAAGACATGCAGAAGACTATTGAACGTAATCCCTCACGACTATGCAGCAATACGGCATTTCACTCATTCCTTACAGACACCTCATCTAATAAGATTTGTCTGTTAGTTCAGCAACGGTTATCAACTATATAATAGTCTTTGGACTGCACAACAGTATTCCAACTCTGCAATCCATCAAACACTAAACTTCTCAAAACCTTTATCCATCTTTCTACTTCTGCAGACTATCCTGCCCAACATGTTCGTCTATGAAGGAAGACTCGATTGGAAGCCTTACGGCGACAACGAAACTTTTGTTATCGTTTTACCCGACGGCCCAGTCCGTGTCGGAGACACTGTCTCTCTTTGTGGCAGTGGACTCGTGATGGTAGCGGTGTCGCGAAAGCCCCATCCTTCCGCGCTGAGCCCCAGAAAGTGATTTCCGATGATGACAATGGTGTCAAGTTCAATTACAAATCTTACTACGATATCGATTGCTCCTGGAACAGGAAGACGGAGAAGCTCTCGGTAAAAGTCAAGGGCCCGGGATCTCCGCAAGATCTGGGTGACTTTGGTCTTGTTGCACTCATTGATCGCCATTCTCAGTAAGTTATTTCATCTTATGTCCTTCTTATGAGTGCTAACAACCATTGCAGTGATTGGGACCCTCCGCAAACTCCCGGCAAGAAGGCTGAACTTGAACTCCACTCACCTCAGCCCCAACCTGCGCTCGCTCGAGTTGCCGATCCTCTGCCTTTCCCCAAGACGCTCATTGAGACTTTGAGACACACCATTGCCTACGCTGATGAGGCCGGGTATCTTGCGCAGTATGCTCACGATGTAAGAACCAAGTATTACCGCGATTGATAGCATGCTAACCTTTCAAGCGATTTACTGCACTGGACGCTGATTTCCACGCTCGGTGCCATCAGCTTGACACCGCCAAGGCGCAGGGCGATGAGCTGAGTAAGGAGGTCAAGAAGCTCACCGGCGACCTGACCGTCGAGAAGGCCAAGGCCGATGATCTGACCAAGAGGCTTGAAGAAGCTCGCCAAGCAAACGAAGCTGAAGCCAATCGACTGCAGGATGAGATTTCCAAGAGTAAGAAACATGATTCTGACGACCACAAGGCTATTGAATTGCTGGAGTCTCAGCTACAGTATGAGCGCGCCTCGAAGGCTGAAGTACAGAAGAAGCTTGACCAGGCATCAACCGCCCTTGCCGCCGCCGAGGCTCGTAACAAGGCCGACAGTGAGAGAATAGCCGGTCTTGTCACTCGTATCGCTATCATCGAAGCTCAGCTCGAGGTCGAAACCAAAGACAACGAACGACTTCAAAAGGAGAAGAAGCAGCAGGCCGACAAGATCGCCGATCTTGAGAAGCAACTCAGGGAACTCAAGGCCCAGCTCGAGAAAGCTCTGAAGGATCTCAAGGAGCAGCAGGATCTTGTCGCCACGAAGACTGCCACTATTACCCAGCAGGATCAGGAAATCGCCACCCTTAAGAAGGATGTTGAAGCAAAAAAGATTGCTCTGGCCAACCTGCAAAAGCAGTTGGACGCCCATAACAGTGAGATCAGGAAGCGCCTCAGATGTAACTTGAAGAGTGAAATCGCGGATGACAAGGATGTTATGTTCGATCTGAACGGCGGAGGCGGCAAGAACCCTGCCGTCCATGCTTGGTAAGTATTATCTGAGACTTCAGAAGTCGGCTGCTAATTGGTATCAGGTCTGATGGAGATTATTACACGATGAACTCTAACGCGATGTGGGATCTCTACTCTGTGGGAGACTCCAACAACATTGTGGTAATCAAGAGCCCGAGCAAGGGCTATGTACTATACTCCAAGGGTATGTTCGAACCTTTTTACAACCCTTTATATAATTACTGACCACAAAACAGGACATGGGCAGAACGTATGCTGCGACGCAACCAAGAGCGTCGCGGATACTGATGCTCATTGGAAGATCCAGGGTGCAACTCTGGACAACATCAACAATAAGGTCATTCAGTAAGTTGTCAATATTATCATTGCTCTATAGACTATAGACTAACAATCGTACTAGGTTCCGCAATGTGAAGGATGATACATCTCTGGATCTCTGTGGAGGCGATACCAAGAACGGCACGGCTTTCTTGACTTACAACTCTCACAGTGGAAAGAACCAGAAGTTCAGAGTCTATAAGATGTAAACCGGGCTTTCGACACTGGCAGCATCTATTCTGACTTCCCGTTTCAACTTCATCTCTTATACATCAATTAAAGTCCTGCTGCATTTTATTTTCCATTGACCTATGTTTTGTAACGTGGTGAAATAAGAGCTTCCCAACATGGATGCATTTGATATCTTGTCTTGATTACTTATGTAGGTGAGGGTGGCAAGGATGTAGGCGCCGGTGAGATAACCGCCGGCGTTACCTCATGTCGCATGACAATTACCCCGCCCTCTATTGAACGAACCCAACTTTAATCCTCTTTGATCTTTAAGTCTACATTACCGGAGGTGTCAGATTTGATATTGGAGTTGTCTCACTTGTCGTCGACAACGATCAAGTAAAACCTTGTAGTCAGGCGTCAATCCAAAGACGACGAAGAAGATACTCAAAGCCTCGATAACAGTGGATCCGAATCGCCAAGCGCAGGACCTTCTTGTCCCTACCAGGACCTCGACGAAGATCGAGATTGCACGCGTCTGTTACATATCGAAGCGGCTTAGGATGACGATCCTATCACTTGCACCTTAACTGAAGTTGCCTTCGCTGACAAGCCGAGGTTTGATGCACTGTCTTATATGTGGGGAGATGCAAAGGCTGAGCATAGTATCACTGTCAATGGTGTCAGCTATGGCATTCGGCAGAGCCTTTGGGACGCTTTGCAGTACCTCCGGAAGCATGCCCCCAACACGGACTACTGGATTGACGCAATATACATCAATCAGAAGGACGTTTTTGAGCGCAATAGACAGGTCCGCATGATGCACAATATCTACTTCCGAGCCCAGACCGTTGTTGTATGGTTGGGTAAAAGCTATACCGAGTACGAGACCGCGTTACCCGATTTGAAAGCTCTTCGGCAGCACAAGCATTCTGACCAACAAGCCGCTGCTGGAGAGCCGGCCGACGCAGCGCGAAACAGCCCCTCTGAGCGAAGCTTGGCTGAGAAGCTGTACAATGACAACTATTGGAAGCCTCTATGGATAATCCACGAGATTGCCCAAGCCCAGGAGATCAAAGTATACTTCGAAAACTCGGTTCTAGAATAGAAACAGTTTACGGATTTTATTATTTTCCATAGCTCTAGGTCTGAAGGGCCTATAAAGCCTGAACGGCAGCGACAGGAGAGGTACATCGGCTCGAATACATTGCTTGAGCCGTTCCAAAAGCACACAGAGGCAGATTGCCAAGACAGGAAAGACAAGGTATACGGCCTTGGGAATGACCTCAGACGCCCGTGGCTTTCCCATCGATTACGATAAGTCGCCCTCTGAGATCTGGACTGATGTGATGGAATTTATGAATAAACATAGTCTGTTTTAAAACAACGATATCCGCTACGTCGAGCACCTTGTCAAATTCTTACTAACGGGGCAGGAATGCGACCCTTTGCAACAAATCATGCGACCATACGGACCAGGGGAAGTAGACGACACAACCATCACAAACACGAAATACTACAAGTCTTTCAGGCTGGAAGCCACCATATTTATGATTCCGCGGAAGTGTGGCCCGGAACGACATTAAGGCCGGGGGTCAGATATTTAGTTCCACATACTTATCTCCTAGTCTCCGCGGAGTCGCCTACGCCGTAGAGTATTCCGTTTAGCAAAAAGGCATGTGCATGTAAGGTGCTTGTACACTAGCCATGATAGGTCAGGGTCTCTTGTCATCTCTAAGTAAAGGTTCGCCGTACGAAAGGCAGTTCCAGGCGTAGCTTGGATCTCATTTCAGTCGAGCTCTTGACTGAAGGGGCTAGCGGCGTTCGGTTGGAAATGTACCCCTCTAGTTTTTTATGAATCTCGGTACGTTAATACAGCTAGCTAGTGCAATAAACCTGGAGTACAACCCCAGAATGACCTAAATACTTATCCGTCAAGTGTGGAAGAATAAGCATCGAGATGCGGGGAAGGATCTTGAACAATTATATCCATGTCGTATATAGAAGTCTTGGTAAATATATAAACATGAAGGGGATCCGAATAGATGCTGTTCTAAAAAAAGACCTCATCTCATCATCTTTCCGGCTCCCATCGCCAAGTTCATCCCCAGATACCAGCATCACAACCTTGGTTATAGCCGTTCGCTTGTTGCGATGCTTGCAATGAAACTTCTTTCAGCTCTCGCCATATCCTTGGCTGGGAAGGGCTGTCTCGGTACAGCTGCTGCTACAGGGCCACGCTCCGCAAACTCTATCCCGCCACCACCGGAGCCGGAGCCTGTCAGTCTAAAGAGATTGCCCTTACCCCCAGGTATCTCCAATAATACACAGGGAGCATGTACCATCAAAATCAACCCACGCGGAACAGGATGTATGCCAGTCAAGAGCTTGCGAGACTTTCAATCGGGAGAGTTTCTCCCAGATGGAAAACATGTTCTTGCGCTAGTACCTTACGTCGGTGCTCCTTCGGCTCCGGACCCAGCCAGCATATATAATGGCTCCCAAATTATCATTATAAAGACAGACGGTTCCAAGTTCAGCAATAAAGATCAGTGGAAATGTATTACATGCGGCGTGCCAGCGAAGAATGCTATCGGACGAACCCCAAGCTTCGACTACCCGCAGGCCTTTGATGATGGAAAGCGTATCTTATTTGGAAGTAACATCGCTGACTGCGGAGATCACTTGCTTACCAGCGATGGGTGCACGCCGGACAAACTCCATATCTACCCCATTCACTGGGATGTTAGCACCGATGGCGCTGGTGCTGGTGGTAGCATCCGAGAACTTCGCCTGCATCCAGACAATGTTCATCTCGGTTTTAGTTCCTTTACCACCGGGGCCAAGCTGGGACAGTTCGGATATTTTGGGCGCCTCAAGTTTAACCCAAAGCCAACGAAGGGTCTGCCGCTTGCGCCACGGTATGACTTGATCAAGGTGTATAGGCTATATCGAACTGATCTGCCTGAGCCGGTGGCAGTCCAAGGATCTCAGCTGACCTTGAACACAAGCGCCATTAGTGTTGGTGAGCTGAGAGGATTCAGCGGGCGCGGAGATGAAGCTACATACGTAGGATACCCAGCGGAGTCCTGCAACCTCGACATATTTGCAGTAAATCTACAATCGGGTCGCGTTCGTCGCATTACCTCGGACCCAGGTTACGTTGATCCAATTGAAGCTTCGCCTGATGGAAAATGGTGGGCTATTATGGACACTCGTGGGACCGATAGACAAACGTTTCTGGCCGGCATGCGGAATATTCCCTCAGTCATTGACTTGGTTACGACGACTCTCTCGTCTTCGATTCGCAACAATGGACAACGTCGATTCTTTTCACCGTGGTTGATCGACGCATACGGTGACCGCCAGGATGGTAGCTACAATGGTCAGAAGATCAACGGACCTGGCTCCAGTAAGTCTGGAAGCGGTGATCTCCGTGATCCCGAGTGGAACGGTCAGCCGACCCCCAATGGTCCCCAGACTCGACCCAAGTCGTGTATTGGGAGGCTCACGTCGAAGCTCCAGCTTGCGGTGGCATCAACCCATTGCCTTGCTATCTGTCGAAGGAACCGGATGGCAAAGATATTCGTATCGTCTTAGCCACCTTTACCGCTCGTAAGCCAACCAGATACACACCAGTACGCCCTGTCCTCGACGATATCCCATGGGCAGAGCTATATGTCCCCGGATCCAGTGCGCCAGAACGAAAGAGTGTTACTCCCGGGCGATACACTCTTGATGCTAAAGCTTCAGGCTATGCTGACGTATCAATCACGCCTGTACAGGTTGCAGTCACCTACCATAACTATTCGGACGACGGCAAAATATTTCTCAATGGTTGGGAGAATGCCACAACCACGCCTAGCACCTTGACCAGTAGCCGTGTGGACTGGTATTCCAACCTGACACAGACTGGCCCAGGTATCCACAACACCAAGAAGACCAGTACTGATGGGTTCCACATCACCATCGATGTACTGACCAATGAGTTCAACGCCAATGGCACCTTCGTTACCACTATTGATGGTAAAGAGTATTCAGCACCTCCAAACGGTACATAAATGGGTGGATCGTCATTGTGGCTTTTCTGTAAAGTTATCTTGTAAGGGCGCCTTGGATGTTGTGAGAAGTATTCGAGCTGTGATATGACAGATACGCTTCGTGAGACCTGGCTCATGTGAGCGGTTGTTTAATCTCTCTGGGGTCGACATTGTCAATAAGATTAGTCTCGTTGGAGGTCTGTTATTTAATTGAGAGTTCGGCATCATTATCTCATCATAAGTGACCAATTTTAGTACATGGCGACATCATTAAACCATGAGCAGTCCACTCAATTGGGTGAGTTCCACTCCGAGAAACAGACACCATAGTTGCGATCCACAATCAGTACCTGTATGACCGATCATGAAATTACCATGATTTCTGACTGAAAGGCTAGAGTCTCGATTCTGATCCAAGAAGAATACGATCCACAACATGAGAGATTTGCATCGTTTTACAGCCCTCCAGCAAGTTCATCCGAAGCTTTTGAGTCTAGCTTTGCCAGTAAATCCAGCAGGTTATCGAATTGAGATCGCTCAACCCTTGCGATCGTCTTGTTTTCGGCGTTGTCAACCAGGTGAAGGAGTATAGTCCCAACTCGCCGAATTCGCTCGACCTAGATAACACGAACGACTTTTTAGTTTGTGATTGTTAACCGCGTCATGGAATAGTTATTGACACTCACTGCGGTCTCTCCCTGGACTTGGAAGCAGTAAAAAGGCACTATGTGTAATTCATGTAGGAAATCTCTCACGATCTCAATCTTCCGAGTAGCACAAGAAATAGATTGACAGTTGAGCCCGACAAGAACATGAAAGTCATTGTCTATACACTCCTGTAGAATAACGAGCCTCATGCAATGAAACACGGTCATTATATTACTTCTTTGCACCCAGAAGCATTTATTCTGGTAAGCAGTGACTTGCTCGTCGTCCGAATCAGACCCATGGTCAGGATTTCTAAGCCAAGCTGGCAACTCGTCCGCAAGAGTTGTGAATCTCAAATACAACTCGCTCAAACGAGAAAGCTCTGCGTGCATATCTACGGGTTGTATCGGGCGACTTGAGAGACATCTTATCTCGTCAAGCAGATTGGCGGCAGCGACCCAAATGCGTCGTTTGAGATGAAACCCAACAAAAAGACGCGATTCGAGGCTCTCTTCGTTTACCTTTCGACTAGGATCCAGAAGACATCCATCATCATCGCCGTTTTCAAGTAGAGTAAAGTCACGTCTAAAGAATTCCTCATTAAGGACTGCAGGACGTGCTTGCAGAGCAGCCGAGGTTTTGTCGGCTAGATACAAGAGCCAAAAGCTGGCACGGAGAGAAGGTGCCTCAAGTCTAGAATGATCTTGCAGGGACATCTCGCTGTAAAGTCTCATTCGCTGCGCTAGATAGGCCGCCTCTGCGTGATAATGGTACGACGTGCCGACCCTGCCGGTGCTGTTTTGCATAGCAGCAGAATGCCACATACGGATGAGAAGAGATGGCGAATCTGGATGCTCGAGGTCGTATTCCTCATATCTCCTAAGCATCGCTCTCGACGCTGACAGAAACGATGCCGCCAACAGAGCTCGTTGAGAAGGGAGACGATCAGGCAAGACTGACATGACAGAGGCGCAGAGTGCTGTGGCTAAGGTAAACTGTCTTAGGTATGATACTTGCTGGTGAAGATCCGACGCTGAGGAGATCAGGCTTGCAAATGGGGGAGCGTTCTCTGCCGTGATGAGGAGTGCAGCGGCGCGGAGTGTGGGCTCATGAGCTATCGGAGTGTTTGGAAACTGATACTGAACGAAAAAATCAACACACTTGTGAACTGCGTCGAGGATGGGTTCTGGGCTCAAAATGGCGCCAGCTGTTGCCTGCAGGGTTGAGTGAACATGTGCTGGGTCGAGGTAGAAGTTGAGATTGAGGTTGGAATCCCGACAAACGGATTCGCAGCCTTCAGAGGGTAGTGATTGAGGGGATACCGAGCTCTGATTTCCGTAGTCTACGCTGCCGCCGAAGGAATGGTCATCGTCCCCGGAATTCAAAGGAACACTCCGCACTCTCTGGCTTCGCCGTGTTGATGGATGGCTGTAAACACAGTCAAGGTGGGAGATACGGCAATTAGAGCAGGCTTCACTGCCGTCACACCTGACTTTTCGTCTCTTACAGGCATCGCAGGCATGCGCAGGTGGCATCGCGTCTCCGTGGAATGCGAGAGTGAGAGTAAGAGTGAGCAGTCAGTCAAGAGCTATTCCGCGGAATCGTGTGGTCTTATGGGTACCAAATGTGGGGTTTGGGAGTGGAATGTTTTACTTTGGTTGGCAAACCCTATACGCGTATGCAGCATGCATCCCGTTCCGGAATGCACATGGCAACATAATACTGCTTAAATATCGAATCTCCACATATTCAGCTAGCCGTTAGCAAACCCTATACGCGTATGTAGTATGCATTCCGTTCCGGAGTGTGCATGGTGTGCGTAAGGTCTTCCGCTCAGGTTCCACGCCACATGATACTGCTCATTAAAATATCGATTCCCAACATGTTCACCTGGCCAATACAACAATCCTACTAGTTTTCTTGTCGGTTTCTCTCTCCAGAATGTCAGCTACCTTCGATAGAACATGGATGTGGCATCCATCGTTCCCTGAAGACATACCCGATACAGCTGGACTATTCGTCCATTTTAGGAGACAGTTCTCTATTGACTCTGGCACCGTACCTGAGTCTCTCAAAGCTTGTACTTGGTATCCGCGGTGATATGGATCTTATGTGAATCACGAACTCGTCGCCTTCGGCCCCGTCAAAGGCGACCACAATCTATGGTTCTATGATGAGCTTGACATTGGACCGTATCTCAAGGAAGGAGATAACTGTATCGGCGTCCACGTTTTGCGCTTCTTTTACTCTACACAATATGCCCCAGCCTTTCCTCGTCTGCCCACTGGTGGTTTGAGAATCACTCTTCCAGACAATACCGCACCTTGGCCACAGCGACTCTCCAGCAGCGACTCATGGGAGACTGCAATCGATCCTATCAGTCGCCTCCGAGTTGATGAGCGTGAGGATGTCTTTCTTCACATCTACGAAAGTCATCGAATAGAAGGTTCTAATCGTCCGTTCCAGTGGGTACCAGCTCAGGTCCTCAGGGTCAAGAATTCAACTGGCAACTCGACCCCTTGGCACCTCTCGCCTCGCCTCATACCTCCTTATCGTATTACGGCAGGCCCTGGTTTCATTGGAATACATAATTTGAAAAGCAATGTGCCAATCGAGACATGGAGTGCATTCCTACTTGGAGACGAGCATGACACACCTCTGCAGCGTAGACTGCATTTTGAACCAGGATCGCGTCATGAGTTGGAGCTCGAGGTCGCCCATCACACAACGGCTTTCATCCGTGCCTCTTTTACTCGGCCATCTGAGAGCGGCGGTTATATCAAGATCACGTATAGCGAGAGTTACGAAGACGAGCCGGACTACTATAAAGGCGAGAGAAAGAAAGCCCATCGTAGGGATCGAACAAAACAAGTCCTTGGTCCGCATGATATTTATCATTTTCGAGGAGTAGATGAATTCAATAGCCTCGAATATTACGATGAGACGGAAAACGAGATTTTTGCCCCATTTCACTTCCGAACCTTTCGTTTCATCAAGGTCGAGATTCTTGCTGGAACTTCAGTCTTGGACTTTCGGGGGCTTGATATCCAGACGACACACTACCCTCTAGACGTTCGAGCAGTATTGTCAGCCACACGAGGACGAAGCTATAGCAACTCTGCCGCAGCTGTGACCGATTTGTGGAATACTAGCATACGCACTTTAGTCAATTGCATGCATGACTGCTATGAGGACTGCCCTTTCTATGAGCAGATGCAGTACGCTATGGATACTAGAAGCTCTGCAATCTTTACTTATTGTATCTCCGGGGATGATAGGTTAGCACGACAAGCCATCGTCCAGTTGTATAATTCTTTTCAATCGAGAATTGGATTAACAGCAAGCAGAGCGCCTACTCATAGGCAGCAATTCATCCCTCACTTTTCACTATATTGGATCTGCATGTTGTGTGATCACCACGACTACTATGGTGATCAAGGGTTTTTATCACAATTCATGCCGGTCGCAGATGCCATTCTGACATATTTCGAATCTCGCGTCGATTCTGGATTGTATCTCGTTAAGCTACAATTCGGACCGGATACCGGTACATGGCATTTTATAGACTGGACGAAGGAGTGGAAGCCGTATGGATATCCATCTGTTTTCGAGCGTACCGGCTTCTCTACCTACACAAACGCGATATACGCCTACACCTTGAACGCCATATCCGAGTTGATCAGTGCTCTTGGACGACCCACACTGGGAGACGAATACAGGGAGCGTGCCAAGCGTATTGCTTTAGCTCTTCGTGAGCATTGCTTTGACGGCGAGTTCTTCACCGACAGTCTGGTTTCCGCTTGCTCCGAGCACGAGACCCCAACATATAGCCAACATAGCCAAGTTTGGGCAGTGCTGAGCGGAGCCATCAGTGGCGGAGAGGCACAGACGTTGTTGCGGAAAAGCGCAGAGCGAACAGGTGCCGGACAATTCATTCAGGAATCAGTCGCTGTGTCCTTTTATACGCTTCGAGCCTTTTCCCTTGCAGGAGGTAACGTATATGATGACCATTTCCACCAGTTTTGGAAACCTTGGTACGATCAACTTGCACTTGGTGTCACTACCTGGGTTGAGGACGCTGTCGCTCAACGCTCTGACTGTCACGCTTGGGGAAGTGTGCCTCTCTACGAGTTTATAGCGGAAGTTGCTGGGGTGCGGCCAGATCGCCCTGGCTGGAAGGCTATCAAGTTCCAACCAAGGCTGGGACTCTACTCTCGCCTAAGTGCCACTGTACCTGTTAACACAGTCGGTGGTGAGACATTGGGAACCATACATGTGTCTTGGACTGGGTGTGATGCTGGCGTGAGGGTAGTCGTTAAAGGGGAGAAGCTAATATCTCGACCAGTATCATTGCATGTAGTCCTGCCGAATGAAGATTTGTGTCTGGAATGGACAGGGGAGCAGTTGGAATTTACGACAAGCGCCTAGATGTGGCAACTGACTTGGTATAGACGTATAGATGCACATGAATACATTCTTATTGTTGATGCGAGCTTAATGATATCGGAATCTTCTTGTCGGTTGATGAACATGACAGACTATACCATAGGTTTCAGCCACTAACGCCCAAAGCTCATTATCATAACCAGTCGCGGCAGCACCAGCGTTCTTGTCATGAATGGGGACGATCAAGTCAAAAGGAGTGTTGAGATTAATGAAACCTCGAGCACTTCTCCCTTCACAGCGAGCCAGTACGCTAGGCTCGAATCCATAGAGACATAGGTGGCGGAAGCCGAGATTATGTTCTTTGTGTTGGATTATTAATGCATTCTCAATCTTGTGACTCTTTGTATAGACCAGAACAAATTTTGTGCTTTGAGTGTACCACAGCTACCCCCAAGGCGTGGTCCGTACCCTTCTACGTACAACCTGTGCTGTGTGGGCTACGAATCCCACACAGTTTAACTACTCGGGGTCTGCTAGTGACACATCTGGTGATACGATGCCCGGCAATACGTACTTAATAAAACAACACTTTTGATCACACGAACCCCACCCAGTGTAACACAAAATATAGCTGAATGGAGCCGGACTCCACGGATGTGGCGCTCGGACTAGAAATGGCTAGTCGAAGCATTCCGCGGAGTGCAAGGATCTCCACAGGCATGTCGTTAGCCCACCAGCTTTAAGCCCTTGAAAGGGACTCATCGTTATTGGATTTGGATTCACGGACGCTATACTTTCGCTCGTGTCCGGGGCCCCGGATTGAGGGGAAACCCCAGGTTACCTCAGCCTCGGGTCAGAGCTTACCGAGTCTAACGATTTCCCTTCTCCACCCAGCCATTGGGAACCAGCGAGTCGTGACTCTGGGTTGTATACCATGGCTGGCCTTCAAAAGGGGCTCAATACGCCGGGTAGGGCGCAGGGTGCGAAGAAGGTATTTAGAGCCGAGCACCCACCACCTGCTGATCAAATTTGCCCCAGTTCATCTGTGACACTGCTCCATCCATCCACTTGCAATACAGCACCTTCAAGCTAACGAGCTGCAACAAACGACACAATGGCGAATTCCGTGAAACCCCATTTAGAAGGGTCCGACCAGGCGCACATCGAAACTATCCCGAACAAGAACATATCCCCAACTGACGAGTACCATCCCGAGGAACTCGTCAAGTCTAAATTCGATGACTTGTCTATCCCGCGCACCGTCTGGGTCTTTAGGCGGGTCGTTCTTGTGGCGCTCGCCGTTTATACTGGTTATGTCTGCGAAGGCTTTGAGGTGAGCCATTGGCGTGCGGTTGGTGACCGAGGCTAACATGTATTTTGTCGCGTAGCTTAAAATCGGTAACAACATCATCGCGAATGCCGGGTTCATCAAACAGTTTGGTCGTAAAGGTGGCTCGGGTGTACAGGCACTCGATCCTACTTGGGGTAAGTTGAGATGTACGACCACAACCATGGATTCTCTTATGCTGACGGTCATGAATAGTGTCTACGTGGACTTCTCTCCTCGTTGGTCCTCCTTCGCCTTTATTGAAAAGAAGTTCAAGACTAACCAAATCAGAACGTCGGTCAAATTGTTACATTTCTCTACATCCATTGGTAAGCAAACCATGCTCTCTGCATTGTGCGCTTTTGCCGTCATGTCCAACTACTAATCCATACAGGTTCTCTGATAGGTTCGGCCGTAAGGCGTGCCTCGCTCTCGCTTGGCTCTGGCTGGCAGTCGTAAGTAGTGAACAAGCAGGGTAGGCTGCTCGGCAGGCAGGTAACAGGGCTGACCTCTCTAGGGCTGCATTGTTCTCAATGTAGCAAAGACACCTCCTGTGTGGGTAAGTTCAAGAGCACCTGTTACCCCGTATAAACAGCATTGTGTGAATGCTGACACTTATGTCACCGGCCATTGGAAAGCTTTGCAATGGTGCAGGTGTTGGTATTCTTCAGTAAGCTCTACATACACTACATTCCTTGCCATTCACTTGTTAACACTCCTCAGGGTCACTTGTCAGGTCTACGTCATGGAAATCTGTCCAAACAACATTCGCGGTGGTATGCTCACTTTTCAAGCCGTTTGGTGCGCTTCCCCTTGGTCTGGATTAACATATCCTTGCATAAACTAACTCTCCTCATAGGAGTAATATCGGTAACATCGCCTGCAATATCATGATGCAGAGGTTGAACCAAAACCACCCGGATGATTACTCACTGCCATTGCGGATCCTCATTGCTCCTATTGCATTGATGCTCCTGTTTTGGGCTTTCGTTCCAGAGTCTCCCTGGTTTTACGCACGCCATGGAAATAAGGAGAAGGCCATGAAGTCGTTGAGGACCCTCTATGGTAATGTTGAAGGCTATGACTTTGAACAGGAATATAGTATCATCGAAAAGACGATTCGGCACGAGAGGGAACTCTTGAATGAGGCACCGAAGGTTACACACGTTTTCAAGGGCCTTAATTTGGTGTGATACCCTTTTATGTGTTTCCCTGCTCGTTGAATCAAGTAATCAATACTAACCTCTCAACAGAGACGAACCCTCACGGTCTTATTGCTTGCTGTCAGCGGGCCGTTTGGCGGTCTGTCTATCATTCTGAGTTACTCGACCTGTGCGTTCGTCGTCATTCTCATTCCTAAGCATCGTTCTAACCGTGCAGATTTCTTTGCCATTGCCGGCCTCTCCGACCCATTCCTTGCAACTCTTATCCTTTCGTAGGTTATACCTTATGCATAACACATCTACTCTCCTTGTCAAGCACTAATCTTAATGTTCCTGCCACTAGTTGCTGCAACCTCCTTGCTGTCAGTTTGTGGACTCTGACAACGGATAAATTTGGTCGACGCACGTTCATCACTGTCTCTCAGACTTCTGTCTGTGCTTTCCTCTTTATCGCCGGATCTCTGTGGTGGGCTGGAGCCACTACTGGCAATGTGGCAACTGGCACCGCTCTTGTACGTCCCACCCACTCCTCCACTCTGTTCTTTGCCTGCTCGTCTTGCGGTCAAGTTGCGATACTAACACGTTTCAGCTATTCATTTGCTGCCTCTGGTCCTTCATGTTCCAGATCGTTAACCTGGCCTATTTTGTAATGTCGGCTGAGATTCCGTCTGCTCTCCTTCGCGGTAAGTTATCATGGGGCTTGTCTTTCTAACGACACTCACACTCATTGACAATGATGTAACAGCTAAAACCACTCCTGTCACATTCTTTGCTCAGTCTATCTTGGGAATCTCGTTTAGGTAAGTGGATAAAGCCCTACCCAGTTAAGTTCCTGTCTGACTCTTATAGTTATGCTGTCCCACCGTTGTTGCTTGAACTGAATATCAAGGCATGCTTCGTCTTTGGCGCCTTTTCCGTGCCAGTCTGCGTTCTTATGTGGCTTTACGTCCCAGAAACCAAAGGGTTAGTGAATATCTCTCTAGTGGCATCTCCCGAGCTTAAGGAAAACAACGAGCTGACTTTTAGATGTATAGTCGATCTGCCGCTGAGATTGATGAGCTGTATGAGTCTAAGGTTCCAGCTTGGAGGTGGTCCAAGACTATTACATCAGCTGAGAAGCAGATGCACACCGTTCTGCTGGTTGACAACGATCTAAAGAAGCTAGATGATAAATAAGGTTACAGTCTAAGATCAGTTATTACATTGCATAGTTTACAGATAGAACAACGGAATAACAATCGCAGGTTGTAGATCTAAGTTAACAGCCCTGTCTAATACAACGGACCATGCTACAATACCTCAAAAATAGATAAAGCTTAATTTACTCTAAAGATAAAAATGCAAAGCTGACAAAGTGAGATGGATGGACTGCATGGACGATGTAGAGCCTAAGAATGATGTTTCCATCTTGAAGTACACTTTTCAAGTACTATGGTACGATATAGAATACCCAAGAAGTAAGGGGAGGTAATGAAAGATGAGAAAATATGCTCTCTCATAATAACAGGAGGCTTACCAGTGTAATTAGTGAACTTGCAATTGCTGAAATTAACTGGGGCTGCAGGTCGCCTATCACAGACCCGAATCACCATAAATCATTTGAGCTACAAGGCGCGGTACTGGGGTGTGTTGAATGCGTCGGTCCACGTCCCTCCGAGATCGTCGGAGAAATCCAAGGACGTGGACACTTGGACAGAGCAGAACCAAGCTAACTATAGAGAAAATCTCGGAAATGCCCATCGAGAGAGCGATACGATGATTCGCACGATACTAGAACTGGACGATGACAGCCTTTCGATGAAGTGTTTCGATTGCAGAACTACCGCATCGTGGTCTATTGATGACCTTTGGATGAGACACTGGTTTCAACGATTTCGAAGCAAGTCTCGTGCTTCGGTCGCGAAAGACACGACTCCGGAACACACTTCTTCTAACAAGTCGCGTCTATTTCAAATGTCTCGTAAAACTGGAGCTCCTTTGAAACTAGGTCTTGTATCCACCGGCGTACAAGTCGGGGACATTGCTTGCTGGTTCGGCTGGCCTCGACGAGCTGTGTTAGTTAAAGCGGACGGCCGGACACGCCGAAGTAGGCTGCGGGTATTTGGAACGGCAGTTGTTGCTGAAGACTTAAGAGGAGAACGGCAGGGTTGCTTGCAACACTCAAACTGGTCCGAGAACAAGGATAAACTGGTCGCTTATCTGGATGCAAGAACTATTTTCGTTCTTCTAGCAAAGTGAAGGGAAGAGCAAAAGAAAGTTTCTTAGTCCTTCGTCAGATAGTGGTACAGAGATAACTTGATCAAGGTAAAGATTCTTTCGATAGTTCACGGTTACTAGAGGATAGCAACATAATAATTTACTTCTTATCAAATGGATATATTAATATGACACATTGCTTTTGTCAGGATAGGCAACGAGCTTCCAACCACTTACATGCCCAAGTAAGCAGTACGATCTCAGCATAAGCTCTGTTAATATCATCTACTAGGTGTTTAAATGGTCTTCATTCTGGCAGCTACTACAGCCATTGCAGCCGTAAACATCTTAGGGCTTGAGCCCCTTGTAGTCTGGAAGAGTGTGGCATTCTGGGAAATGCAGGCTCTGAAGCCTTTGCATCATAAGCCAATAATGGTAGCCTGGAACGATAATTTAAAGATTATGTCAAGGTGGCCTTGACAATTCAACCTCAAAGAGCCAAGAAACGGCAGTAGCATATGATTGGTGAAAAGCGACATATACCTTGTTGGTAGCGGAACAATATTACTGGGCGAGTAAGCGCCAACAGTTGAGGGGTAGCATCAGGATGGCTAAGGACAGGTTTCTGCCTGGTGCCGCCAACCCCTTTTCCATTCAGCGAGCATTGGACTTTCTTAGTTTCTGCTCATTCTTGTCCTTTCTCCAGCGACTACACGTCTTGCCGATCAGGCGTTAGCGCAAAAGCCCACTGTGACTTTATTTGGTATACTTGGCAATTGTACCAGTTGACAGGCACATTCAGCCGGCTCACGTTGAGGCAAGGGATCCCCTCCAAACGTCGCAATGGCCAAATACTGACTCCTTGTCTCTGTAGCTGACTCTGCGTCTCAATTATTCTGAAAGCAAAGATGTCCAACCCAAACGACTACACCGTTGGATGGGTATGTGCGATAGCTACGGAGTACGTGGCAGCCCAGGAATTTCTCGACGAAGAACACGATGGGCCTGAATATGTTTCCCCTAACGATAATAACCATTATACACTGGGCCGCGTTGGGAGGCACAACGTTGTCATCGCTGTTTTGCCTGATAATGAATACGGAAAGTCGTCCGCTACAGGTGTCGCGAGAGATATGATGCATAGCTTTCCCAACGTCAGAATCGGCCTGATGGTCGGCATCGGTGGAGGTGCCCCTGGAAACCATGATATCCGTCTTGGGGATGTTGTAGTCAGCTCTGGTACTAACAATGGCGGTGTGCTTGGGTACGACTTTGGTAAGAACAGACAAGGGCACGACTTTCAAATGACCGGGTTCTTGAACCAGCCACCAACCCTCCTTCGGGCAGCAATGAGTGGACTCAAAGCCCGCTATGAGCGCAGAGGGCACCAAATCTCACAGGCCGTCGATGCAATTCTCAAGGATAACAAAAGGCTCCAGAATCAGTACAAGCAACCAGAATCAGCTACGGATCAATTGTTCAAATCCGAAGTCACTCACGGCTCAAGCTGTAAGACGGCCTGCCGCTATGATGAAGCGAATTTAGTATCACGACCCGAAAGAGATGAAGACGAAGATTATCCCGTCATTCATTACGGCCTTATCGCTTCGGCCGACACACTGATGAAAAACGCTTTAGCTCGGGACAGGCTTTCAGAAGCACATGATATTCTGTGTTTTGAAATGGAAGCAGCTGGTCTTATGAATCATTTCCCTTGCCTAGTGATTCGTGGCATTTGCGATTACTCTGATTCTCACAAGAACAAGAAGTGGCAGGGTTATGCTGCGATGGTTGCTGCGGCCTATGCAAAGGATCTTCTGGGTCAGATAGTTCCGAACAGAGTTGAAGCTGAAAGGAAGATCAGGGACATTCTATCAGGTAAATACAAGGTCTAGAACTACAATCCTTTTATTAGTTATTGACCTCTTATATAGGATTCCAGGACGTTGCAAAAGAGCACCGTGACATTGCTAAGGAGCAGCTCCAAGCTCAGAAAGACCGGACCAAGCAAAGGCTGTCTGAAGAACAACGAAAATGCCACCAGCTATTCCGCCTTACCACCGGCAGCCGGGACGCAATATACGAATGGTACAAAAGCCGAGTGGAAGAGAGGGTTAAAGATATATGCATGTGGTTCCTTAAGTACAATAACTTCCAGTTGTGGTTGAATCAAGAGTCTGGCCCCTTGCTAGTCTCGGCAGATCCTGGCTATGGAAAGTCGGTTCTGGCCAAGTACTTAATAGACCATAGCCTGCCATGATTATCAGTTATCTGCTACTTCTTCTTTAAAGACCAAGACCAGAATACTATCCATCAAGCGCTCTGCGCTCTTCTCCATCAATTGTTCTCTATAAAGCCGTCCCTGATTGACTATGCTATGTTACAATTTCGCATAAATAGACAAGGCTTAATTAATTCTACAGAACTGCTCTGGAGGATCCTTAGGAATTCCGTACAAGACCCTAGGGCAGGGTCTATCATCCTTATCCTTAATGCTTTAGATGAATGTGCTAACTCGGAATTTGTCGACCTGGTAAGGAATGTGCAGGGTTAGTTCAGCAGAGGCTATCTTTGCTTAAGCAAGTTGAGATATCTTCTAACATGTTGGCTGTATGACCAGATTCTTAGCAAGTTCCGTGACCTTTTAGAGGCCTTTCCGAATGTTTATATACCAGGAGAGGAAGAGTCAGAGGCAATTAGCCGGGAGGTTAATCACGTTATCAAGTGCCGGATCGACCGACTGGCGATGGAGAGGCAGTTCTCGCCTCAGACCAAACGCTCCCTAGAAAAGAGACTACAGAATCGCAGCCATCGAACATATCTTTGGGTGCACCTTGTGTTTAACTCCTTGGCTGATGGCAACTTTAAAAAGACACTATCAGGAATCAAATCCGCTATTGCATCACTTCCAAGGAGTATCAATGAGGCATATAAGCAAATCCTCAGCAAGGCCAAGCAAGCACCCATGGTCCGGAAGGTTCTTTGTATCATTTTGGCAGCGAGTCAGCCGCTAACAATATGGCAAATGAACGTTGCCGTCAATGTTAACGACGCAGTGAAATCTTTGGATAACCTCGACCTTGAGGATGATGAGGAGTTCAGGGGACGTCTAAGATCTTGGTGTGGTTTATTCATCTCAATCCATCACGGCAAAATTTATCTCCTTCACCAAACAGCTCGCGAGTTTCTTCTTGCAGATTTGCGAACATCGACATGTATTCCGCTAGGGCTGCACTGGCATCACTCTATCAGTGATGGTCAGGCGCACAATGTTCTTGCGGAAATTTGCGTCCTATATTTGAACCTCTTGAACTCGGACGCCAGCTTACCACTCGACACGGATGCAAAGACTAGGCAAAATGGTGAAGAGAACTCGTTCTTATATTACTCGGCCTGTAATTGGGCCGCTCACCTCCGCGAGGCTGATATCACTGATGTAGCTACTATCATACCCTTCGTTCGAAGCATCTGCGATACAGGCTCAAAGAGCTACTCAGCATGGTTTAATATCTATCGGGAGGGTGAATATATCATACCTCACCCGAGCTGTACGGATCTGATCCTAGCATCGTACATGGGGCTCCCAGTTATTGTTAAGCAACTTCTCAAGGAGGGCGCGGAGATAGAGGCAAGAGGCCACCAGCATCCCCAGTGCTTAACATCACTATCATGGGCAGCTCACGAAGGACACGAGAGTGTTGTCAAACTACTTCTCGAAATGGGCGCAGACGTCAATACATTAAATGGCTTCAGGGGCCAGACACCACTATTTATCGCAGCTAGACAAGGGCACCTTGCAATAGTTGACTTACTTCTTAAAAAGGACGCAGTCATCAATGCAAAACATGTCATCTGGAGAAAGACACCCCTGTATATCGCAGCTAGAAGAGGGGACCTTGCAATGGTTGACTTACTTCTTGGAAAAGGCGCGGACCCTAGTGCGGAAAAAGGCATATTTGTGTGCACAGCAGCGGGAAATGTCATATTTATGAAGACATCATTCTATGCCGCATGGAACAACGGGCACAAGTCAGTAATGGAACTATTGAGCAAGCTTGATAAGTCGTCAAACAACGCTTATTTAAGTATATTCGGGGGGCACAATGCTACTTTCAATCCTCGAACACAGAGGGGGGATGCCATTTAATGAATAAAATAAGCTTTGGTTTTAGTAGTTCGCCTTCTGATATAGCTTGTTCACGTACACAGATAAGCTTTATCTAAAGTGAATTGCAATTTCAGTTGAAGGGTACCCGTGCATCATATGATCAACGGCTACAATGTAGCCAAGAAAGCTGAGTAGATCGCTGAAGCCAGTAAGGAGCCTTTCCTATTCTCAAGGCTGCGCTGATGGACTTGACAACCTCCAACGTCATTGAGACAATTATTTACGATGAAGGAGACAACTTCTATCGCCAACCCGTTGGTTTCTCACCTTGCGGGCAGGTGTTGGTAGCAGGATGTGGCGGAGCAACTGTTGCGGGAATATTCGTGTGGAATTGGAAAGCTGGTACGCGAAAAGCACTGCAGTCAAACTGATCGCTATATCGCCGGGCGGAGAAATGATTGCTTCTTTGATAAGAATAAAGCCTCAAAGTTGGGAGCAAGACAACGGAAGTCGCGGAAAGCCAAACTAAGATCAAACGACATATCATTTCAATTACTTGGCATCCGAGAAAATTAGATATACTCGTTCTTGGGATTGCTGATTCTTCTATTCAACCGTGCAACATAGCCAGTGAATCGCCTGAAATTATCAAACACGTCCGCTTGCCTAGTCCAATCTCCAGCTTAGCCTTTACAGGAAGACTCTCAATCGTGGCATCAGAAGACTACCAAGGCTTAGTGAGACTATAGGACATTGAAAGCACAAGTGCAGCCATTGAGGGAAGCAAAATCATATAGTCTCTTTATTACCTCGATGGGAATGAGAGCGTGGTGTTGGTAGTCTCAGAGAGCGTTTCTGAAATACTAGATTCACGAACAGGCCCCAAACCAACCCTTCTTGCCGACACAAAGAAAACTGTACGCTCGCCAGCTCACGATCTTTTTGCCTTCTGTTCAGAAGATGATACAGTTCAGTTTTGGGATGGCACACTCACGAAACTGATGAAACCCATTCATCTAATAATAGACGTCTTCTTTTCCAAAAGCGCCAACCTTGTTGTCGTCATCATATTCGTTTCAAGGACAAATGGTTCCCAGTGGACGAGAGAACACTGTTCATATCGCCAGATGGTCGGGTTATGATTTATGAAACCACTGATAAAATCAACGACGTTTGTTTTGTGGCGATCAACGTTGCTAGAAACTATGATACAGCAATCTCGGCTGTCGGTGAAGGAGGAGCATCAACTTTACCAGCATTCTCATCGCCGGGCAACCGTGTTATGATTGGAAACAAGTGGGGTGCCATCTTCATCTGAGATATGGAGACCATGGCTTTGGTGAGACAGTTGGTTACTGGGTCTTTGCTAATAGTCGACGCCCACTATTTTACCGGAGAAAGAATAAGCATTGAAAGGCTGGGGCAGTGAACGCCAGTTGTGGGACGTGGAAGAAGGCCAATTACTGCAAAGTTGGAAAGTCGACAAAGATACTCCTCATCACCGTCGCCTTCGGCATCCGGAAGCTGATCTCCACCACTTCAGTTTGAATCAAGGGTGGCTAGCGTCTCCAAGGGACGATGACATCGCCGGTTGTAAGGCACTTGCTGATAAAAGTCCGGATCTTCTGGATGTTGGAGGAGGATCGGTCTGGCAAGGTAATGGCAAGCTTCTCTGTCTCCCCCAAGATTTTAACCCGGATTGGACAAATGCCCCGGACTGGACAGATAGGCACCATGGTTTTGCATATGTTCAATTGCTTATCTGGCCAATCAAGGCAACAAGCAGGGACAGATCGGTTCTTGGACTTCGATCTGGTGGCTTGGTTACATTTACATTTGACAGTTCAAACATGGTTTACATTAAACAACGAATACAGTTATGTATGTAGTTGAATCGGGGTGTCTTCTATTCGAGAGTCTACTTCCTATATTCAATCTGCTAGGAGTTTAGAATCTCAGATACAAGCGTCTAGTTATATAATATACCTTCAGAAATAAAATCCAATTTATTCTTATTCAACGGCTAGTCTAATCTACATATATACTATTTTCCTGTTCCCGATGTAAATATTCGTTTTCAGGTCGAAATTAAGTTAAAGGCGTAAAATAGCAGACTACACTGTTTGCAGCGGAATTTCTATACTGAACTACCGCGCTCGTATCTCTCAGCAGTTATAAACAATCGAGCTAGCCTTCCGGCATCAGAAGATCATTATTAATAGCACGGGCTCTTTTACCACCATATATTTGACACTTAGTAATAAACTCAATGTTTTTGTCTTAGTAAAGTCGCGACGTCCAGGCGTTCACAGAGTGGAACTTGGTATCGCTTGGCAGATTTCAACGGGCCCAAATTCAAAGAGTTGTGAACTCAACTGGCGGAGTCTTCCAGTGATTGGAAAGCCTAAAATAATCCCTCGATATGTTCCATTTAAGATGTTGTATAATTGTGACATCAGGTTTGGTTTGTACTTGGCTAGTCCAACGTTGGTGCTACGTCACCATACCAGTTACGTCATCCAAGCCAACCACGACCAAGTTGCCAACCAAACCCAGCAAGATATAAATCCAGCACCAGCAAACAATCCATCAACCATAACAACCATATTCTCACATCATAATACTCAATTCAAAATGTCAAAACTCGTCAACGACGTCAAGTCCGGTATCAAAGGCATCCACGGAGCCGGCGAAGCTCTCCGAGGCAATGTCCTCGACGCCACAGACCAAGCCTTCCACACAGACAAGAACGACCCCAAAACCCTCAAAAAAGAAACCGACAACAAGATTGTCGCTGAAAAGGGCAAGCAAGACATGAAGGATTTCGACAACACGCTTGCGCGACGCGAGCATGAGCATCGGGGCATGGAGCCACCTGCTCATGTTGGAAAGCGGGAGAAGGAGATTGAGCAGGAGAATGAATTGAGGAGAAGTGAGCGTGAGCTTGAGAGAGTAAAGGCGCATGACAGACCGAATGAGGGATTGAGTCGCGAACCAGGTACGATTTTGCCTGGGGAGACTAATACTTATGGCAATGGAAGGACTGACGATGATGTAGATGTGCCTGCGCGAAAGTTGGCTTAAGGACTTTCCAGTGGAGTGTTTATTACAACATTCGTCAGATCAAGATCGAGACTTTCATGGTTCTTGTTGATGCTTAGACATCATACTTCAGTGGAGAAGATTATTTAACGATACCTATTTAACGAAGGAGAAACTGGTTGTATGGTGGTGTGTGGCTTGAGGTGGGATCAATATACCTGACATACTGATATCGATAACATGTTCGAATTATTCTTCCTTATGTGATTTATCTATGGATATTGAATTCCTATATGTCCTGTGCGTAAGCAGTTTGTTTTCACTGCAGATTTCTATGCACCATCTATTTCTTATAACCCTTCTCAGCGCTCTCATATTTCTCCCCAAAAGTCTCAAACCACTTATCAACAGCCCCAGCCCCCATCCCCGCACTAATGGTCTCGTCGCCCCTCTCAAACTTCGGCACAATCTCATCCATAAACTCTTCGACAGTCAACGTCTGCGGCGCATGCTCCTTCTTATTATCATCCGGATTCTCCCTCTCACGATGTAAATCCGTAGCAACCATAGGCGGCGCAAGCTCCACAACACGGATATTGGTATCGTGCAGTTGCGTGCGCAGGTTCATGGACCAGAAGTGCAGCCAGGCCTTGGTGCCGTTGTACACAGGGTTGATAATGCTGAAGGGGATAAATCCCAGAACACTTGAGACGTTCATGATTAGAGCGCTGGGCTTTTGTTTAAAATGGGGGATTAGGTTGAGGGCGAGATGCATGGGGCCGCGGATGTTGATGTCGATTTCTTGATCGGCTTTTTGGAGGAAGTCGTTGTTCTTGAGGACTTCGATGGGACGTTGGACACCGGCGTTATTGATCAGGCAATCGAGCTCTGGATGCTCGCTGGTGATTTTCTCAACAAAGGCAGGAATGTAATCTGTTTTGCCCGTGTCAAGGACGTAGTAACCTGCTGCGCCGATCTCCTTGGCTGTGATTATGAGATTCGCTTCCGTTCGGCCTGCGATAAGGACCTTTTTGCCCTTGGAGATGAGATATTCGGCCAGGGCACGACCAATACCGCCGCCTCCGCCGGTGATGACGGCACAGTTGAATGCGAGAGCGTCTTGTGTCATTTTAACAATTGATCAATGAGTTGATGTGATATCAATAACAAATTACACAGAGCATTGAGGTCAAATTCTCGCGCAGTTATATAGTGGAAACCCGGCCGGAGCTTCGGCACTTATACTGGAGAAATGTTCGCGTCATCGGAGGCGCTACGCCCGTGGATCTTCGGACTTGAAAACAGAATCGTGATGAAAAAGACAATTGATAATGACGTAAATTAATTAAGAATGCAACATTGAATGTCGCTTGGTGGAGTATCTGAGATAAATGACTTTTATGCGCATGTCAGCACTCAATCGCTCCACATTATCTCGGAATTATTTTAAATCTTCCCAATATCCTCACAAAGAACCTGTGCAATTTTAAAATCCTGCTCAATAGCCGGACTATAAAAAGCGCAGTTCTCCAAATATCCAAGGGCGAAAGATGTCCATTTCTTATCTACATCCGAAGCGATTTCGCGGATGTATGGGTAGGGTGATACGCTGAGTGCAAAGACGACGCAGATCTGACCAAAGATTCTAAAGCCAGTAAGTATAGGAAATGAATGAGTGAAGGGGGTCTTACTGGCTGCAGACGAAGAATTTGAGAGGATTGCAACTTCGCATCGAGTTGGTGACTTGGATGACTGATGCCCATGCGAGAACTGCGTTTATTGCATCTCGGCATTTTCGGAGGTGGCCTTCTGTCAGGGATGATGGTCTCTCCAAAGCGCGATGTCTGGAATAGTTAGTATTGTTTCGATTTTTGTGAGGAACATACTGACAGAAGAGGTCGACCGATGTGATATCTCGCTACGAAATATCTCGCGTGCAGCCAAGCCGTCACAAGTGCATCGGAAGGAGACTCGGCATGCGTCAAAGGCGCTTTAGGATCAAACTGCAACATAGGCGGCAATCTCTCACGCCACTGTTCCAACTGACGAATAAGTTCATCCTCAACAGGTTCAGTCGGATAATCAGCCGTCGGATCTATCCCGTTAGCAAACTCTCACCACCCTTAAAAAAAAAACACTTACTAAAATGAAACAAACTATTCCGTGCTCTCGTCAAAATAAGCCGATGCGCAAGCTGCGACAGAAAGTGATAGTGGAAAAACGGATCATCACCCGGATAACGAAATGATCCAAAGGATGCTATATCCCGCGCAGAGATAAACTTTGGTAACGCGATGTGTTCCTCGAGTTGGAGAGAGTTACTCGGTGGGAGGTTGAGCTCTTGAGAGAGGACGGCTTCGAACATGCTTGTTATCCAGAACAGACGGGATTGCATGTCTAGCATCCATTCGTCGCGATCTCGTGATACACTAAGCAGGTTAGTAGTCTGTATATCTCAGGGATGTATTGACTTACTTGTTCCAGAAGAATGCGCTGCATGCGCTTGCTTTGCTTAGCATTGACCACCAATCCAAGGGTCGGAGAGCCTCTGCATAAAATAGCCTGGCATTGTCAGTATCGCATCAGAAATCGTGGTGGATTAACATACCCGGAGAGCAGATAGAACTGACAGGCTTGAAGATCCTGCTCACACATCAAAAAGCCAAATCTCTTCCTTGCTTCATTAAAGAAGTCCAAACCAGGCATCTCATCTTCCTGTTCACCAGGATACGGAGTTGACACAGGCGTTGACGCAAACCTCGCTTCTCGCAACGCTTTCTGTCCCATGAGACCCAGAGCCATAACGACGAGGACGATACAGCTTTCGATACAGATGCCAAAGTTACCATCGATTGCTACACCCAACGTACGCTGGAAATACGTCTTTTGGTCCAAAATGGGCGTAGCGAGATTGAATGTCGTGAAATACACATCCGACAACTCCTTCAACGTCGCGATACTCAATTTGGAAAGCCACTCAGATGACATATCCACCGATGTAGAATGTGGTAGTTTCGGCCTTGCAGCTTCCAGGCGCGTTGAGTATGTTGGACCGTTCATCTGACACATTAACTTTACAGACTCAGGAAGTGCAGCTTGAATCGCAGGCCAGAAGAGAACTTGATGTGCGCTGAATGATATAGCGGGATTGGGATCACATGGTGTTTCAACGATAGTATCGCGCCGTTGAAGAAAAGATGGTACGCCGAGGACTTCGCTTGAGTTGGCGGGAGACTTGGGATTAAAAGGACGCAAAGCTGTGGAGAGTATCCGAGCTGCTTCTGGAGGAGCTTTGTCCGTTTCTTTGCCGTCGTCGATTTTACCTTCGATGCGACGGAGAATGTTGACGATCATTCCCAGAGAAGCTTCATTTCTAGTACCATTAGCCCAACACTACTAACCAAGCTAGACAACTCACCGCGTCGCTTTTCTCGTAGTAAATTTACACTGAATCCCCAAAGATTTACAAAGACCACATGGAAAATCTTCATCACATCTTGTTTTCTTCTGTCGACAATACTCACAAGCCTATAACGTCAGCCTGACTCATATCAGAGTTTTGTGTGGCGTACCTGTCTTGCGATGAAGCCGCGTTGGCGCTTGGAGGGAGGGCCCTCGTCGGAGGGTGCCTCGAGAGCTGGACTACTTTCTTCGCGGTCTGCCATGCGTGTTGTGAGGTTCTTGGCGATGCCGGGGGGGAATGAGGAACTCCGGTGGTGACACGTGAAGGAATTTTTGATGCTTCGGTAGAGGGGTATAATGGTTATAAGGATATCAGGAAGGTTGAGCAGCAGTCATGCGACGTTTCATAAAGTTACACAAATCTGATAACGTGACTAACTTGACTTAAAAAGGATTAATTGTTCGTACAATGAATCGCTTCTTATTTGTCTTTACTCTTTGTATGCGTGTAAACCACTATGTACATCTACGCCTTAGTCGCCACAACAAACAATCTAGGATACGGCAAAAGAACCTTTCCATCCTCCTGCGCGGTATAAGCCTCCTTCAACTTCCCCAAATAAGTGCTAATAAACTCCTCCCTCGCCTTCTCATCCAAAGGATCAACATAAGGTCGTAGTCCCGTCCCTTTGACCCACTCAACAATACCCTCATGGTTCTCCATAACATGCATATACGTCGTCTGCCAAATATCCAAATCCGCGCAAAGAGGCTTTAACCCATCCCAGATCTCGGTCGGTGAAGGGAATTGATCGCGCTCAATGTTTGCGCGTGCAAGAATTTCGGTCCAGGGCTTGTTGGGCATAGCTGCTACTTCGCGCATGAGAGCGTGACTGGGCTCGTTAAGATTGTAGGGGATTTGGAAGGCGAGGCTTCCACCTGGTGCAAGATGACTGAGAAGCTGCGTAACAATCTCAATGCGTTTGCCATTGGGTAACCACTGAAACACCGCATTGGAGAAGAGTACATCCACAGGCTGGTCAGGCTTGTAGCTTGTCAAATCAGCGACCTCAAAGTCCACGTTTGGTAATGTCTCTTTCGCCTTGCGAATCATGTCAGGTGAAGTATCGAAGCCTGAGACTTTGGCATTGGGATAGCGCTCTGCTAAGACGGCGGTTGAGTTGCCTGGTCCACAGCCGATATCCACGACGCGCTTGGGTGACGCGTTGGGCACGTGGGCTAGAAGATCTGTGGAAGGTCTGGTGCGATCTTTGAGGAACTTGGAGTATTGGTCTGCAGACCAGGTATCTTTTCTTTGGGCCATTGTGGTTGTGAAGGATCTTGAGGATGGTCGCGTGAGGGTGTTGAGGAGATGACGTCGTGCGACGTGAGACAGAGACATTGTTACTGATGAAGGGATGAATGTGAGTCTGGTTTAACCTGTGGCATCAGTGTTTGCGATTCAATTGAGGAGTTGTGAGTTTATATAAGCTTGAGCAGTGCTATTATGACTTCAAGGGTAAAGGCTATTCGGCACGTTGGTGATGATGTTGCTCGTAGATGACACGGATGCGACCGTGTCGGTCTCCGATGGTCTCGTCCGAGTGAGCGGGACCGAGACGGCTGAGTGTCGGCGTTTCGGAGGTATTGTCGGCAGGCGAACACGAGAGGATGACATTGTTCGGCGAGAACCTAATGACAAGATGATTAAAATTACTTGAGGACTCGGTTACATTCCGATTTCAATGTTATGTAGGAAGATTGATCGACATTCTGTGCACTTACCGTCGTTCAAATCTAAATGGCAGTTCAGAATCGGTTCACAATAGGTCTCGAACAAAAACAGGTTCCAGAACAGCCATGCTTCTGTGTCCAAAATACAACACAGTTCCAATAAAAACGCCTAAGTGCCTTACAGAAGAATTATTCTCATGCTCAATATACTATTCTTAAGTCGCCATCTATGTTAAACAAATATAGCAAGTCACTGATTTGTCTTCCTGACCTTTGTTGCCTTGCTACCCTACAACGAGAGACGCGAAAACCCACGCATCAGCAACATGAGCTATGCTAGAAGCGAGCCAATCAACAAACAGTTCCGGCCGCGTGGCCTAATGGTTAAGGCGCTAGATTTCGGTTCACCGACATCCAATTCTCTAGAGATTCCAGGTTCGACTCCTGGCGTGGTCGAAAATTCGTCGGTTCAATTCCTTTTTTGGGGTGAAGCAGTCTCTTTTTATCGGTTTACTGCTTTGTTACTTTGCAGTTGGTGTTGTACGATGATCGCTTGAGTTGCGTTGAAGATTCAGCGACACTGACGCTCTCCATTTTGCCAAGCTAAAGATGTTCAGCCACCTTGTGGAATTAATAAAAATAGTAACCAGAGGCAGTTGCGCCCAAGTCTTTTCACCTAACACAAGGAGCAATTCACTAAATGAAGGTAATGAATGCATCGTAGACAGAATCAGGAAGCGCTTCTATCAACCCCATCCGAATACAGTAAGTTGTTCATGAAGCTAAACTGCATCCAATTCACTATTCTCAAGTAAGAGTTTCTGTTAAGTAACACCGGAAGGTTAGTTTCCCGGCCCAGGCTTCAGGTTCTATTGGTTAGACCTTCTGGTTCTAGACTGTGGAATACAGTCTTTTGGCCTGGATTGACTTTCGCTTCCTGATTCTTCAACAGCATTTAGAGTTCAGACCCTGGTTTCAGCTGGACTCCGGATAAGATGTCAAGTTTCAATAGGTAATTTAGCCACGAGGAGAAGTGGGGAGCTGTCCGTCATGCATAAATCTCCATTGGCTGATACAACAGATGAAACCAGGTATTGCCGACAGCTCCTAGGGCTGTTCCTCGGTTGAGATTCAGATACCCCTGCCGATATCATGTTTGAGACTCACGATAATGCATATTTTTTGGTATGCCGGTAGTTCGATTCTTGTAACGTATTTCCGCCAAGGCGTATTGAAATAACCTTAAAGCTATCACGGGCAAGGTTTACCAGGGGACTGTTTGTCTCACAGCTTCGGTCAACCCGATGGCAAGGCAGGATCACACGCGAAGTCAGTCACGATGCTATTCAGAGAGGCGACATACTAGAAGAGTAGAACTTCTATAAATATCAGAATATTCCCCATTCTAAACTCATATTCTCATCAGCTCAGTTCGTTTCTTCACTTTCATCATAACCCTTCGCTTCAATACCACTACTTCAATCACTACAAAGTCTGCGACTTTCTTTAAAAACACCTTCAAAATGCGTTCTTTCACCACCATCGTCACCGCCATCGCTGGCTGCACTGCCATCGTCAACGCCGCCGCAGTCCCTACCGAGCAGCACCTCACCACCACCACCCTCCACACCCGCGAGCTTGCAAAGCGTGAGCCCGTCACCGCCGCCATCCTCACCGCAGCTGGTACTGCGGCCGTCACCGCCCTCGTCAACGAAGCTGTCCAAGCTGCAGTTGGTTTTATTGGAGATATCTCCAACTTTGACGCTGGTCGCGAGGCTTTCACTGTTCAGACTACTGAGGCTATGATGGCCAATAACCCTGATCCTGAGCGATTCCAGGCTGCTGCTTGTTATAACAAGGCTTTCTCTGTTGCTGATCCTGCCAACATTGATGGACAGTCTTCTGTTGAATTCAGACTTGGTATCCTTAACACTGATTATGAGTGCATGTACATTGCTGCTCCTAACCAGTTCTTCACTGAGGGTGATGGTGGTTTGATCAACGTAAGTCAAAATGCAGTCAGAGAATGTTGAGCAAAGCTAATCGTTACTCACAGCTTTCTTTCACCCACACCGACCGATGCACCTTCGACCAGGAGACTGCTGATCTCACTTGTGTTTAAGTGTGGTCGCGAAAGGGAAGGAATTCATAATATGTCATGATGAAAGAAATGGAGGCGGCTGGCTGTCTGTATTTTGTTATGCAATGAGGAGAGAAACTTGCTTAGATGAATTCATGTTCCGATTATACCACTATCAATCCATGTCTGTGCTTTTAATACTGCTGACCCATCTTATGTCGAATAAGTTTCGGCGAACCTTGATATACTTAACCTTTAACCTTGCCGATGTGTTTCACCGACAGTGTGCCACCAGAGCTTCGATAAAACTCTTTAATTTGAGTTCGTCTGATGTGGGACTTATCTGAACAAGTTCATCGCCCAGATGCTGCGAAGCACAGACATCTAGTTGGCTAATGCTGATTGTGTACTACGAAATTACAGCGTGACGTGTCAAGGCAAGCAAGGAACGGTATTTGTCGCGGAAAGTGATAGGTCTATCTAAACTTTAACTCTTCCACTCTTTTACCCTTTTATAAAGTAATTTAGCTTTTTGAGCAACTGCTCCCCCAAACTTGCACTACCGCTTTCTAGCAATAAATACCACCAACATTTCCACTACCAGAAAAACACTATGACTTTCTTTCCTGGACATATCGATTTCAGGGCGCTTCTGTCAGGAGAAGTCGATTGTGAGGCGCTCGCCTCACAAAGAAATCAGCCATCAGCATCAGGCTCGAATCAACGATACCAGTCTTCCAATCATTCGGGTCCTAGCCGACCACACGATCACACAAAGTTTAAGCATCGACAAGAAAACCGCGCTACAGCGCAAGAAACCCTGGCGGTCTTGCCGGATCTTCTCAAGGAACTGGGTACAAAAGACATGGCCGAAAATGCTACGAAATACTCCTTCGAGTCCCTCCACCAACTGCATCCCAACATGTGTCCATGCTATCCACAACCAGCTACAATCAAAGTCGTCAACAGCGATACTCTCAACCTCGCTATCGAGCTATCCGACCCGCCCTACGATGACCTTCCGGGCTCGTCACGCGGGAGCAAGCCTCCCTTGGTTATCAACTTTGCCAATCGCCATAGTCCTGGTGGGGGATGGCTCAACGGCGCTATGGCACAGGAGGAGGCACTCTGTTACCGAAGCTCGTTGGCGATGAGCTTAAACAAGAGGCTGTATCCGATGCAGAGAAGTGAAGCTATATATAGTCCTTACGTGCTAGTCATGCGTAAGGATCTGGCTTCAGGGCATAAGGTCATGAAAGACGTCCCACCTAGAGACCTCCCAGTCGTCAGCGCTGTGACAGTAGCTGCACTTCACAAGCCCCCAGTGAAGACTTTGAAGGTCAAGAGTCACGTCGAGTATGAATATGAGAGATCCAACCCTGAAAAGAGAGTCTTTGCTAATGATCGTCATCGCGATACAACAAAGGCCAAGATGAGACTTTGTCTACGGATGGCTGCTGTGAACGGGCACGACATGCTTGTGCTTGGTGCTCTGGGATGTGGTGTCTATAGAAATCCGCCTGAGGATGTTGCTCATTGCTGGCTTGAAGTGTTGCGGGAGCATGAGTTCTCGGGGAACTGGTGGCGCGAGGTCTGGTTTGCTGTCTTTGACCCGAAGGGTGAGGGAAACTGTGAGATATTCAAGGAGGTACTCGATGGACAGGAGGTTTAGAGTCTACGAGGCTTAGCTTCTATGTAGCCTTCTTGATCGAAGTCCTACCGACACCGTACAGGCTATTGACACCTCGGAGCGTAGTGTAGTGAGATGACTAAATTTATAGTAATGTTAAAGGCCTTTGAATTCCAGACTGCCTGGCCAGGCGAGCCCTGATCGTTCAAATAACAATTTGCTCTTGTACTGACAAAATAGCTAAACTCCATAAGGAATGTACTGCGCCCAGAAAGCGGCAGATTGAAATCCTCAGCCCTAACCTTAACTACCTCTCTAATAGCCAAAGCCCCATGGGTCTCTTCCCATTGAGCTATAGCTCGACTGAACAGGGAAGAATAAAAATGCTCTGCCACTCCCAAGGACACCCTATCAGTCGATGGCCGTAAACAGTCGTTGATTAACCGTGTGCCACGAGTAAGAAGAGAGTCGTAGTATACTTTCAAGGTGACAGATCGAAGGTGGTTTATTGGATCTTCACTACTCTCGCCATATCGTTCTAACTCCTGGAGCTCCATTGGATCATTTTATGGGACACGTGCTCGGTAAGTGGAAGAGTAATAATTCATCATGGAAACGTTATCGCTGGAGTATGATTATCTGTAGTGATAGATCTCGAGTACTAGCAGATGAGTTCCATTCATACTCTCAGATTAATATAAAATGTAGGTCGTAACTCTTAAGGCTTTATAATGAGCATTGCGAGATACTGGATGCCCAATGCTTGGCGAATCCTCATAGCTAGGACCTGTTGCCTGTTGCCTAGTGCTGCAGCCTGCGCCACGCTATGCGTTGAGCCATTAGGAAAGGATCAGCGAACTTCAGCTGCACAGGCGCCTGACAGCATTGAAATATCGTGATAGGACATGCTAGCATTAGCAAGTAAACAAATCATAGCAGCACACGTGGCTTATGCATGTAGTATACAGGCCTTGTGGTGGATGCCCCATGGTGGAGGCCTTACGTGAGCATCAATTGCGCAAAGGTGGGTTAAATAGCTAACACATTATCCCATTGCTGCTTCTAAACCCAGACAAGCAAATCGTCTTCCTGAGCATCAAACAACTGTCATGCCTCTAAATTTCATCCCACCGCAACTGTTTCTGCCGCAAAACTCCGTTAAGTTAGGCCGGTTTATTACAAACATTGATCATCCCCACCAAAACTATCACGACCCACCAGCCAATGAAACACCCGGGACGCTTACTTCGCCGCTCGAGGCATTATCTGGCTATACATGCAAAGAGAACTCGGCCGGCTTCAGCTCTGTGCTTAGCAATTCATTATCACCAGAACTTTCAGAACAGTTGAAGGCCCGCGTCAAGATCAAGGGGGAACGTGTCAATACATACGTGCTTGACAATCCTGAAGAGTGGTTCAATCAGGCCATGTCAGCCCTTGGTACTCGAACCTGGATCGAGCGGCAGATCGATAATGATAACCGCATTTTCATGATCGTGGGATTTTCTACAATCACAAACGCGCGAATTACCCATGTAATTGGTAGAGGGTATAGCACCAGTGACCGAGTTGAGATCCCGGATATTTCTACAGCTGTTGCCGGCCTACCTATCCCTTTTATCGAGGGTATTGAGCCTTCCGTGGGGGGAGATTGGAATCGCTCTCAAAACATGCAAATCTGTTTCACGGCACCAGGCGAGTACATCTGTGCGTTGCAATATCGCAAGGTCGAGCACAAATGGCTTTCTAGAAAACGACTTGAAGCATTGCAGTTTTCGAAGTCCCCCCGATGGGTATCTGTTGAGAGTTCACGAGGTGGCGAAGATAACGAGGATGAAGATGAGGAAGATGTTATTGAAGTAGAGACAGTGGAAGCTTCCGAGGAGGATATCAACATACAATTGGAGATGATATTCATGCCTGAAGATGAGACACTATTAGTAGGCAAACAGGAAGATTGGACTCTGTTATCAGATCGAAAAGGACCAGAGCTCTCTTTCAATAGCTCACTGTAGAAAGAATAGAAGTGAACACTGGTTTCTATAATCTATACTAGTCTATAGGACTATTCCAATTGATACAATGGCAACCATTAAAGCTAAGCCAGCCCTGCCAACCGTTCTCTCGCCCCTGCTGTCTGGAGTATCACCATAACCAATATTGGCAGAATTGTTTCCGAATCCAACTGTACGCTGCCACACAGGTAAAGGGTTTTCGAGACTCAGAACATCAGAGTGATATTCATCGAGAACACCAGAAAAGTTAAAGGAGACGCGACCAATCACTCTACTATGCCCCCATGTAGGTAGTGACGGATTATCCACAACCTCGCGATAATTCGGTTGCCTGATTGCATTTGCATGCCAAAAGGCAGCGAAGGTCAGATTGGCTGTCTTGTCATCAAACTGTAAACTGGTCTTGGGGTAGTCATACTCGACCGGCCCTGTCCAAACACCCTCGTCTTGCACGAAGTACATTCCCTCGTCCAAGATTGTAACTTCCCACTCATCCTTGTATTCGGTAATATTGCAGACTGGTATCTTCATATTCTGCCAGGTTGCGGCCTCTAGCCCTGCCACTGTTTCGGTAATGTTGTAAGCTCCTCCTGAGACCTGGGTAGTTGTAAAGTTGAAGTAGTCAGGGCCCTTGTAATGTGTATTATATTGAGGAGTATCAAGTGGTCTAAATAAAATGTTAGCAAAGAATTACTTAACGCTCTACTTAGACTTACTGAGCCGAGTAAACGTAAGAGCGATTTTCTCCATCCCGCATCCACCATGCACCGAGGTCAGAGACATTAGTAGGCCCAGAGGCTTGCGGCATAAGCGTAAGCCAGAATTGCAGTGAATTATTTCCAGGGTTCTCTTTCCGATGTTCTAGGACGCTGAGGATGGCATCATATTTGACGGTAGTAGAGAAGTTCCTGACCTCCTCGCATTGCTTATTGGGCTCCACATAAGGAGTGAAGTCGACTACAAACTCGGCCTCTACCGTAGCATTATAGTATCTGTAAAAGGTTGGTCAAACTTTCAAGAATTACCGACAGGAATTAGACTTACGATCCGACCCAGTTGTAAAAGTCACCGAGTCCGGTCACGTTCTCGGGACGACGGTTTTCGGTAGGATCATATTCCTTCTTCTCTTCCTCTTCTTCTTCAGCGATTCCTGAAGTAATAAGAGAGAAGAGGAAGATAGCGCGTAGGAGTATCTGCATGAAAGCTAACATCGTGGCTGGCTGATAGCGGTGCGACAGTAGCAGTATGGCATGAATAAAAGCCTCGAAAGGCGCTGAACACGACTACTTATTAAGTTGAGTTGGCTGTGCTAGGCAATTTCGCTTAAAGACCTGGTGACTTCTTCTGTTGGTTCTGAACTCTTGGCTGTCTTGGCTTTTGCTTCTTGCTCTGTTACTATTGGTCGGCCCTGTGGCAAAGCACCAAGAGTTGCCGTTAGCCGTTCGTGTCCTAATAGGCTAATACGTAAGGTGCAACACTTTATGGCCTTATCTGGAGTGGTTACAGGCTGATTAATTGCACAATATTGGGTAACAGAAGAACTATCCTCCAAGACTCAGGGCGACAAAATTAGGCGGCCCATATGTTGCTTTAAGTTCGCATAAAGCGACTAAACTATTCTGTTCCCATGGTCCCTACGGTTGATTCTTCTGATAGATTGCTTTTAACGTGCTGCAAAGAGACCTTAACGGATCCAGATGGCAGGCTACATCAGCGCCTTTCAGAATTTCCTTGCACTTGGAGGTATGGAATATGCTGAATACAAGCTCAGCAATCCAAGGTAATGCCTGCATAGATGGGAAATCTTCATATAAGCTATTGGTAAGGTCTGGGTTAGATATATAAAGCCCATCATTTACTTATATTCAATGCCTTCATACTGCACTTGGGTCCCGCTCATTCTGCGCACATGAACTCAACCAATAGCTGGACGAAAACCCTGTGTTAGCCGACTGATCAAGATCGAATAGAGACAGCGAAATGTTACGTACAAAAATGGTTTAAAAGGCTGGCCTTGGTTCTCTGCTCAATGCTCTTTTGTGCCGCCCCCTTAGTCACCCCAGTGCCGGCCTCGATGGCCTTGAGTGTGGAAGTGGATGGTGCGCTGATGTCTCGGGTGGTCTCCCCAAAGTCGTCGATGCGGGATTGCATGCCGTCAATATTGTCGCGCTGCTTATCACCAGAGATTCTCTGTAGTCTTTTGTTAATACTGTGCTGCTTTTGGACACAAATTGAGAACTGAAAGTGGTGGATAGAATAAAGGGTTTGATGGCAAGGGTATGAACCCACCTTGACACGATCGTTGGCTTCCTGGGACCACTGCGATAGCATCCTTATTTTACGCGCCAGAGCCTCCGGATTCCGCTCTTCAGCAGTATAGGAAATCTCATCACAAATCTTCAGTCCGGGCATCGCGACCTCCTGGCTCAGCATAACCCACATCTTAGCAATATCTCCAAAGACAGTGAAGTAGGAGCGCAGCGTCAGTGCCGCCGAGAAAACCTGGCCGCGCTGCAGATCGGTTAGTGTGTAGTTGCCGACGCGGAAGGCCTCGTTGGGGTCGTCATCCCCGGAAGTGATAGCCTTAATAGTTTCGAGGAAGGGTTCGACACAAAACCCGATGCAGATGTCCAAAATGGGGCGAATGGCCATGAATAAGCGGACTAAGGAGATGATCTGGTCTTTTAGTTCGATGATGAGCTTGATACACTCAAAAAGAATACTCTTGATCTCGGTCTGTGTCTTTCGTCAGAAGGATGTACAATGAAAACAAGGTGAAGAAAACTCACGAGCGAGATACTCGAGGTCGTCAGATTGGACAAGGTAGCCTGGATATCAGCAAGCCTGTTCTGCTGCTGCGACAGCATATTGTTGGACTTGGAATAATTCTCCCGAGTTGCGGTGAGCATCTTCGTGGTAGTTGCCAATCTATTTCTGGAAGCTTCCAGCACTGCCTGTTCCTGAGCCGATGTAGCAGTGATCCGGGCTTCTCGTGGAGAAGGACCGTCCGAAAAGCTCATGAGAGGAATCTGCGTCTATTAGAACTCTGTGAAAACGCAGGTGATGGTTGGAAGACTTACGCTATTCGCTGCCGTGCCAGGAACCGTCCGCGCTGTGGCTAAAAGAGTATTCGTGCGTGCGTACACTTCAGCAAAGTCTGCTTGCCACCTTCTGACCTCTCCAGTGTCCTTTACTGGGTAGCTATTCGACTTAACAGCAGCTTGCAGATCCTGGGCAACTTGCAAGGACACATTCAAGATCTGCATCAAGGTCTGGCTGGGCTCTTGCGAGGTGGCGAGCGATCTAAAGCGCTGCTTGGCGTCGTGAAGCATCTCGACAACAAAGTTGATTGTTGAGCTTTCACCAAACTTGCTAGAGTAACTAGATTTAGCCATCTCCCAATTGATGCCACCGTCCCTCTGGCCAGCGACGATGACATGCAGGGTGGAGAGGAAAGCAGAAATCATCTGAACTTCTGTGTATCCTGGGTCAGTGGCATCCTTTGGGGCAGGGTTGATTCCGGCAGAAGGCTTCATCATCGGAGTAATACTGTTCATAAATGTAGGTATGGCTGCGTTAAGGGCGCTGGTGACAGCAACCGCCAGATCACCAACGATCTGCTGGCCCACCATGTCCCATCTGTAAACGGAAGCAGGAAGTCAGTTTGGGATGACCCTTTGTAAATGGTACTCCGACTTACCCGGGTGGAAATTCATCAGAGGTTTTCTTGAATGCCTCAGAAGCAGCGGCGATCTGCTTTGCCAACAGCTCCTGGGATTTTCCAACCTCATCCCCGGCCGACTTCTTGAAGTCAATACATGTACTCTCGACCGCGAGAAAAATCTCATTGCTGAGACCTTCCTCGCGAGTAGTGCTTTCCTGTCGTACACAAGTTGCGTACAAGTCACAAGCAAAGAGCAGCCAATCGGTGAACTTCTTGTCCATAGCCATAGACGCCTGAAGGCAGTCCTCTGCACCTCTCGACACTGTTTGAAACTGCGGCCGGAGCATCCTCCTAGCCGACTGGGGATCATAGATGGTGGGAATGATATCATTGATCTGCTCACTGTTCAGCACCCCATTGTTCGATGCTCCAACAAAAGCGACATACCTTTCCATTGATGGCTTCTGTGGTCATGTTGATGCGACCCATCTGGCTCTCGGTCTCCATGAACGCTATACGGCCCATGTTGCCGCACTCCACAAGATTAGCTTGCAAGGAGTTAAATCTGCACTCAGGTTTATCAGCAGCGGTAAAGAACCTCGGGTAGGGCTGTACGCAAGTACCTCAAGTATTGAAAGTCTTTGTCCTTGGGAGGGCTCAACTGTACTTGGGCTTTGGGGCTGGAACTCGCGACAAAGCATGCACCTATGCTGCTAAAGGCAGTCGGGATAGTCTGCAGGAGCTGTTCCCAGCTGGTATGGAAGATCAAGCTATGTTTCATCTCGCTGATGACTTGTTTGGAGATGTCATGGGCCTGCTGACGGTTGGCCTGGTATTCCAGGATGGCCCGTAGATCATTGTCGTCTTGAGGCATCCCGGAGATACTGGTTGAAATAAGAAGGATAATCGACTAGAACAATGTGCAGACAATGGGTAGCTGAAGTGCACAAGAAATGTGGACTATGTCGAGGCATATCCTCAACCTTTATAGTCTTCAAACCACCCAACATGTCGTAATGGTCAAGATGCCACCAGTTTCTATCGGCGCGAACTTTGTTTTCTGAACCGGACCCATGAATCGACGGTTCTATTGCTTCAGCCCTGTCCAAACCCTCTTCTGATTTGTCCAAATCCGAGGATGTGAGTGGGTGGTCTCACATACATGACCACATATGGCCATCTAGACTTCTCACTGTACGGCTCGCTGGCTACAGTCCGGCATAATGTCCAGATCTTGGTTCTCAAGGCTAGCTGAAATGGTACATGCAGTAGTTCAAAGCTACCTAGAGCGGTATATTGTCTAGCGCAGGTTATGATGGAGGCATCGTATTCAGCTGCGGGGTTTTGTGGACAGCTGAGTTACTGCTGTATCTCCTTGATAAAATGAAATCGGGCTACGAGAGAAAGAAAAAGTGTACCGTGAGGACTGACGGATTGAAAAGTAATAAAAATGGAATATCAGGGATGGTTATTGCTCGTTCCATTTTTAAACCATTGCGGTATATGCAGCACCATGGGACCTGGGAGAATTCTCCAGCTTGCGGGGGTTAGGCTACAAAAACAATAGTTTACTATTAGCTTGTTTAGAAGATGGCTAAAAAGGTAATGTCTTGCAATAGTCCTGTTTTAGCCGAACCATATAAAGGTACGACTAACCGTAATCGTATTTCAGCTATTCACAAACGCATGCTGCATCGTCGCATCGTATCAAGTGAAGAGGACGTGATAAGGTTTAGCGGGGTTACCCAGCCGTTGAATCGGCTCACGCTAGTGGCTTACGTTCCGTCTCTACCACACAAAGGCCTGGCCTCTCGGGGTTTGAACACGTGCAATACATAGACATTGGCAATTGGAAAACTTGATTTACAGACAGCCTCCAGAGGGGATCCTGTTCTCTCAGCGCAAAATGGTAGTTCCGGTTCGGACACAGGCACATCCAGTGAACCTCATAGTCACGTCCCATTGGTCTTTCCACCAATTGTATAAATTAGACTCCCAGTTGTAACTTCCCTCTACTGCCACTATATATCGGCAAGTGCTTGTCCTATTACACTTATCAGAGTTTTCCATTTGTCTCTATCTTTCTTCTTCATCATCATCCATCGCCATTCATCATTGACAGTCATCAGACTACAAGTCCAATTAAGCATCAGTCATGTCAAAATCGCCAACCTAGGCACTACTTAAATGTTTTTAGCTTTGTTCTACTGCTATAGTGCTTAGCTATATACGACTATTCAGCAATGGATTCACCAGTATCTACCGCTCCCGCCTCAGCTATCGCAGCTTGATCCCGCTCCTAATTGCGCCTCTGATATCTGGGTAGACTGTCTGCCCTCGCTGACACCTCAACAGGACCGCACAGTGAGGCACTTCCAGATGGCGGCTATCAGTGCTAAAAGGTCGAGAACCTGACCATGCACCCGTCCGAGTGTCAGAATAATTGGACGCAGAAAGCCTAAGAGACGAAATAATCTGATTTAGGTCAGGCAGTTAGGCTATTTTATTCTAATATCCTAATCCTTAGAGAATATCATTTCTGCTGCCAACCTGCTTTGGTAGGTTAACATAGTCTTTACCACATTTATCCGTGCTTACAAGAGCAAATCATCACCCACATATCTTCGAACTACTTTCCGTCACAAAGAGGCTTTGACTTGAGGCACACGTGTCATACCAGTCACGGGGACTGCGTTGAGCTGCCCTCAGATAACGCAGAAGCAGCCACTTGCAAAGCAGCGCGTGCAGTCCTACTTGCGATTTTGTAAGTAGGCACATTTCAATCAACTAGATAGAACCTTCCCACTTCATCAATTCAGAAAACTTGCAACTACGAATATTAGGACATCTGAGTCTTGTTCCCATGGATACTCAAAAGGGTTATTTATTGTATGCGCTCCAGGGATGTAATATTCTCATGGTGCTAAGAAGGATGACTGGGGCCAAGCACAAGGTCATTGGGGTGCCTATTTGCACGGCTTCATGGAAGGAGATGCAGAGCGGGTTTCAGAGGATCGGGCTGGATGGGGTAATAGTTTGCAAAGACTTGTTTTTGTTGATAGCTTAAGATACTTTCTACATATTTCAGAAGGTCTATTTAAATCTGTTAATACGCGGACCTTTTCAAGTCGCTCAATGACCTCTACGGTTCTAGCTGGGCTAGGTAGAAATTATCATGTTATTATATATATACTAAGAATAGTAAATAGCTAAGTTGCACAGTACTCTGATCTATAACTAACACAGAGAAGTACAAATGCATTTTCTTCTCCTTGACAGTAGTTGGCGTCATGTCATGTGTGAGAGTTAACAGCAAACAGGTCCATCAAGTTTAATTCTAAAAGAGGAAGAAGTCAGCAAGTTAAGGTAAAGCTTGCTAAGTTGCATGATAAATCTTACCTAGTAAGCTCCAGCAACTGCCAGACCTGCCATGGCAGCGACAGCAACAACACCAAAGCCAGTGCTGCGTGCTCCGGAGTTCTCAGCAACGCTGCTAGGGGTGGCGGTGCTTGCAGCAGTTTCGGTAACTGAACCAGTAGCCACCTCAGTAACAGAGTTGGTAGCCTTGGCAGTGGCAGTACCAGTCTCAGTGGCAGAAGCAGTAGCCCAAGCAAACGAAGAGCAGAATCCGCTGATAGGAATGGCGTAAGAAGAGAGCTGCTCCTGAACCTCAGGGACATCACTGCAAGCGTCATAAACGCTAGAGAGATCCTCCTTGAACTCGGAAACCCAGCTTTCCATAGATTTGGCGTAAGAGGTGTAAGCAGCGGCCATGGAGCCAGTGACAGCTGGGATAATGCAGGACTCAGCGACGTCAGCGAAGTCGGTCTGCTTGGCGAGGAAGCTTTCGAGAGTCTTGTCGGCAGTGGGCATGTCGCTCATGACCCCGACAAGGCCGCTGGCGGCTGAGGTGCAGGAGTCAATGTCACGCTTGGCGGCGTTGACGGAGCCAGCCATGGCGGCAGCGAAAAGGGAGAGCTGAATGATTTGCATTTTGACGTTGTAATGGGATTAAAAAAGTGTGATGAAATGTATGTTGAGATAGTTGGTTTGAATACTGACGATCTGATAAGACAATAAACAGCGTCTAGTATGACCTTATATAATTCATCTCCTTTGAATAAAGGGATGTCATTGAAGTCAGCTTGGTTATAAAAGTGGGATCACTCACGCCGTCGGCCCGTTGAAGATGCCTGAAAGCTGAAGCAGATGATCCACAGGGAACCTACTGTCAGAATGTGATAGGACAAGAGAACTCAGCGATCGACAAGACCCATCAGCTGTTTCGGCAGTTGCCGAATAGGGTCAAGAACGTTCATTTCCGTGAAAAGTTTAATTGTAAATCAATTTGTCTTCTGATAAGAATCTAGCCCCAATTCGGAATGAGAGAACGAGCTTTGATGAAGCTAGAAGGCTTTAGTTCGGTCTGTCACAAAACCGCGCCCTACAGACACCACTAATGCAGGGGCTATACGCGTCGGATAACCAATCATCCATGTGGCTCCTGGTGCATCGACCAGCTCTGTAATGACGGCTTTTCACTTGTGAGTATTCGTCAAGAACCTGGTATTCACATCTGAGGTATAGAACGCCTACACCGAATTTCCCTCAGTGCAATTCTTATGTTACATGAATGACTGGATTATTCCGTGGACCCAGGCTCTCAGCGGCTAATGATCTCGACGCCCCATTATTCAGTAAGCTATGCCGCTGATACAAAGCGGCCAATTATTATTGTGTTGCTCTTATCTGTATACCTCGGGACTTACGCCTCGGAAAAACTCAAAAAAATAGCAATGCGGCCAACTCGAAGAATCATGTTTAGTATTGCAAGGAATGCTGAGCTGTGTTCCCACTCGCCTGTTGTCCACGCCTAGGTTAAAGAAGCCGAATATATCGCTGGATTTTGGAGCTTTTGTTTCTTTGCTGTTACCTGCCGCGGCTGGTTTCGACTTTCCAGTTACTCCTGAGGGTGAAGCCGTTCTAGGGTCCCTAGCTTATCGATAACGGTCTGGTAAATCTAAGTTAAAAATATCATCATGATCTTATCTAGACACTGACGTAATGCAAGTTAACCGATGTCCTCTAGTATCTGGAGCTAATGGGTAAATTCTATCTACTCGTAGTCTCGATCCAACTTCAGCTTTTGTTGAGTCAGATCAGTCGTTACCGAAATCCTTCCAATGTCTCGATCGGGGTATACGTCGCGAATCTGAACCCGAACATCTCTAAGAACCTTCAGAGTATCCTCACCACTCAAACCACTTCCAACCGGTTTCGAAACATCGACGAATGGGGAGTCCCTCGTTAAACAGGCCACACTGGTGAGGAAGTCCGGTGCCCTAATACGCAGACGAACGATAACGTTTGCAACAGCACAGATAACCAAAGCCGCCGTGGAAAGTACTGTTATGCTGAGCCACAACCTATCTACAACGTAGATGTTTTTCGCAAATTGTGTCCAGGTCGCTGTACTACTCTTCCAAGGAAACTCGGCATCTTCTATGACAACTCCATCGCCACCAGTTAGAGCAGTCAGATTGTAGGATGCCATGGTAAAGGTATTCAGAACCATGGCAAGTCGCCTTTCTAAAACCCTTGCAGGTACACGGGAATAACAGCCCTGAAGATAACGGTAGCCTGTTTCATTGTCCTCGGGGTCAATGACTCGTTTTAGTGTGTTCGCTGGATCTCTCAGGTAGGCTTCCACGGTACTTGGCGCCCTATTACCTGGGTGCTCGGACGCGCCGGTGAATGGGATATCCAGCAAAGTACCGTCAGCCATACGAAAGGAAGATAGCGCTGTTAAGTTTCCCTGGTTAGGGCGAGAGGGCGCTCGTCGTATACGGACAACTCGACATATAAGGTCAGCATCCTGAGCGACTCTGGTGCATCCTATCCCCATCTCGATATATGAGATACTAATATCGCAAAGCCTCAGTCTCGCAATATTATGGTAATCGTCCACACGAGCACTGACTTGACACCTACCTCCCATGACAAGCTGAAGATTGGATTGCGCGTCAAGTTGAACTTTCCTAGTCAAGTTCAATTGTTGGTGAGCCGTAGAGGTGTTAGCAATGTCTAACCAAATGTTTGGATAGCCTGTGCCCGTACGACGTCCGTAGGTCTGCAGGTTCAATTCGATAGGCGAGGTCGTCTGGTGAAAAAAGAGGGACGTAGAACCGTTCTTGACCCAGCTTGCACCGTCGAAGTCTTCACCGCAACTGAGTGTCTGGTAGTGGAATTGGACCGCCATAGTTAGGTTGCCAGCTCCATCGAAAGGTCCGACTCGAATTGGAAGTCCTATTAGAGACGCATAAGGGATAACCTGGTCCGAGGGGACTGAGACCCATGATGTAGGGTTGTCGCTGTCATATCCAGGTAGAAGCTCAAGGAAAGGCACGCGTACGTTCCGCCAAAGATCTCGGTACCCGAGGCGCGATGCTTGTGATCTACCCCCAAGTTCCTTGATGGCATTGTCAAAGCTGGGACTACTGCCATTCGCATGCGCGACGAGAATATCAGGATTGGAGAACGAAGCAGAGATAACACTCCGCATTCCAGCAATGGTCGATAATCTTCCTGATGCACCGGCATGTACATCAGCTCCTCGAAGATAGTATGATTCGATTTCACTCTGGTTGTTTCCAAGATAGTGAAGAGCCGGTGTCTGTGTGGTTGTGAGGTTCTGCTGTATGTGGATGGATCGAAGGGCTGCTTGACCTCCCAGCGGGCCCAAAAGCCAGACTCCAGCAATGATGAGGGCGGTCAGTTCTTTCATTCTTTTGAGTGTCAGAAGGTTCAATAATGCGGCAGCTGTTGTCTGACTAGTGAGGAGAAATTCTAGAGAAGCCAATGTTGTGCCTCTCTCGGCTTTCAGTAGTGCAATGCTCTTAAGAAATGGCCCCAAGACAGCTGCGAATGTGATGGGCCACAGCGTAGATGCAATTCGCAGGATTTCAATTACTGTATCGCCGAAGGAGCTTTGTTCCTTGTTGTGGAGGTAGGCGACCATCGAGATCAGGACTAATAGAGTGTGAGAGCAAATTTAGTATTTTTGAAAGGTCACGCACTGATATAAATGATGGGAATGAGAAGTAGAGCCACTGGCGCACAGAGTCTCATCATCAAAGAGGGCGTCGATTGCCTCAACGATTGAGGGCTTGGCAGGGAGGATTTGTTCCGAGCCTCAGCCGAGTCTTGGCGCTCCGATATGGCCATAAGACCTTGCTTCTCAGGTTTCGTAGCAGGGTCCATGGTAGTCAATGATAAGTAGCTTATAGACTCAACAACATATCTGGGAGGGGAGAAGTATTGGTAGAAGGAGGCGGGTTGGTAGAGGTTCCTGAGAAGATAAATGTACCTGGGAGCCCATTTATCTAAAGGAATAATCCTTGAGGACGTGCTGAGACATGGATGTGGGGACCGTGCATCTGACAGTCAGTTATAATTCGTCTGTTGGTTGCGACTTTAAGCACAAACACAAGCGATTGGACTGCGCCCCAATCCTACGTATAGAAATTAATTGTTGGTCGGTATTTCTTTGTAATTTTCGTCGATGTCGCTCTTATGGGGGGATGTAGATCAGTGGCTCTTCATACCTCTTACCGCGCGGTTCAGGGATGGATTTTAGATTGAAGTATTTTGCATCAACATGACTGAGTTCTCTGCTTACATATAGGACTTCAAAGGCCACACAGAATGTAGCACTACTGTTGTTTTTGAACTAACAGTGATAACTAACGGCTCCATTTAATGAAACCACAAGAATTGCTAATTTAGGGATTGTTATCAGCTACAAAAGTGGAAAGGTGGATAGGTCTCTTAGTAGGAAGTGGCACTTTTTTTTATTCCGGGGATGGATGCTTGGTATGGTTTGATAACTCCTTCACGTTGGGCGATCAGAAGAAAGGATGGAAATGTCTTGTTATAGGGTAGGCTCTGGAGTAACTAACTATCTTAACCCTTAACCGAGTCTAAATATAGCATCAGTCTCATTTCGACGAACAGTGACGTAATGGATTGAATCCCCATTACCCCGCATCGTTATAATACATAATATGAAAGTTCAGCTGTTGTAGCATCGCAGTCTTCGCAGACAACCATCGCTTCAACTAAAACAAACACCATTTTCCACTAACGAAGAAAATGTCAAATCAGGAAATCCCAACCTGCCGGTGGGGCATTTTAAGTGAGTCCCGACTCGATAATTCGTGCACAACCACCCTGACAAGAATGACACAAAGCCGCTGGCCTCATATCCTCCTGGTTCGTCTCAGACCTCGTCTCTCCGAGGGACGATGCGAAAGCCAACCACATCATTCATGCCATCGGCGCATCGTCTGTGAAGAAGGGTCAAGAATTCGTCGATAAATTCATGAGCAACGTTGAGAAGAAGCCTGTCTTGTACGGTACCTACGAAGAGCTTTACAATGACCCCGACATCGACTGTATCTACATCGGTAGTCCTCATGGCCTTCACTACCGCCACTGCATGGCCGCTATCGATGCTGGAAAGAATGTCCTCTGCGAGAAGGCCTTTACGATCAACGCCAAAGAGGCCCGCAGCGTCTTCGAGGCTGCCAAAGCGAAGGGAGTCTATGTTGCTGAAGCCATGTGGCTACGACACAGACCCATGATTGCTGAGATCAGAAAGCAATTATATGAAGACAAGGTCATTGGCGAGGTTACACGCACCAACTGCGACTTCCACGCGCATTGGGACCTTGATGCTCTGCCTGACACTTCGCGACTTAAGAACATCGAACTGGGCGCGGGCACCCTGCTTGACATCGGTATCTACTCACTTACCTGGGCCATTACAACCTTGGACCCCTCAACTCCTGCCGCTGGTGGTGCCAAGGCAGCGGCACAGAGCGATATCGGTAGCGAAAAGCCTAAAATCCTGGCGACTCAATCGTTCAATGGCAAGGTCGAGGTTGGAACTAGCGCTATCTTGCATTATCCTAGCAGCGGACGACAGGGTGTTATCACGTCTACGGGAAGCTCTGCTCGCGGTGGATCGCATATCTTTGGAACTATTGAGGGCACTGATGGTTTCATTGAGTTGGAAGGAAATGCGCCGTCTCACCCCACGGCCTTTATCGTTTACCCTCGGTGGTCTGAGGGTGCTAAACCTGAAGGAAAACGTTATGAGTGGAGCCTAAAGCCCCGACAAGGCTTTCAATTTGAGGCGGATAATACGGTACTGGATCTACAGGCTGGTCGGAAGGAGAGTTCCATTATGCCCTGGTCTGAGACTATTCATGTCATGGAGATTATGGATGAGATTCGTCGACAGGGTGGTACCAAGTATCCTCAAGATGAATAGAGGTAACCAGGAGATCAATAGTTAGTTTCTGTTCTTATTTCAATGCTGACGCTTCAATCTGCTCGTCTTCCCCATTTACAAGTCCAGCAGTCCTGGAAATCTCAAGTACCCCGCTCGTCATATTGCTCTATCTTCTACTCCATGCACTATCGATGCCAAAGACACCAGACGGGGTTTTCCAGTGGGCACGAATTACAAAAACAACAAAAAACATACAACAGCGGGGATTCGCTGGTCGTCACCGACCCAACTACTAATCCGCCCCTCACTGGCTTGACTATGGGAGAGCGGACGGGATCCCGTATTTTCCAGTGGGTATGGTCGTATGTGCAAAACTTTTATTTTTGATGGCCTAAATGCCGATTGTGGGCTTGCCATGGGATGTCAGTTGGGTGCTGTGCCCAGAGGACATACCCACTCCAACGCGGTGACCAACCTGCGATAAAACGAGCAAATAACTACTGCATTTTATCCCTTGTAAGAAATCTTATTTCCTGTCCAATTTGGAAAGAATAACATGTGTCGCATTTAAACCATGATCCTTTAGATCTTTAACCTTAACTGTGGAAAGCCCGAGCGCGTCCAATCTTACCACCGAGATCTTGCTTGACTAACTTTACCTCCGGCATAGCAATGATTCACAAAATCGATCCAACTCTCAGGTAGAAGACTTTCCTTATTTCTTTGTACTTTCTATTGTAAGAGAACACTAAAGGAGGGTCTAAAGTGTGTTAATTGTAAGTACAAACATCCTCAAGATGTCCATAAGTATCAGCCCACCCGGGTGGCAGATATGTTCCAATGCTTTTCTTAATGAAAAGGATACTTCGATGACAGGTATGTATACCACTCCGCGTATCCTCACATCTCACGATGCCGTTGCGCCTGAGAAGAATCGTGGGACAGTGGAGAACGAAGACACTCTTGGCTCCCTACAACGATTGATAGGGTTGCTGTGGTTGGATGGATGATCGGGGTCAAGTGGATCCTCAAGGGTCCGCCCTGCCCAATAATCCTGCGACCCTTGAGACCTTCCTCTCTTCCTTTCGGCGTCAAGGCAGATCCAATCGCTTACAGAGGCATCTTGTTCGGCGATGTCGCCCATAGATGGTAAGGTGGGCCGATGGATAGGCGAATCAGTTAAGAATATCCACGCCCGTTGACGATATATCTTTGACTGTAGGATTTGCAATCTCAACTCCTTCACCCTTTGCTCGACGTCACTAAGAGGAAGATTCGTTGTGCGTGTGCTACCCGCTGACACGTTTCCATACCTCATCTCGAATTCCCACGTATAGATGCTAGACTCACTATTACGGAGTCTGTGATCATAAGTGAAGCGCCCTTTCATGATCCATCTTTTGCCAGGAAGAAGCCGATACGTTTGTCGAGCTCTGTGGCCGATACTGCGTGAAGTCCCATGTTCAAAACGTTGGTTTTGAATAGTTGTGCTGAGAAGGTCCGGCCCAAGACACGACAGAGCATCAAAATAGTGCATACGGCGGTTGCCATAGTAATTATATTCCCCCAGGTCCAAGTAGAGATTGTCGGGAAACAATAGGCCAAAATCTCTGGCAGAGGGCAGGTCAGGTTGCTCGTCATTTCTTCGTCGAATCGTTGTCGTGACTTCGGGCACCGGTCGATCTGGGAACCAAGGATCGTCATTGCATTGGGCTAATACAGCGCCGTACATCCCTCTGACATATTCGAAGACGCAGTGGAGCTCTTCGAGGTCAGTGAGGGTTAGTCTGTCGTTCCACTGCTCGATCATATCCTCATAAAGAGACCCATCAATTTGGCACCGTACGTGCGGGTCGTAAATTTTGCAGCGCAGCTCGTATCTGATAAAGGCTTGTGACAGGCGATGTCGGGTATGTGCCGGTATCTCGCCAAATGACACGGGCTTTATGTCAGTTTCTTGCCCTTTCAACTGCATGGAAGGGACTAGGCGTCCAATCGTTGGTAGCGTCATGCAAGCCAAGCCAATCTGCGATCGCAGGAAACGAGACCAGTGAGGTTCCCTCAAGGCGTGGAAAGTTGATAATGGCTAGAGCGTCTTGTCGCATCGTGCCGTCGATGTCGAGATCGAGAAAACGAGCGAGCCTTTGGCCATCGACTGTATGACGATAGCGGAGGAAGATTCTGAGTGATTGTGGCGACGCTCGTATGAGATTGAACAAGTCTTTGTCGGACTGTAGTTCACCGAGGATGCTGGTTAAGACTAACGTCGGCAATTGTGAGAACCTGTCCATACTGCTTGTCTGAACGATAGTTATGATCAAGGCTGGTCGGGGATTGAAAGGTGGTTTAAGTGAAGATGAAACCCAGGATTGGACAGGAGGGAGTGATGGAAAATGGAATAAATGGGGACCAGAAGGCTTTAAGTACTCGATTGAAGACCATTTAGGCACCACTACCGTGGCGCGTGGCATGAACCTAGATTTAGTCAAGGTTTCTCAGTTAATTTACAAATCTTAGGTTTGACAAAACGATATCTTAGATTAACTTATGAGCCATGTTGCGTTAAATACTGGATCACCCCGTTGCGTGCCTCATTTACTGGTGATCGTTCCTGGTTAGAAAGCTAGCAAACTGTATTTAATATCGCTTATCTATCTCTTTGGACGTCATCGGCATGCCAAGCTCCGTCTGCCTTTTACGTATTACCTCCCTAAGCTCGTTTGGCTCACCGCACAGCGGTACCTTTCCAAAACCAGCAGGCCACTCCAAGTAGGTAACCCCGTCCTCTATAAAACAGTATAAATCTTCTTCAAACGACTTTCTTAGCCACACGGAATAACAGGCTACGGATTTGAAGATAGCATCAGGAAGCTGGTGCTGACCTCTGAGGGCCTCCACCACCGCCTGCTTGACCCCGCCATGACCATCATCGACCCATCCAGTAACAGCTTGTAGTATCTCACCAGATAGAGTTGGGCAGGTTCCAAGTGACTCCGCTACACGCTGACTTGTCCACGGATACTCAAATTCGAGTCGCCTTGCTATGGCGTGATGTATGTTGTATAACAATTCCCCATGGCTAGCAACCGATTCAACTGCGCACAGGACGATCTCCTCATCTTTGTCGCCAAGAATTGCTACTACGAGTCTACGGATCTCTTCGGACATCTCTGGTAGTCGTTTGGTTAGGACCAAAGCGTCACGTATGATTCGCCGATCCCACCCTCTAAGCCCGCTTACCACCATGGCGTGCAGGGTATCTTCTGGTAGCTGTGACTGGTCTGCGAGGGCTGCAAGTGCGAGACGTCTGTTTTCCATCCGGCCGCCTTCAAGCTGACCTAATATAGCCTCCAGGGTATCATGTGGAAAGGTCTGATGACGTCCAAGCCTTTGTAGAGTTTCCAGCGCCCCACGCCGGATTACATCGTCTGTGTCCTTGAGAAGTACCGCTATCGGCCAAAGCAAGTGACCGGGGAAAGCCTGCTCCTTCGCAAGTGTTCTTAATGTCATCAATGATGCACACCTGATTTTGCCATCTGTGTCTTTTAGCAGTGCGACTATCGCCTGAACAACGTGATCATGAAAGACCTGGCTACACGAAAGCTCTCGTAATAACCTCGCTGCCGTATATCTGATTTCTTTGTCTGGGTCGGCAAGGTGTATTGCTATCGCATCGAAACTTCCATCGGGAAAGGAACGTTGACCACCAAGAACTGCTAAACTGTCCGAAGCCGCCTTTCGAATAGCTGTATTATGGCTTCTAACTTCTGACGCAATATCCTCCAGCAGCTTAAGGGGTAAACTCTGTCGATCCCAAATCTCTGCCAGGGTTTTCGCCGCCGCCCTTCTGGTCGCTTCGTCGACATGATAAATCTGTTCTGTAATAGACGAAATAACATCGATTGGAAAGTCCTCGTGACTTCCGAGAACTCTAAGAGTCTCCAGTGCCGTTTCTCTGATCGTCCCGTCTTGATCGTCAAGCTGTTGCGCAATAGCCTTGAGGACGCCGGGGGGTAATAGATATTTGCTGCCGAGGAACCTTAATATCGCCCTTTTTTTGTCTTGGTCTCCAATCTTGAGCCACTCTATCATGCGTCCAACGACAATCGCACAACTGGTTTCTTGAAGAAGGAGGACTTTGAAAGCTAGATGAGATATGTCTTGGTCTTGACCCTCCAGTTGTGTCATAACAGCTTTGGTGATTCTTCCAGGCCAATCACTTTCCCCGTCGAGTAGGGTCAACGTGAACCGTCTGGATTCATTGTCTCCGCCCTCAAGCCATTTGACCAGGATATCGAAGACATCATCAAAAGGCATTTCTGGCCTCTTTTTATGCTCGAGGTGAAGCAATTTCCATGACTTTTGCTGAATATTCCTATCCTGACTCTCTAGCCTTCTCTTCACAACTCCGAGTATTTGGTCGGAAAGCCTGATTTTGAGATATCTGTGAGTCGAGATCTCACCGAAGCTGATGACCTGTGCCTCAAGGTATAGCACCATGTTTTCGAGGATATCAAGAGGAAGTTCTTTCCATTTTTGAAAGGTTTCGAATACCAACAGGCTGATATCTGGTTGCTGACCCTCAAGCATCGTAGTCATGATCCAGATAAATCTTTCATCCAGCTTATGTTGATGTCCCAGTGTTCTGAGTACTGCTTTAGTAGTAGATGGATCTTGATCGAATATCCACGAGGTCATTCGCCGAAGCAATCCTTCAGATAACGTTGAGTGTTTTCCCAGCGCCCTTGCCGTTCTTAGCTTGATGCCCGAATTTATATCTGAATCTTGACCCTGTAGCCTTGCCATCACGGCTCTCCGAATACCATAAGGCCAAGGGGTTTGAGATCGAAGTATCCTGACCGATATACATCTCGTATTCATATCATCATCATCCATCAATGCGATTATAGCATTAAGAGTGCGTATGGGTAGGGGTTTGTCCGGAAGCGCTTTGAGAGCTGCAACACGCAATATAAGTGAAAGTTCGCTCCTCTCAATGTAGCTAGTGATGAGTTCTACCGTTCTGAGTGGTAATATACGACCCGAGTGGTATAAATATAGAAGTGCAATCTTGTTTTCTTCAGACGTTCGTTCTAGGACAAGGTTTATAGCTTGCTCAGGAAACTCCGCTTGACGGAGGAACTGGGATGTTTTCCGGAAATTAAGTTCAAACTCCAACCATTGTGATAATTGTTCTTCCAGCCTTGCTCGAAGGTCCGCTGACTGAGTCACTTCCGCCAAACAGTGGATAACTAGCCGCTGTTGTGTAGGTCCCAACATGTCAACCGGCTCGCACTCTATTGCCTCAAAAAAGCGACACGTTTGTTTTTCTTCCTCATCCAGAATTCCTGCAACAAAGCGCCACATGATGTTGTATCGTGCTGTAAACTTGTGCTTTCCGAGGAATCTGCGACACGGAACCACTTGCTTCTTGGGCTTTCCACCATCGAATGCGACATATTCGAGATCTTGTTCGTGTCTCCATGCTTTTGCAAAGTGCTTCGCAGAAAAGTACTCTTGGAATGTCAGGTGTATGAAATGGTAACTCTGGTTTGGTGGGCTGTTCAAAGGGTCCGATGTCCGCCAAAAGGATAGTCTCGCAAACGTCTCATCAAAGGATAAACTTGTTCTACTTTTCTTCATAAATCTGTACAATGCGTTTCGATGGTGCGGCTGGAACTCAATTACATTGTTGCACAGACCACTGAAGGCTATATATCCAAGGTTCTCGTACTGAGTCGTATCGAACGGGTCCGTCTCGGCCGGAGATGTGATTCCTATGACCTGGATGCCATCTTTCTCGAGCCTTTCGTTGTACTTTCCCCAGAGCTCCCTTATCATGGCTTCATAGACAGTAGTCATCGTTTCCGGGAGAATGGTGTTCCATACCGAGCTTGCCTCCCATGTAAAGCAGAGGGCATCCAGCTGTATAGGGATCTGCACAAGGCTTTGCATGATGCGATGCTTCTGAAGATATGCTCGAATAGTATTTCTGTCCTTCGGCACCACCGCGTTTATATATTTTTGAACTTGATCATGCCTGAATCCCATCGTATCCAACTCAAGATCAGGATGTTGGAAATCGGTGGGAAACGTTGCATGCGTCCGAGTCGTGATGATAACATTCGGTCTGTTGAGTAGTCCTTTGAGTAGTTCCTGCCCAGGATGAGGACTTCCGTGTTTATACTCCATGCTAAGTTCCGGCACTTCGTCCAGACCATCAAGGAGAAAAATGGTATCTCGCGATTGTGTGTCCTCTATCTGTCGCCACAATTCAGTGCACAATTTGGTGCAGATCTCGTCAGAGAGAAAGGTGTGCTGACTGTGCTTTCGGAAGAAGATGTTCCTCAAAACCTTGTCAAGACTGTAGTTGTCGTTAGGTAAGCTCTTCAGCTCCCTTAGCCTTATCCAAACCACGCGCTTGAACAGATCCTGCCACATCCCTCCATGAATGAAGTCGTATACAATCTTTTTGCACAAAGTTGTCTTTCCAACTCCAGCACGACCTCGGATCAATATCCTTCTTGGCACCTTTGTGTTTCCATCAGGCGTTTGTCGCGGCTGAAAAAGGTTCGGTAATTTTACTCGGAGGTAGTCGTGCGGAGTTTCCAGCTTCAGCCTCTCCATCAAAGAGAATGGTGATGGTCCCTCGGACATCCGCTTTGAGTGGTCGGCCTTCTGAATTTCCACAAGGGCCAGGTTGATATAGCATTGGCTCATTTCCAAAGAATCTCCTGACAGCCTTTCAATCCTAAGCCTCTGCTTATCGTAGTGCTTTTCCCGTATCCAGGCATCGGCTTGTTCTAGAAGTGTTCCGGTCTGAATAACGCCAATAAATCTCTGAATGACTTCCACAACGGATTTGTAGTCTGGATCGCTGTCCAGTGGTCCACAGAACTTATTCATTCTAGAATGGTTTCGATGAAGTGGTAGTGGATTTGGAACACAATCCAATGCCGCAGAGCTCATATCTACAAGCTGATAAATTTAATATGTTAATGACTCAGCGACATGGGGGTCGCGAGGAAGATTCTCACCGGTTTCTGAGATCCAGGTAATAGGAATGAGAGGAGAGGAACCTGGGCCGGTAGGTAGGTGGTCCCGGTCTCGTAAAATGTAAACACATCGAAGCCCTCGTGATCACGGCCTTTACAAAGTCGGGTAAACTGGCCCACGAGCCGTGTGAGGTCAAAGGTTGGCTCATTGAGCCAGCCGAGCAGTTTAGACACCTTTTTGCCGAGAACTAATGCTTTAATCCTTAAGGCTGGCTGCGCCCATATAGCTGAATCTTGGAAAGCAGTGCCTCGGAATGGCGTGGCGAGGAAGATGACACCACGAGTGGCCTCTCGAATACAAGCATACTCATCTTTCGCCTCGGCAAGAGCTTGCATCAAGATGATACCTCCGAGACACGAGGCGACAAAGAGGATTGGCCGTTTTCTTTCCAAATTTGATCCAAGTATACCTTGGAGTAGGGATAGAGCAAGTTCCTCAATCCTGAGTGAAACCGAGTCTTTCCATTCGAGTCCTTCGGCTGGCCAGTCGCAGGTGAAGATGCGAGTTCCCGGGACTTCTGCGGGAAGCATGTGTTTGTCTGCTAGCCAGTTCACCCTTTCTCCGTCTTCTTTCTTGAACTCCCAGGTGTGTGGCGAGTTCGTGTCGAGGCCATGGATGGCAATGATGTCGATACCAGTATCTGTCTCGGGGGCGCAGTGAGTGCCTTCGGTGCCCCTAGTGATTGGGCTGACCTGAAGCAGCTTTACCCCACGCCCTTGTTTGACTGCTGACGTTCTAAGGGCTGAAGTTGTTGAAGTCTTCTTTGTTGGAGTGGTAGTCATGAACCTCTGAATCCAAAGAAAAAGAATTGTAGCTACACCAACAAGGGCGAGTAACCAGCCACCAGGCATCATGGCCCCAAGGATCGTATTAGTAAGTTAGTGCCAGGAGACAGAAAGTTACGTGCTTGTCAAATTGTTTGTGTTATAATGGACAAATGAATGGAATGAGAGAAGAAGAACAGCATGTGCGGGGTTAAGAGAATTGCGGTAGGCTGCAATGGCTGTGTAACAAAAGGAATTACGCACAGCCAACAAAGATGACATGACCCATGACTTTCCCTGATTGGACAGTTTTACTCTCTGGTGTCCACCTCCAATCACTTCAATGGTCGTGACAGGGGTCGCGATGATGACCAACAACTTCCAATCGGGGCAAATGGTAAGCACTGAGACGGAGCTGCAATCAATGACAGCAGCCATTACACTACGACCCCAAGGGCACACGAACAGAAAGAAAGAGAGAAAAGCGCCTGTTGGGAAGCATTAGTTGCAAGGCCACCTTGGGAATGTTTTTATGAACCCCAGTCAAACATATCATATATGAGTAGATATCATCCGAGACTATATAGATTACAATGTCCACAAGCACATCAGCAGCACTCTTGGTTGTAAAGCTTAGTTTCCCGGCATGTTGTCGAATGAAATCCATTTTGTAGATAAGTATAGATGGCTATTACTTATTGAAATGGATTACCGTATCGTGATCTAATTAAAGTTAAAGTTACAATACGCAGATTGCCAAAGTTACCAAGTTTATGTCTAGACCGTTGAGCTAGTTGATGTAACTGGTAACGGACCGATCCCGATCCGCTGCGGACCTGACCGGATTACTATAACAATTACGGCCGTGGTGTATCAAGATGAGATTGGCGAAAGGTAAGTCTGTTGCTAACTGCTAATATGGATTAAAACACTACTAGTATTCTACGGTTGCTCATCCCTAAGAGCATTTTTCAGTAGGCAGCTCAGCCGCTAAGGCCCTAGCCTCTGGCTGCTGGCTACCTGCTTGCCATTGTTCCTGCTGTGAATGAAAATGTCGTGAAGCCGGGTCAGACGAAACAGTTGGTAGCTCTGCCTTATTCGATCCGTCTATGTATGTGGCTGGAAGATCAGGATTGCGATTCTGTACTGTTGGGATTAATCCTGGCTGCTCGGCGTCTATAGCGATTGTTTGGACTGTCGGCATCTGCTGTTTATCGTGTTTCGTCCAGGTTATCGTTGGTCGGCCGAGCGATCTGAGTTTGTCCCGAAAACGGTGTCGTCGATCGGAATCATCTCGATGTCTTCTCCCCATTCGGAAGGCAATGAGAAAGCCGCCAATTATGACTATCATAAAAACAATCGAACCAACCACAGCACCAGCTATCACACCAGCGTTTGGTGTGTTTGAGTTGCCAATCTCAGTAGCATTCTCTGCAGATGCAGTGCTAATTGTTTCTGGAAGTTCTAAAACGTCCGGTACGTCTTTGGTTGGCGTACTGGTTCTGGCTATCGAAGTTATCGTGGAATCGACTCTCGAGTTTTTGTTTGTCGATTTGCTAGTAATCGATATTGTTTCATTTGGTATGGGGTCGCTTGTGGATGTCTCCATGTTGTCGGTCTCCTTTGAGAGAACTTGGTCGGTTGTGGAGAGATCATACCTAGTAGGCCCTTAAGCCCCGGCTGTCTCAGTCTTACTAACAAAGAGATATCTTGTGCGGAATAACTCACAGTCGCTAGCCTTTTGTATGTACAAAGTACTGACAGAAGGCGAGAGCCCGATCGAATCTTCGCAGCTAATCAATGGTATTTCTCCCCATATACCCGCTCTGTTGTAATAATTCCATAGGTGGACTGAGATGCAGCTACCCTCGCTATTGCCTATCAGTTACAACTGTACCCTTCCTGGCTTGTCAACAGTACCAATCTTCAGTCGAGGACCAACCAGTGACCGTGGAGTCCACTGTCCCTATTTGTGTGTATAATACTTTCGTCCCATCGCATGCTGTACCAATTCGATGCCAGGAAGCGGTTGTTGGCGTTGCAGTGTAATGCCGGTCGCACCGGCCGAAGGGTCTCAATATCTGCGCCGGGCCGATATAACCCCGAGTGAATGTCGCTCCAGCCCCAGGGCAGGTAAATGACGTTGCTGTTATGGTTCAGCTGATGTCCTTTAGTAAAGAAAACCGAAAAGTAATACTTGTTCCGTCTATGGTTGTGTAACCAATTACTTTTTGACCATTCTGCGGCTGTGGGAGAGCCATACCGAAAAGCGACGCAAAGGAATAGCAACACAGAAATTGCAGAAACCACGGGAATAATGTGCGGAAAGCACAGACTTTAAGAAGAACCAAAGGAATGGAACTTACACTAACTAATCTTTTCAATAAGCCCGTGGCGTCGAATAGTGTTTGCCAAGATGCAGTCCATCTCAGGCGGGCGTATTATTGCCCATGCCGTTGGTAGGGCGATTCTTGCCAACACAAACTGGCGTAGTTAAGTTGTCAATTGCACCTATCATTATCCTAAGAAACAGCCTCAACGTTAGTATGAGATCATGTCTTGAGCTGCCTCCTCCATAGAGGTTTACAGAACAGAACAGCGGAAAGCAGGGAGGCCGTCAAGCTACACACATTCCTCAGTATCATTGCGTAAACCTTATCCTTTCCACTGAACAAACAAGTCCAAACACACCTTATTAAATCTCTGAAGGTAACTTCCTGCTTTAAGGTACTTGTCTAGTATTCCTCTAGGGTAATTAACTACCTTTAATTTAGAAAGGTAAACCTTAGTTGTGGAATATCACATTTAAATGCAAGCGATGATGTTATATTATGGGAAGTACTTAGATAGCTGAGAAGGCCCCATGCTACCATAGGGTTAACAGCGAGAATGTAAGCATTGTCGTGAGAGCCCCTGGGCACAACAAGACACTGTAAGAAAGACACGGAAACTAGAAACAACGTTCTGCACAGCTGTTTAATAGTAAGTGCAGAGGCATGCCTAGCTTCTCAAGAATAAATTATAGGAGACTGACGATTAGCGAAGAATTGTTATAATATAGCATATAGGTGTGGTTCTTATCCTGACGTTTTGTATCTTTAGGTTAAATATTCTCGATCGCGGGACACTACACATCTGGAACGCCTCTTTCCCGGCTCTGAAGAGTCAGTTGAGCATAAAGATGATTCATCTCTCGTAGACACTGTACAGAATTCAAGTAGCGCGTACAGTAGAGGCACGGCAGACAGCTTAGATAGTGACACAGGGGAGGAACCAGATGAGGAGGGAAAATCCACAGAGGAGGCAGCTCAAGTGTTGTAGCTGCACGCCGCTCAAGCCAGGACTTCAAAAGTGGCTTGGTAAGACATTTGATTATTACGTACTAATGTAAGACCATGAGGGTCAACAATTCAAGTAATGTTAGCTTCTAAAGCTACAGGGAACTGATCTGCAATTAAAGAAGTGGAATGTGGACGCCTCTGATTTATGACGACTGACTTATAACGGAGATAAGATAAAGAGATAAGATAAGACCGCTTCCCGGGACGTCTTCGAACTGTACGATGTTCGTGAAGAAAAGGAAGAATAATATAAGCTACGATTATTAATCTATAAATATGTAGATACTTATTTTAGAGTAGGTTTAACAGTCTATATTCTCTGAACTTCTAAGCGCGGGTACGAATGTGACTTGAACGCTCCTGTTTGAAGGCCGTGAAAAGAAAGCATTCATTCAAGAAACGTGATCGGGGACACTCTACACCAACGCCAAGGTCAGCTGAAAAGGGAGGGCCTTGGCAATTTCAATATTTCGGCAAAGACTAACGTGGTTGATAAGCGAGTGACCCAGCCAAGCGAGTGACCCAGCCTAATCTATACCTTAAAAGCTAGATTTTAAAAGCTTATATAAAATTCAAGCTAAGCCTAAAATAGCTAAAATTTTAAAGTTATATACTTAAGTATATAAAGAAACTATGTTATTAATAAAATAATTCTAGTTAATTTCTTTATAATTAGTATTAAAAAAGCTTATTTACACTGTATAAATTATTATTTCTATATAAAATTAAATAGCTAAAAATCTAGAAGAAATACTTTTATATAACTTATAGCTATTTATATATAAAGCTATTTTTTTTAGATTTTTAGCTAATTTATTTAAGGTAGCTAGGTATTATAGGGTAAGCTATTTCTAGCTATACAGTGCAGTGGGTCACTCGCTTGACTGGGTCACTCGCTTATCAACCACGTTACCTGCTTTCTCTGTTTTGTTTCAGGGGTCCATGTCATTGAATGGGCTTGATTGGCTGGAAGACTGACGAGCTGAGCTCATGGCTTGTGCCATATTGACCCGTGTTGCCACTGAGCTCAGCCGCAGTCGTAGGGTATCGACAACTGAGGCTCAATAATATTTCCATCGATGTTTAAATATCAGGGATGTGTCTTAACTAGATAGACTGTAGGAACTCCTCTTGAACTAAACATCATACTCAATCTTACTCACAAACTTCAAGTTCCAGTGCGATTGACACCATGCGTTTCACTATCTCACTCATCGCGGCTATCGCTTCGGCATTCGCCGCGCTCGCGGAATCAACAACTGCCCTACCAAAATCCGCAGTGCAATTTTGGCCAGAAAACACAGCTCACCCACTTGAGCCGCGAGACCTCATCGGGGATCCCACTCAATGGTACAAGGTGCAGACTACAGCTGAACCTGACGATTCCCTCTTAATCGGTCTGCGCAACTTCACACAGGACAATGGTGATGTCGATACGTGTAAGTGAAATTCCGGTAGCGCTTTTGCACTGACGTGACTCCTTGCTAATTCGACCTGATACTAGACTATTTTGAGTGTGTCAATGCCCCGTATACAGTCATCTCCGGCTATGGAGGCTGTGGCCGTGACGACCTGTATACCTCCTGCTCCAGTAACGTGGCCGCTGGCATCGACGGCGACAGGGTCATCTGGTATGGAATCCTCCACAATACTTGCTTCTCTGGAAATACTGACCTTGCATGCCACAGCACGAAACGAGGTTCTATCTGTGTCACATACAGTATTTTTGATGACTTGGATGCCACCACGTTTACACCTTTCCTGGGTTGTGGTGACAGAGGAACTACGAACCTGGAGCTTGCTCGTACTTGGATTGGCTCTGGAGTAACTCAAGCAACAAAATCCTCGGAGTCAAGTTCGGATACCAACCCTACCACAGACTCTAGTGAGACCCAGGGTAGTGGCACAACTGATGCACAGCCAACGGAGACCAACGCGGGTTACAAATAGGGACCTACTGCTTACTTACATATGTTGACTGGACTCCTACTGGCTAGCGCATTGAATGTATAGTATGAGAATTAGGTACCGCACTCATGGTGTGTGGTCTGGACCTAGATGGCATTGTCTTCCCCTATCAACTTAAACAAGCTCAATTTTCCTCCAGCTCAAGTCCTTGATCTGTGGGACTTGCGACCAGCTTAGCTTTGCATCACGACTGCTATCCACAAGCATTGGCAAAGATGTTTGTCCAGTCGCGTACTGAAGGAATGCTGCCTCGTACGCTTGCTCTCCATCCGTCTCCGATGCTCCATGAGCTCCCAGCTCTTGCTCTGAAACAGTTTTGAATACCATACAGGTAAACTCACGATTACCGGCGCCAACTTGCCAGAAACATGCGATCCTCTTGAACTGACCCTCACTGATCTGTTGCACTACTAGCCCATGCATATACGGCTCTAGAAAGTGATCGGTAGCTTGGTCTTCATTTCCCTTGAATGCTACCAGCGGGACCAAGAAGCAGGGCAGTAATGGGTCATATTGTTGGCTGGATTGAACAAGTATCAAATCTGCCTCTTTCAAAGTTGCTTCGTCGAATCTAGTGATGTCTGCTATGAGCCGCAGTGGAAGACAGGAGAGCTGTGCTCCTCTCTCCTTTATGTCTGCGTACCGGCAAAGGAACGCACCGGTAATAAAATCAGGAAGTTCTTCTGTCATCTCCTCTTCGTCAAAGCTTATCCGGATGGGAAGACAAATAATATCCAGACTGGCGCCTGCAAAGGACATAAAGGTATCTTTATTTGGGCCTGGTGATTTCAACTTTGAGTCGACCAAAAATGCCATAGCAAATGCTTTCTTCGTTTTAAATGAGCACAAGTTCGAGGAAATGAGCTCTGGATCTCGCGGGATTGGACCTGGGGTGAGTTGCGTGGAAGAACCGAGCCAGAGCCAAGAAGGTATTTCAAGACTGTGGGATAACTCTGTTATTTGAGTCGTGTCATCGACAGTCAACGGTGTAGCTGGGTACCAGAGCAGGTCTTGCATCCAGTATTCGATCCAGATACCGGAGAAATAGGTATGACCAGTCCGTTTAGCAAGAGAACGAGCAAGACCTGATATAGCGACTAACCTGTCCTCTTGTCGTGTTAAGCTGCAACCAGAATAGGCTCTCATAACGGATGGCCATGATAGGTGTCCTATGCCAGTGGCAAAGTCCGTTCGGCTGCCCCATCGATTGCCCCAATCGTCGAGATTCTGAAGGACAACCTCACTCGCGATATGAGCATCGCACTCCCAATATACTTGTTCGTTTCCCAGGTAGACAATTCTAGGCGAAAGAAAGCGTTCTTGCAAAACCCAGCCTCTTCTGTTAATCAGAGACCTAACAACGTCGACACCGAAGCCGCCTTCGTATTTAACAAAGGCATGGCTATTCGGGACAGTCGAAACCTCCTGGTAATATGTGTCTCTGGAAGCTAGAAGGTCCGCGGGCGGAGGACGTGGGATAGTTTGAGGCACGGTTTCTCGGAATAGGCTGGCAGATGAGTAATCCCAGCATATACTTAACGTAAGAAAGGCATTTTCGTATATGTCCGCCATTATGCCTGCTTCCTGTCGAAAGTCTTCATCCGAGTCTTGAAAGATACACAATGAGTCAATCCAAAGATACTGGATACCCATTGCGTGACAGATCAAGATGATGTCTTGATAGTGCTGTGGTAGTTCTCGATCGCAGTAAGCACTCTGAGCCCGAAAACCACCTTGATGCAACATCTTTGGAGTGTCCTTTGCCCATCGGTGAGAAAGCGCAACGTATTTCCCATATTCTTGGGTGTCACCATCGGTCTCGATAACGGCCCACTGATTCGACGTGCTACTGCCGATATCAAGTAGACGAGTAGGAAGTATCGAGCTGGGGAGGCTTCGTTGACGGCATGTGCTGTGGGTGTTTACGCAGTCGGCTGCCCACTTGTTGACGAGTTGGGCCACTGTCTCAGGTGTATGTGAACTTTGAATTGCGGAGGATGTTTCCTGCTCTGTGTTATCCGGTGTTGGCAAGCTACCCCGTAGCGTGAAAACATGGAAGTGGTAGAAATGTATTTACCCAAAAAGCAATGCTCGGTGGTTTTCCAAATTTCAAAACGGGGACCGGGAAAACAGAGAGAGTTTTCTTGCTGGTATATCTCCAGCTTCAAAATATAGCTTGAACTCTCCAATCTATAAAGGGCTAAGCAGACATAGGTTTCGAATTCATCGCGAGTTTCGCTTTTTGGGTCGGCAAGTGGTGAAGACCGTATAATGCGCCACATGGACCAGCAAATGGGACAATGCTGACTTAGGGATTCGAGGAATACTTCCCATGATTCATGCATGACCTGGGCCCAGTCACTCGTGGAGAGCATCACGACAGGATCTTTATATTCCCAATAATCGCTAACTTCTTCGTTCTCCCATTTGCGATCTTCACACACACGCTGGCAGATTGTGCAAAGACTCATGGTATCAAGTCTCAAGCCTCTCGAATTATCTGTTTAATAAGAAAGATAGAGAGGTATAATAAAAGTAGTGGCACTGATTCTCAATTGTGGCAAAACCTGATCGACCTCAAATCTCAAGAGTGCAAAGACATCAAAACGTCAGCTGACGCTTTGAGGGGTTAGGTTGAGACAGGGGAGCTGATAAGATAAGACTCGCAATATGCCGTTAGCAGCTACAAGATTCAAAGAGCCCTGTAAGATACCAAGGCTATGCGACAACCAGAACTCAATCAGGTAGTGCTAGCTCTTTTTACGGGAAACTGTACATTTAGCCGTGACTACGTTGAGGGTGAATATGCGATTACGCGAGACATCTCCCAGGTGGGTTACCTGAATTTCCCCGTTACAAGGTTCTCCCATAGCTTAGAATCCGTTACGGAAATACGAAACCCCAGGCTTGTTCGAACGACATTTTAAAACACAACTCCACGTGACCAAGACGTGTAGTTTTGAGGACGACCCATTCTCATCGAAATAAATGACACCTAAAGAGGGATCGCAAACAAGCGGAGTTAGATCGAAAGCGTGGTTGCATCATAATATGATACCCATAATGGCCTGTGACATATCTGTACGCTCGCTGCATAGAAACATCATCATCAACGTTTCCTTTCCACTGCGTCTTCTTAAGTGCTCGATAAGAGACTATATCGATTTCCGTGCTATCTTGTCTTCGAACTGTCCCTGCTTGCACAATTTGGTGCCGGGGTTAGGAACCCCACCATCTATGACAAGAAGTAATAGAATTGCCCTAATTATTAGTATGAATTAGCTAAGGATTCTATTACTTCTAAGCAATAGTATTTATTGATACTCGAGACAGTTAACGGCACTATATCTTTTCTACCTTAGAGTAACCCTCCTAGCATTTAGGCTGTACAGGTTAACCAATGACTGAATCTGTTTGCTTTGTCTCATCCCTACTACAAAACACGTCCCTACAAACTGATAATGATTCCCTGTCTGTCGTATCACGGCTACTTGGTCGAGCCCTTTCAAAATGCATATTAAGTCTCCTCCCTGTATCTTAGGAGGAAACCTCCCAATATAGCCCTTTCTCATGCTTGCTATGGAATGATTATAGGGCTTAGACTTTGACCTAAGGGTTTCTGAGAAGACCTCTTCCTTTGCGAATTGGTCCGCATCTACATCAACGACAGGATCCTTGGGGAGTTAGTGAGAGTAGAGGGCAGGGGGAAGATTCGCTTACTGGAACCTGCGCGAGATAGTCCCGCACGAAACACAAACGTGCCCAAGCCATTTTGGCAGATAATTTGCTGTCAGGACGTACACGGCCGAACCGAGTCAAGAACTTGACAAATTCCAAACAGTTCTCAGCGGACATATCAGCTAATGTATTTTGACTCTCAGTAGTTGGCTCGAGAAGAGTGTGCAAAGCGGTCAGAGGGTGGCCCCCTGACACATAACGTCTTTGGCGTAGTGCGAAGTCAAAGGCCCAAGTAATTGGCAAGCCTTCTGGATGCAGTAGTTCAGTTCTACCGTAGTCAGAGACCCTTGGGCCTATGTTGTCGATGTAATCGAGAATAATGACCGAAACCTCCATATCCGCACCCGTTATCTTTGCTTCGGATGCTGTTTTAAAGACGTTTCGAAACCCCCTTGGGTCTGTACTGATAACTGCATCTGCTTTTCCCCTAGAGGAGGGCTTTGCTAATGCCTCTCCTGGGAAATTCGGTCCCCATGATGGCATATCCTGGTCAGCATCCCAGCCGTATCCAATGCCAGCAAACATGAGAAGGCCCAAAGGTCCCCCCAATGTCCTGCTGGAAAGTGGCTCATCACGAGAAGCTTCCAGATACTCATGCATTAAATCGCGGCTGATAAGTCCCAGAGTTTTGTTTGGGCTATAATCGGGAGTGAGTTTGAGATTCGTAAGACCGAGAAAACCGTAGTAATAATCCTTGGGGTTTGTCGCACGGGCATCTGGCGATTCCCAGCAGATGTTAAATCTCAAAGCATTTGTTCCCAGCCAGTGACATCCCGTACCTCCTTTGTCTTGGCGACTGGTAAAGATATGACGAAGTAGTTTCGAAATTCGCTGATATGCCAATGCCGCTAACCTAATGAATCCCGCTTTCTTGGTTAGTTCGAAGTTTGATGGATCCTGGATCCAATTCACCCAAGCTGAAAACGATTCTAACGTTTCGATTGAAAATGATCGAGGTCCACAAACAAAAACGGGGTGCCTCGCGAGAATGATTTCTTGCCGTATCCATATGCGGCCCCAGTACGAAAGTTCGAAAAGCGGTTGAACGGGAGTCGCATGGGACTCACCTATCGCACCTTTGACTTCGCCGAGCCATGGATGGTACTCAAGCCAGAATACATTGCGATATCCCTCATCATAAATCACTTGCAAAAGATAGTCTTGAACTATCTTCCGTAACTTGTTAATTCTGAAAGATAATAGGGCCAGAAGAAAACCCACGCGATGGGAGTGTCTGACCAAACTAGCGTCCAGTTTACAGGTACGTGATCGGAGCTGGTCATGCCAACCTTTGATATTGTGAAACGTACCCACAAGGGTCTCTTGGCCAGTTCTCAACTCTGTACCATAAGATCCGTGCAGCAAATCGTATAGCACAACAGTGGTAAGCTGGAGGGTGTTTGCAAGGGCGTGAAGCTCCACATCTCCGACCAACCTGACCTCCATGGATGATTCGTTAACGACCCGAAGATCCCCAAAAGCATCGGTTCCCTTGATGCTTTCCAAGCAAATTTGTAACTGTTCGATGCAGGCAACGAGCCTGTGACGGTTTTCTTGATTCTCTGTATATGTGCCATGGACATATCTTTCGTAAGCCACAATTTCCATGGCGTCTATCGCAGCGAATAATGAGTCGGCAGGTAATCCTAACCAACAGATAACAATGCCGCTTTGGGAGTAAATTCTTCCCATCATGGCAACTTGGCTGCTCTTCTCAGCGTCGTCAGTTTGGTTGATGCAGATAGCATCCACCCATAACCTTTCGCCAGCTGCATGTTTTGATTGTTTGAGATGACGAGGAGCGTATTTTAAAGCAGAAGACAGGTTTGTCGTCACCTGGACTGGGTAATTGTTCACATATATCGTCTCGGTGATTTGATCATCCCCCCAGGTATAGGAAAGTGCATTGAACTTCGTCTGTCTGGTAAGCTCAGTAACTTCTAGGGCGCAAGATATCTTTGGCTCGGTCGATAAGATATTCAACAGCCTAATTTGGCTCCCTGATACCTTTGACTTATCATACAGTAAAGACATCTGAGCAAAGGATGTGAAGTCTACTAAAAAGGTAAGCTTAGGAATACATGACTGCAAAGTCGGGATTTAATAAGGAAGAGGTTGTCTACAGATAAGGTATGTAACTTACGTTGTAATGTAAAACTGGTTACCTCGGTGTTCTTAATATATAGGAGTATTAAATATACTGTGATTTAAGAACAGAATAGGAGAAGTAAAGAAGGTAAGCTCTAATTTAAACTTATAACATATTTATCAGGAATTAAATATTAAATCACTTATTTAAGATTAAATGTCTTTTACTTCAGGCACCAAGGCGTACTGTTAGGCTGCAAAGCGTCCTGTTAGGCTCAATACGCAACTACCCGAAACATCACTCAGGCGCCTTACCTGAATTGCCTGATTACAAGGCTTTTGCATAGCTTAAAATTCACTATAGAACGCTAAAACCCAGGCTTATTCAAACGATGGTTTAAAATACGTTGTTTGATTAAGCACGCATTGCCGGACATCTTATCACCAGACATATCGCCAGAAGACCGTGAATAGAAGATATTTATTTTTAATGTATAATGTAATAAGCCACTGAAAGTTGAATTATAATAATAAACTATCCAAAGAGTTGCATTCTATTTCTTTCTCAACTTAGCCAACCACTTTCTTCTGTTTCTCTTTCCAACCGGGACAGTGATGGGTGTTGTGGGAGTAACTGTTGCAGCTAATTCTGGTGCTTTTGAATCTTCTCTACCAAACACAACAACTCCGTTTGCTGGAAGATTCAAGCTTGTGCCATGCTGCTCTTCTTCGACAGTAATCAGCTTCTGCAATCGCTCATTACACCTGGTGCCTATGTTGGGTTGACAGTGCTCTTGAAACAGAGCCGCCTCGTCGGTCGGCTGCCACCCCCACTCTGCTGTCAGCCTCGTCTTCGGCTTGAACCCACCGTACCGTTGTGCCATGTTTCCCAAGCATGTCAAGCTAGCTATCAGGTAGCTCTGGTGTTTCAGAGAAAGACTGCAGTTGGCGCATAGAAAGCCTGAAGGTGTCGTCTTGATCACCTCTCCGGCACCTTTGCAGAACAACACTGGTATGTTCTTCTCCGCAGCTAGACCCTTCCAGCCTTTGTCTGATGGACCACGTTTGTCTTGTTTCATAGAGAATTGTAGTGGAGGACGCGTTAGAAAGTCTGCGACTTCCCATCCAGATATGCCACGGGACTGGTAGCCTATAACGCCTTTATCATCACGTATTGCGCTCTGTTGTGCCAACATGCAGCCCCTGATATCGTTCCACATCCTCATGATCAGATGTCTCAGCTCAAAGTCAGAGTCGTCGTCTCGACCCTCCTTCCGAAGGACCTTCTTACGATCTTCTCTGAGAATGTTGTCAACTTCCTGAAGATAACCCGGGCCCTGGCTTGCATGTCGGAAGTTGGCAGTTATTCCGTTCGAGTTAACCCACACATGAGCCATGTGAAGCAGAAGTGCTTGAGCAGGTACCAGCCATCCGCATTCATCCCCGCAATCCCACAAGATCATAGACATCCTCTCTATTGTATCCATAGTACCAAGATACTCATCTGCCGCGACGGCATTGACGATGCTATAGGCATATCTGATGTTGCTCTCAAACTCAACGGTGCCGAAGCCCAGGCCCCCGGTACCCGCCGTCACGTTCTCAATCCTTGCCCCTACGGTGGTAGAAGCATCGGGCATAGGTGTCTCCAGGAGATTTAGAAAATTGGAGGTCGACGTGGCTAGACGGAATTCAGAAACTCTGCAATACCCCACAAAATGTCGCGATGTTGGCAAGCTGGATTGATGCACATCACTGCCCCAGATACATTTCGACTCAGCGAGATAATCCGCACAGTCAAAGTATTGTCCCGTGTTATCGCTCGTCTCAAAGTGCCATTGAGTCAAATATTGGCCAGAATCATTGTTTTCGGAAGACTGGTCCATTGGAAACAGGAAAGAAGAAAATCCGTAGAATGCAAGACGCTTGTTTGCAACCAACAAAGTCGACACTCGACTGAGACTTAGCATCGCAGCATAGGGTAATTCAAGCCCAACTTGATCTTCCCTGGGCGGAATGGGAAATCCATGGGCAATGGCAACATTTCGAACAAGTCGATGCCAACAAGTATCTGGTGTGGAGGCGACACTCGAAGCCTTTGTAAGAGCCCCCGCCTCGATGAAAAATTGCATTCCCTTGGTGGGAATGAAATCCACATCTGACAAAGTCACACCTTTGGGACGAGACCGGAATGCGGCGGTCAGCCACGCAAGTTGTTGGGCAACTTCAGTGATTGTTTCCTTTGCACCATGTACGATGACCGTGATATCGCTGTCGCCTTCCGTGTTTTCATCGATCACAAGGTTTGCGTCGGGATGTTCTGACAAATGGTGAGCATGGGATAGCCATGATACAATGATGCCTTACCGTAACTCTTCTGCTCCAGATATTGCTGAATAGCGCTACAAATGTCGTACTTAGAACCCTCCCATAGCCATTTGAGATAGTCCGCGCAACGTGAAGCATAAGCGTCCCGACCTTCTCCGGTTACAGTCAAAATCTGACCTATGCCTGTTGACCCATCTTGCTCATTCAAGATGTGGTCAAAGAGTTCCCAGCACACATGGAAAGTCGCAGTGGTTAGTGCTGGGGCTGTCGGTGGTAGATTTAGTAACACCTCATCGCTGATGATCTCCATGATATCTTGCTTCACAAGTCTACGTATACGCAATTTCAGTCGCCCGAAGGCCTTCCCACCCATCAAGAAGTCCCTAACAGCAAAGACTGGTACGGTTTCTCCTTCTTTATCTTCAGCTCTTGCTATGCTTCCATCAGGACGTTGAACCGTAGACTGATTAGCATCTCCTTGATAAATAAAGACCAACCTTTCGACGAGGAACTCTATCTCTTTCAGGACCATGGAATGTCCTTTCCGACACAGTAAATACTGGGTCGACTGTGGAAAGGAGGTGTCTTGCTGATCCGTGCTTTCGATCTCCGCACAGTAACGTTCGAGGATTTGGCGCAGATTTGAAGAAAGGCCGTGATCATTAATCGCCAGCCCGCCCCGACGGAATGGCGTTGGGCCGAACCCAAAGTGCAAGCCACAAAGAATTTCTCTCGCCAGACCTCTTGAGTCCACGTATTGAAGACGCAAAGGATGAGGCCTAGAGGACATAGTTGGAGAGTTCGGCCTGATATCCATCAGTGAGTGCTTCAATTCGTGGGGAAGGGAACATACTCTCGTGAGTCAGCAAGGAGACTATGTAGCTCCAGCGTACCAACACGCAGCTGAATCTGCAAAGTCTCGACTGCTTTACGGCTTCCACTGTTCTGTTGCCTAAGCCCATAGATTTGCGGTATGGTGCTTATTCCAGATAAACACTCCCGAATCACAATATCGATTTTCTCCGCCTTGGGCCCTTTTGACGCGATCGGCAGGGAAAACGGACCCATTAGTTGTAATATCTCGCCGAATCTCCGGACTTTGGTTCTTGTTAGCGAGCCTAATATTGCTTGATGCACTTGGGGGCCCACCATCTTTCGAAAATGCCTCTTTGAGCCACCAAATACTTTCACAAGTTGCGAGCATCGACTGGGTATAGTTTTTAAAGACCCGGTGTGAGTAACCATAGCTCAGGCGTGATTCTCTGATAAAATCCTCCCTGAGTCCCAAGGGGAAAGGTCCGTCTTTGGAAGCGTTAAGAGCCTGGTACCAATTCTCAACTAGAACAACCTTTGCTCTCTGCACTGATCTCCCAGGAAGGAACTGATGGAGAAGGTCCTCCAAGGGCTTCAACACACGCTCCACAAATGGTTCCTGTTCATCTTCGCATTCATCTTCCCCGCCAAAATCCAACAGGCATCTCTGAATTGCATCAGAGCAACCAGAAGCCCAACTCGTGCGAATTTCATCAAGCGCGGCGAGGGCATTTTCAAGTGTTCCGGGTGATATAATATCGGCACCTTCATTCCATTGGAAGATTTCATGTCCGAGCAAAACCTCGACAAGAACTAACCCTAGCATTAGAGCAACGCGACCGAAACCTGTCCCAATACTCTTTAATGCATTGCTTTTGTCGTAATGATGACTATCAGTGCTCTGGTGCCCCGAGGCCTTTAAGGATAGAAGTAAGCTGCCCACCAGGACCTTGTGGGAATCTCTGGCGAACCAAACGTTTTCCGACGTCAACGTGCCATGAATAAGTCCTGCCCGGTGGAGTAGAAGCACAGCCTTGGTAATTTCAACAGCTACAGTCAACCTGGCTGATAATGAAATTGCTGGATTGGCCCTCAGTACGTCCTTAAGACTTACTCTGTGCGGATCCTCACATTTGCGAAATGTGATAGTGACGGAAGAGTTATATGGTGCATATCTGAGAAGAACTTGAGTTGACTGATCGAGGTAATCTTCAGCATCAGAGAAATGGGAAGCAAGCTCTGAGGGGGAATCTGCCTCTAAACCATCATCACCCCCCTCGATTAACGGGTGCACGGATAGTCGACTGTCCTCTAAATGGCTCAAGGGGACTCGGCGTTTATATCCTGGCCTGTTGGAGCACGTTAGAACTGCGAAAGTTGTCATAATCAGGCAGAATAACTCTGTAGTTAGTTAAAAGGGTGTGGCACTGTTACCTGTCAGAACTTTGAGATTCATCAGACGGTGTTGAAATCTTAAATATGGCCCTTCGCCAACCAGACTCTGATGTAGGCTCGACTGTGTTTCGTCTAAACAGAACTGTAAATGTGGACACAGAATTCTTAGTTGTGGTAGCTACGGGGTAGATAAAGATATCAAGTTCTAGAAGATCGATTTCAGACAATATTTGGCGTAAGGAATCTGCATGGACCTGAACTTTCCCTGGGCCCTTCGGTGTCTCATGTGGGATGAGCCCTTTGGGGATTTCCTTGTCCACAGAGGATGGTAGAGCTTCGCGGACGAGTGTTTGTAGTCGTTCAAGAGTTCGTCTGATATCTCGTAGCTGCTCCTCGATTTCTTTATTTCTAAAGGCGACTTGCAGATGTAGTCGTTCGCCCCTCCCCCTGTACTTTTCAGATATCTAATAACGGTAAGCAAGCAAACGTAAGCCTGGTCAACAGCCTTACCCGTTCAAGGTCATGTGAGATACTGATTGACTTTTCTCTCAGGACAGAGCACAACCCAATGACATCTGCAGCCCTTTGAGCATATTCGCGAGCTTGAACGTTGGCAAGATTGTCAAGCATGCGAGTTGCCGGCTTACCATCGAGTTTCTCCATCCGAATAAGGTCGTTTGAGACCAGCCCTTGCATCACTTGAAGGTCTTGAGTAAGTTTAGTTAGGGATGTGGACCCGGCACCAAATAGATCCGCGGACAGTCTCAAAGTAGCTCTGAGCTGTTCGAAGGCTCCCAAGATACTGGCACCCACTGATATTGAGTCTGCCATTTGGTAATAGTTGAAATGTAGACTCAATAAGATAAATTGAAGATCGAAAAATATCCCTATTGCCGTCGTGCTATAAGGGACGCTGATTCCTGATGGAAGAAAAGCCTGAACCCGTAGCTAAAGGTAAGTTATTGAATTGCTTAATTGATGATAATCCAGTATTGCGTCGTCTGACTTACCCCGCTCTCAAGGGAGCCGATGTCTTACATTCCATTTTGTCATATCATCCTGTCGCCTTGCGGTAATGTCATAGCTGCCCCACAATTTCCTCACACTGCCATTCAACAGCTTCTTTCGTTACCTGATCTGGATAATATGTATCTAACGTAGGTACTCACTCATACATAACTCACATATCGACTTTAGACCTCATTTTAAACAATAATACAGGGACAATAACCTATAAATTGCAAGCCATCCCCACATACACAGACTTCCTCGATAACTAATCACTACAACAGCGATATCATTCCCATAATATCTAATTCAATACGTTAGCCAGTAGGATTCCGATTTAGATCGCCAAGAATTTCTATAGGTGCCGTCTGCATGACCTTCGGTTGTTTGTGCATCCGCTGTGCCAAAGTGGTAGGATGGGTCGGTAAATATCAAGAAATCAGAACAACCCAAACAAAGTTGATCAGCACAAGTAATGACCTCCACGACACCAGTTGAGATTTATTCATGTCGATTAAAGACAATGTCGAGAAATATCCTCCATTGACTAAAGGTCAATGCTGAGGCCTGCGACGTGGCAATGAGGCCATCCCCACTCGGTCAGGCCGCGTCAGAGCCCGATGCGGACCAAACTTGGAATAACATCAAAACAAAGGCGAGTCGGTCGCCAATCGGAACAGATCGAACGCGAAAGATAGATCCATAGGCAGGAATTGTGTCTCAAAGGCCCGCTTAAGGAAACTGCACGGAGATTGTTGGGCCAGTGATATGGGGATCTGGGGTATACACGTAACTTTGCATTACATATACATGCATATTGGGCTCTGTAAGCCTCACTTTTCAATCCATGGTCTCTATAATAACACGCAAACCCTACCAAATGGCTTGTAAAACTTCAAAGAACTTTCCAGCTTTTAGCTACCCCAGCCATGTCTTCAGAAAACGGCAGCGAGGACTTGTTCTCCGCCCTAGAATCCCTATCAAGATCAATCGCACCTCATTTAAAGACTGTTGTTTTCGTCGCACTTGTTCTCAATCAGACCCCGATATTTCCTGATGCCAAGTCATTAATCCTGTCCCAATTATCGAATCCCCTCGTTCTTATTATCGCGCTTTACTTCGGTGGTATCTGGTCATTGCCGAATGGTCAGCAAAATGATGAGCCCACATGGTCCGATGCACTGTTGGGGCCACTCTACTCTCTCAAGACTGTTGCCAGTAATGTTGGGACGTATTTAAAAGGTAGGATAGTCCACCAAAAGGTAGTATGCAAGACTGACAGATGATGTCCAGTCGGCTCTTTACTTGCTTTGGCGTACCACCTATCTGTTTACTACAGCTTCTCTTTGCCATTCGAACCATGGGCACAGATCCTTTTTGTGACCGTTACCAGTGTCATATCCATCTTCGCATATCTATTTGCCCCCATTAGCAAGGTCTACGGACCTCTTCGCTTCTGCTACCTCGAGCATGCAGAGACATACTGGCTCGTACTCAACTGGTGGTCTCTCACAGCCGTCCTCCCATTCTTCTCCCTACAACTCCTTCCCATCGTTATCTTCAGCCTTATTGGTGTTACTATCGGCACTTGGGTCCACATCTACACTTCCTACCGTGAACAAGTTCGCACTATCACGTGGAATGTAGCCGAGAACGCAGCTAGAGCCAAAGCAGCCGCTGACGAAGCCCGCGACTACGGTGCTGCGGCGCGCAAGTATGAGGAGCAGATGATTCATATCGCTGCTGAAGCACGACGTGATGCTATTAAGGCAAACTCTATCAGGATCTCCGACTTTTATGACTGCGCTGCTCGTGTTTGGGCTGCTGTTGGACAGGCCACTGCCCCAGCTGAAGATTCTATCATCAAGGCAAGAAGAGTCATAGATGCAGCCGTCGCCTGCGAAGATGCTACGAAGCCCGATGACAAAAATAAGGAAGAGAATGAACGGCTAGCTACTTTTCTCAGACAATCCGCAGAAAACGCCCACGACCGAGCACGAGAAATGGTAGCTCTCATCCGCTCTGCCCAGGCCTCAGTCCGCGACTCAGAAAGCGCAGCCAAACAAGACGCAGCAGGCCGCCACAAGGCCGACGTAACCGCCGAAACAGCCTGTAGCGCAGCCAAGTCTTTAAGTGACACCGTCGCTGGAGTTCAAGATGCAGAGCGTAGAGCTTCGTGGGCAGGTGGTGCTGCTGCTCGAAGAGCCGATGAGGCTGTCGCTATGGCTACGAATGGCGAGATTGAGGAGGCTAAGAAGGCCATTGCTGCTAGTGAGGCTGCTTATCAGGTTGCTGAGGAGTCAGCCAAGGTTGTTAGGGAGGGGATGGAGGTTGCGCAGAGGGTTGTTCAGGAGTGGTTGGGAAGAGTGTAGATCATAAGGGAAAGAAGAGACATGTATTAGTAAGCTAGCTAGAAGAGATAGACTGGGAAGCTTTCCGGTTGTATATGAATATCCAGAAGTATACCCACTCCGATTCGTTCGTACACACAAGGTGGTGACAGGTGTCGTAACAGCAGAACGTACTGGTCTGTTGTCCCATCATCATTGGTCAATTTTCTCGTCCCAACCACCGCACATATGAAATCCTCGAGGTCCATCTCGGAGTAGGCACGGTCGGTCCGTATCCTGTTCTTCAGAGTGTCTTCTCCGATAGCCAGGTTGTGCGCCACAACCTGAAGCCCTCCATCCCAGGGAACATCGTCTTTATGATAATACTCATTAAACGGGTTCGCTACATCCCCAGTCCAATTGACTTTACCGAATGGAATATCGAGATAGTTGATCTTTCCCATAACTGACATCCATGACCACGAAGGGGCGGCCTGGCCTTCGGGATACGGTATGCTGTCCAGTGGAAGAGGCTGATCGCGTTGCCAAAGCAGCAATCTCTCAAAATAAGCCGAAAGAACGCCGTACTGAGCTTCTGTCTGGAACGTGTCTCCCAAGCGACTTTGCAAACCAAGGATAGCCTTGGGACGATCGGTAGCATGGGTGATGTTGAGTCCACTGTAAGTCCGATACAGATACTGGACGAGCCTAATACTGTCGTCCTTGTATTTCTGAAGACCGTAATTGGGAAAGTTGGAGTCTCCTAGAAGCTCGGATTCGCGACTGGGTTATGTCAGCTGACTGAATATCTCATGCAGTTAACAACTTACTTTCGCAAATGGGCTAAGGTCTCGCAGTGCACTCCATGTCCACATTCCCAGTAGACTTGAGTTGAGGTGAAATGGATGGTGCGACGGGACAATGCTCGTTCCTGGAATACCCAACCACGTGTGTTCAAAATGCCCTGTTCAACATCCTTGTGAAAGTCATCAATCGCCTCAGCGAGGTATAGAGGTCCCTCTCGGGTATTTACTCCGATAACGGCCCTCTCCCTCCGGTTCGTAAGAAAGCCATCTAGCGACGAGGAGGAGGAGCTAGCTGCAATGGTGCAGTACGCTGAGTTAAAGACATCCTCCATTCTGGCAGCTTCGACTTTCCAGTCTTCTGCGTCTTCTTGAATGATACAGAGAGAGTCGATCCACAGATACCGAACATTCAGTGCCCTTGTTGCTGTTACAGCATCTTTAAAGGTTTGGGGAAGTTTCCCGAATGGGATATGCTCTTTCAGGTCTTCGATATTATCGGTGTAGGTGCAGAATCGCTCCTCTTTGGTCAGTTTACCCCAGCAGTGGCTTAGGGCTACATAGTTTGCAGTAATGCTCTTATGTGCTGTCTCAACGAGATGAAGAGAGGGGGCGTCTCCTGTGCCGACGTTTATAAGCCTTGTCGGCATTTGGCTGGGAGAGTCTCCATTGGGCTCTCTTGCCATGCAGTCGTGGGTTCTGTCGCAAAGGGTGACCCACTCGTTGAGAAGTGCGAACTCTTGAGGACTGCCTGGCTTAGGAAGAATAGGCAGCCCAAATCGGGCTTGCTGTGGTGTGGGACCCTTGTAGTCTAAGAATGATTAGAATACGACTGTCAACATCTGGGGCATCGTACCTGGATCGACGTAGAACGATATCGCAGGAGGAATGTTTCTCGATAGTGATAGAAACTTTTGCCCCTGATCAACTATACCAGTAGAGGCTGTCGAGAAACAATCGGATAAAAACGAACACATCGAGCAATCTTCTGACCCCTCCTTGAGATCGTGCAAAGTCCGACCTAAATCAACGACATCTGCAACAAAGTCAACCGAACTACAGGCATCACAGAGTCCTGTCTCGATAGTAGGTCGAAGCGAAGGAAAGTCGAGACGCGATATAAGAAATCGAGCCCACTCGCTATCCGGGATGTTCCGCCATCGGTTGTCCAGCCTACTCGTGTGCTAGATTCTCTGTCAAAAAGGTATACTTCTGCAAGTAGAGCTTACTCACCGACTGTGGTATGTCAGCTTTGTAACCGAAATAGCAAGGATCAACGAACGTTCTGGGGCGATTCATTAATGGTTAGTGGAACTGGAAGCAACAGAGGCTTCTAAGTGGCGATCTACTCACATACTTTGTTTGAGTTAGCTGGGTGACGTGGTACGAATGGGGAGACTTACGTTATCCGGTGGCTGAGGGGCATTGTCAAGCTCATCACTCGGTACAGGCCTAACTCTCGCTAGCCCCGATAGGCCGGAGCCGAAGCAGTAAGAGTCGCGTTGGCATTTCTGCCTGATATCATCGAGTTCATCGTATAACATCTTGGTATCCATCCGTTTATCCACAGGTACTAGAAGGTGCCCAGAGATTAGTCGAACAAGCCTACCCAGAGCTGAAGTCTCTGGCAACTTCTCTTCTAATCTGATGATAAGCTTGTTCACAACTTGATGCCGGGGATGGGACTCTCCTTTGGTCTCATAAAACTTGTCCGAAAGCGAGTCTCTAAGGTCTCTGTGTAAATCACTAAGTTCTGATTGGCCGTAGATAAGCCAAACAATAAACTCGAGAAAAACGCATCCCAGACTCCAGGTATCATAGATGCGTGGAATTGCAGCCTTCTGGTGAAGATAACTTAGCATCTCGGGAGGTTCATACCTTTCACTACTCATCCGAGTTGTAGTAGCAGCTCGATACTTGGTGTACTCCGCGTGAACCTTTGCAAGACCGACGTCAGCGACTTTGAGTATCCCGCGACCATAGTTGTTGGTCGAGTCGAGAAAGTATAGGATGTTGAGAGGCTTGATGTCCCCATGGCGGGTGTTCTCAGCATGAAGCTTCATGATACCTCTTGTGATACCAGCCATTTGACCGATAGCCCACCTAACCAGATGTTTATCAAGACCACTTCGGTCTGTTCGCCAGAAGGTAGCGAGATTCCCTCCTTCGGCCCATGGGAAGATGAAACATCTGGAGGTTCCTTTTGTGTAAGCAGCAATTGCTCTTATCAGATGTGGGTCGTCCAATTTTCTCATGAGCTCTAGCGTAGTCTTTTCTCGGTCGTAAAATTTCTTCACGTCTGAGTTGGCCATATTGTTATCGGTGTTCATGAATTTGACAGCCACTTCAACATGGTCTTCGTTGGCCTTGGGAGTCTAAGAGAACGTTAGATCCAGGGTATCCATAGATGAGTTTGCACACTTGCCATTTGGAAACTTGTCAATGTTTGATGATCAATGCGGAGACCCAGTTTAAGAACCTTACCAAAGTACCCCCCAGCTGGATTGGGGTTGGGTATGTAGACAAATGGTAAACGGAGGTTCTGATGGAACTCATAGCTGAAATCATCTTCAACAAATGTCGGAGCCAGAAATGTCCATTGGTTTGACTCATAGTATTCACATGGCTTTGCTCTCCAGGTCGAAAAGTACCCCAGCTTCTTGCTTGATCCAATTGTACAAACATCATAAAGACCAGGTCTCCTCATGTGAGTTTTGACTGGAAGTTCTTCGTCTGTAAAGCTCTCCTGCTGAAGAGGTTTCAGACTAACCTTTGGATTCGCTTCCATGTATATGGAAGTCAGAAAGGCCCTGGGTGCACTTTTGACGACATATTCTGGGAGGTCAGCGTCATAATTGTCAGTGCCCAGTAAGTCATCCAAGGTTGCTTTGACGTTATCTTCTTGGACGAAAGATTTGAGAACTTTATCTGGCAAGAAGGGTTCACAATGGGCAGCTGTCCGATCTGCCGTCTCGTCGCCTGTCAGTCCTAAAGTCTTCGCCTTGATCAGTTCTTCCGTAATGGATTCGAAGCTTATGATTCGTGGCCGAACTGGTTCCTCGACCTTTAGTGCCATGTTAGTTGGTTTCGATTATCGTGATGGAGATTAAATGTTCTGGTGTCAATAGAATAACACTACGAACATTTTTGCACATTCTTTACAGCTTCTTTATGTCCCGCAATTGGGAGCCTTACCACGCAGAGACTCAGTAGGCGTTCTTCAACAGTCGGGAGATAGCCGACAAGGATGTCAAAACCTGGTTAAGGTTGGAGAAGGTCAAGAGCTGAAACTTTACTGCCAAGTTGCATAAAAGGGCTTGATAGGCTTATTTTCGACCACTGTCACTGCGTCTCGCAATGGATACCCTTCCAGGGTCTGGCCGGGGTAAGCCGCCTTCAGCCCCTCCGTAAGCAGATGGAGAGATATCCTGGAGATGATTGGCCATGCCTAGAAATATTGTCAAGCCACTACGCCACTCGCTGCAGGCCTCAAACTAGGCTCTCATTTTTGGGCAAGCACAGCCCAGTCAGGATAAGCAATGACTGTCTGCTGACGTACAGCCCTCGGCTTCCGGTATCAATGTTACGTTGTCTCACGCCCATGGGACTTAGCACAGCATTCTTGGAATTCTATTGCGTAAGTCGAATACGCTCGCTATTCTCCAAACCAACATCTGATAACACAAACCCCAACCCAAATCCAAGTCCTCCTCCATCTGGGATCGACCCCTTCATACCATAACGTATATATAGACAATCATCTATGAGATATAATTGTGAATGCGACACTGAAGCGCGCCTAGAAGATATTCACCAGACCATAGGTTGCGGCGAATGAACTCATTTAAAACGTCTGCCTCCATTAGATCGTCCAGTCCGAAGAGGGAGATTACTAACATTAAAAGACTGTTGTCGTCACAGCAGCTTGTTGTAGTGGTTCCTCAAGACATATTATGTAGACATCGTTGCGCATCTCCAGACTCTGAACTGAATAATTATGCTTGCTGCAGAAAATTTGCAGATTCTGCATGAGTGACTCGGGACTCTTGATTGAGTACGAGGGAATCTCCCGTCGAATTGAAGACATTGCGAAGGCTTGTGTCGAAAAGGAAAACGGTGTGAAGAAAAATATTTCAAAGCACAATTCATCGCAACGAAGGTTCTGGTCTAGACTCAATTATATCCTCCGAGGGAAAGGAATCACTTTTTCCCCCATGGTCTGAGATTGAGGCAGTGTAGGACTTGATTGGCGTACATCGACCATCACTTGTCATCTGCAATTCCGAGGCACAGCGGTCCCTGGCCGGGCTTGATTGGAGTCTAGGCCGTAGGACTCATCCATTACGACATGCATGTCTCCGTGCGAGCCCATAGAATTGGTCCAGACATGTCACAGCCTACCTCATACGCCAGGTTTAGAAACATCGCCTCTTCTTCTCAAGGCAGCAGGGCAGAAGCGGAACGAATATTTCCACCAGGGTCTGTCAGCAGACAGACTGGAAGTCCCTGTGACTGTAACTTGCATACAGTGGTGGCTTGAAGAGGGCGTTGCCCAAGGCTCTGGGGTTGTCTCTAACCCCTGTCAGAACACCCCTCACATGCGCACAGCGGCAGGTGGTCCAGCCGCAAAGTGCCTCGAGTCCTTCGGGTAGCTGGTTAGCCGCTCAAGTCTTCATCGATGCCACCCGAGTTCTTCACTTTATGCAGCCCCCTCTTTCTCTCCAGACAATTACATTGTTCGTAGGAGTTCATAAGTTGGGGGCTGTTCCAATATTGGCCAGCCCTGTACTTTCAGCCGCTTGTCATACCATCTTTTTACTAATGGTGCAGGGAGGAAATTATCGCTTTGAAGATATTTTCAGACGAGGCTCTGGTGTCGACCATAGTTACAAAAGCGCGATTCTCGCATAATAATTGCGCAAATTTGCCTCTCTCGCTGAGTTCGTTGTTTTTCGTCAATCCATCCTCAAAATCTCAAATTATATGTCCAATCCCATCTTTATCCCTAAACCTACCACGCATAGCCACGTCTTTCGGGCCTCAACTGAGTCATTGTCCATAGAGTCCAAGGATAGACTCAGCAACATGGACAGGGTTGGTAACTCGAATCTTGAGGCCACCGCTGCCATTGGTGGTGATGGCACAGATGCCGAAGGCAATGACCCATCAGACACCCGAACCATACGCCAGAAAGTTAGGGAAAGCATTTGCGAGGTAATAAGACCCACTCCCGAGTTTTACAACAGACCTGAGGCCTTTGTGCTCAAATGCGACCTGAGAAACATCCTCAGCCAAGAGACCGTCCAACTTCTACTCGACCGCATCCACACCAGATACCCCCACAAGCCCAGGGTTAACTTGACCGCAATTTTCGATGATACAAGAGGTACTGAGCGTCTAATGATTCTCGCTACTCTGATATACATTGAGAAAACAAAAGCCCTCCACGAGTTTGTATCCTCCAATGTTTGGGATGATGATCTACCACTATCCGCATCGAACGGGGTTTTTAGAGAGTGGAAGGGGGCTTGGTCCAAGGAATTCGTCGGAGGACAATACATGTTCCTGCCGCAAACTATCGACTTCGAATGTATGCAACACAAAGAGTTTCTTGAATCAATAAGAATGCCTTTCCTCAATCCGTTAGTTGATCCAAAGGAAGGCGCGCACGGCGTTGTATCCAAAGTGAGGATACATCAAGACTATCAAATATGGGGAGGTCGCACTGTAAGTACCTCAGCAAAGCCGACTGGACTGCGGTAGCTAATTTTTGTGTATAGAGATGCAAAGACCACTACGCTGTCAAACGTTTTACAGCTGATGCTAAGACATTCCAACAGGAAAGAGAATCATTGGTCCGGTTCAGTCATCCAAATACAGGACATAAAAGTCTCATCCAGTTGTTGTACTCTTACCAGTTAGCATCGAAGAAGTATCTCATTTTCCCTTGTGCCGAAGGTGACTTGGAGTATCATTGGGCGAATCACGAAGCCGATCCAACATCTCAGACTGACCTGATCTGGATGCTTCAAGAATGCCATGGCATTGCCTGCGGTCTAGCCAAAGTTCACGATCACAAGTCCTGGCAAATAGGAGTTAAGGAATTTGGTAGTCGGAACAAAGGTCGCCATGGCGACATCAAGCCGAAGAACATCCTCTTCTTCAGAGATGAAGAAACGTCACCTGGTCGTCTGGTAGTAGCGGACTTTACGTTAATGCGCTTCCACTCTTCAATTGACACCGACTATACACGGATTCGAAACGTAGGGTACTCGCGAACCTACCGTCCTCCTGAGATGGACGCTGGTGGGGGAACGAAAGTCAGCCAGAAGTACGATATCTGGACTCTGGGCTGTGTTTTCCTAGAGTTTATCACGTGGCATCTTCTTGGCTCTGATGCCATTCGTCCGACAAAAAAGGGGTTTCTGGCTCCTGATAGCGTTTTGCGCGAGGACTTTGGTACATCGCGACAACGAGATGATAATACCGGGTGTCGGAATGACAAATTCTTCAACTCGTTCTATGATCACCCTCCCGTCGTCAAGCCCTCTGTCCTAAAGGTAAGCATGCCTGTCTCGAGATATGTTCTTTCACTGATTCTTGATAGTGGATTGACTACTTGCGTGGCCACGAGTGTTGTTCTGAAGCTTTGAACGACTTCTTGGATCTGATACAGCTACACATGTTGATCGCCAAACCAGAGGATCGCTGCTCTATGCTACAAGTAACAACGACAATGGGACAAATCCTTTCTACCGCCCGGCACACTCCAACATACTGCCAGCCTCTGCAGAGTCCTAAACCGGTGGAAACACACGAGTTTCCTCATCTGTTAGGATCATCCGATCCGTATTGGCCGAATGTTGTGTTGCCACAGCCACAGACCACCGAGGCGGTTGCCCCACAGGACCCCGATTATGATCTACTTGAGAATGTCATTTTATCGCCCGATCCCCCACCGCAAAAGTCGGAAGGTGAACTTGCAGTAAAGAGGGGTGGCTCATCTCTAGGAAGGCCTTCAAATAGTTTCAGAACAGGTTCTACCGAGCTACCCCGAGAGAGTGACGATCTCGTTAGGTCGTTTGTTGAAAGCTTGACGCCAGCTACGACCAGACAACCGTCTGACCTGGAGCGAGCGAGTCATGATAGCAGAAGGGCTGGACCGGCTGAGAGAGACGAAAGAGTTGGAACTTCACCGGATGTAAAAGTATTGAAAGTGAATTTCGAGAAGCCTAGAGGGGAGGACTATATGACTGGTAGGATGGAAACCCCGATAAGCAGTACACGGCAGGCTATGAAGGCTCAAGTCAGGATGTGGAAAAAGAAGATAAAGTCGGGTTTATACAAGTTAATAGGGTTGAGTAGAGACTAGCAGATTGGGGTGTACAAACTCTTAATTGTAATCTATTTCTTGTCTCAAAAGGTGTTTCCAGTGCATCGTCGAGGTTTTGAAAGAAGGGTACAAGAGAGACCTATACCAGTGTGTACATCTTAGCACCAGACAAAATGTCTCGTTTGGTCTCTCACAAAACCATGTCGAAGCAGGGTCGGCTTACGTGTAGAGGCCTTCTCATATGGTATCCAATGAGCACGTGAGCAATTGCCTGAATCGGTTGTGATACACCAAGAAACCGCCAAGCCGTCAAGCGTGACGGACGGGATGGAGCACAGTAAGTAGGCCAAGACAATACATATATGCCAATATCTCAGCTCAATTGACGGTTCCTGCCAAGAGAGACCAAGTTCAGGGTCTTGCATGACTTCCCAAGGTATACTGTCGCAGTTGTGAATTTTCGTAGCATAGCATATCAGACCAAAAGCATACATTACAAATACAACGTCACCCTCCGATCATATATCCAAGCAAGAATATCCATCAAGATAGACAGTGACCAGATCCGATAAACGACGATTATTCTTACAAGCAGGAAGTGAATAATAGAGCAATCACGGTCTTGGGATGCATGAGTAAAGAGAGTAGTATGTCAATTAAATAGTAATGCAAACAGTTTTGTTCTCGGTATCTATGCAATCAAGCCTCATCTATATCCAGCCCATTCCCAACTCCCAACATTAAACGAAAGATCAAGGTATCATATGTGCTTTTAGAAGTGAGGGGCGTTGAGAGCAAGAGCCATGAGACATCCACCGATAAGACCGGCGATAGGGATAGTCATGATCCAAGAGAAGACGAGAAGGAAAACTCGCTTCCAGTTGACAGCCTTGATGCTGCCGTTGCAAAGACCGACACCGACGGTGGCACCGGTGATACACATGGAGGTAGAGACGGGGAGCTTGTACTGGGAGAAGACAAGAACGGTGATGGCAGCGCCCATCTCCATGGAAGAACCACGAGAAGGAGAGTGGTAGGTGATCTTGTTACCCATAACTATTGCGAGTTAGTAATATTCGGGGGAAAGGATCGTGGTTTGACTTACCCTTCATGATGTTATATCCGTAAGTGATGAAACCAATGCAGATCATAGCAGCGACAACACCAATCTGCCACAGAGGAACCTCGGCCTTCTTCTCGGCAGGGCGGCTCGTAGACCAAGCAGCGTACATACCAGCCCAGACACCAACAGCGTTACCAACATCGTTGGCACCGTGAGCGAAAGAAGCGGTGCAGGCAGTAATGACTTGGACGAAAGAGTACAGGTACTCAACCTCGTTGGGGTACTTGGGAGCATGCTCGTAGACGCGGGCCATACGACGACCTTCAGGTGTAGCTTCGATACCCATCTGGGCAGTGTGGATGTCGTAGTGAGCACCGTAGAGGAAAGCGACGACGATCTGAGCGGGGATACGCTTGACGACAGCGATCAAGTTGTGAGTCTCGTGGATAGATCCGGCACCGATGGGGTTGGCGTGTAGAGTTCGCATGGCCCAGCCGAGAGGTCCCTTGCCCTTGCGGAGGTTGGCGTGGTGGAGATCCTCGGCCTCCTTGAGCATGCGCTGGTAATCCTCCTGGCTAGACTCAGCGAGGTTGAGGTGTCGCTTCTCGTTGTTCTCGGAGCTGGCGGCAGTGGCAGGGGTGATCTCATCGTCGCTGATCTTCTTGGGGTTGTGCTCCTCAGGCTCGACAGGACCGATTTGAAGCTCAGAGGTGTGCTGGACGACAGCGTAGTCGGGAACACGAGCGTGCTCGGCATCAGGAGGAGCGGGGCGGCTGAACAGAAGAGGGCCCCTCCAGCAGTCCCACCAGCGGAGGGTGTAGTCCTTCTTGATGACAACAGCGTGGACGAAGGGAACGAAGAAGAGGGCAGAGAGGAAGAAGAGACCGAAGCCGACACCGAGAGTCACCGAGGCAATGTACCAAGCAGGCTTCTCAGCGAGACCAAGACGGGGAGATCCCTTGTAAACGATCGACAGAGTACAGATGGTACCAGCGATGAGGAAGAAGAAAGGCGAGGTCCAAACGGCCCAAGGAACAGGGTTCTTGCGCACATGGACAACATACTTGACCAGCGAAAAGATAACCGCGGCAAAGATACCAGCGATAGTGGGCGCCATACCAAGACCAGCAAAGATAGCACCAAGACCCTGACCACCGTTCCATCCCCACTCAACCTTGCTAGCACCGACAGTAGCGATACCGACACCAGCGAGCGATGAAATGAGAGAGTATGTAGACGAGACGTGGGCGTTGTGCTTGGTGCACCACATAACCCATGTAGAGGCACCGGCGGAGGCACAGGCGAAGGCGAGGAGCTGGACGCCTGCGTTGTCCTGGAAGGCTTCCATGGGAATGATGCCGTTCTTGATGGTGGAGGCGGTTCGGGCGCCGACTGCGAGGGCTCCGAGCATTTCGAAGATGCAGCAGAGGACCATTGCTCCGCGGTATGTTACGGAGCGGGAGGAGACGGAGGTAGCCCAAGCGTTGGCGACATCGTCTAAATGTCTGTCAGTATTTTACTTCAAGATGGAGGAGAGAAGGGAGGGAGAACATACTGGCACCATTGTTGTAGGCCTCTAGCAGAGCAAAGCAACTGCCAATGGCAAAGACGTAGGTATAAGCCTCGAGAACCATTGTGAAGGACTTGGTGTAACGAAGGAAGAGGCAAGAGTAGATTGCCTTGTTGTCTGATGGTAGACAGAAGAGAAAGGTTGGAAGTCGATGAGCAAGAAAGAGGGGAAGGGTTTGAGTTCGGGGGCTTTAAAGGAAAATCTGCCACAGTCTCAATGGCAAGGAAACGGGTACAAAAAAAGGTTCACGTCGCCAGGTTAGGATGGACCCATGCAAAAGGTACCTGCCGAGAAGAAACTAGACTACGCCATAACCCCCACTGGAAGTCCAGAAGCTGTGCTCTGGCGCATTGCTTCGGTCAAGAATACAGCTACAAGAGAAACATGGTGTCTACACCCGCATACGAAGGGTGGGTAGATTGGCATCAGACGGCGTTAGTACGGGGAGACTAGCAATTAAGCATATTTCACCTATGAGCTTCATTCTCCACCCCACGTGCGTGCTGGATTGTCATCTCTGATTGGTTGGTACGGATGTGAGTCGAATACGTACAGGGATGAACGCCACGGCGGGACAAGAAATCGCCAAGTCAGCGGCGTCCGATCTCTTCTTGAGCTGAGTTCTCGGCGGAGTGAAGCTCGCGTGCTCTTTTGACTACTGCAGAAAATTTTTAAGCTTTTGATAAAGCTTAGAGTTATTTTCAAGAACAGATGCATGCTTAATTTGTGATGGATAACACGTGCATGATCTTCCATCAACTCCTTGTCCCCTTCATTCCAGACAAACCAACCCAACTGGGAATAAATTAGATGTACTCTATTGTCCAGTGCACATGTGCCTGTTATTTCCCTCAGCCGATCCATACAAAATATCACCCGTTTCAAGCTCCAACGCCCTTCACGAAAACCCCCAAATCCCAAATCCCAAAACTCCACCGTTCGGTATCTCATCCTGGTTAGTCCACAATTCCGAATCTAGACTTTCCTCCCGTTAGATCCAAGTCAAGGGTGGTTTTTTTATCTCCCCGCGTCAGCGTGTGAAACGGCCACATGGGGAAATGGAGCTATTTTACTGGCCGATCGACCCCAGACACTAAAACCTCCAACTGGGAAGATCTCGACCGACGGTTTTTTACCGGACGGTTCCGAGGTAAGTTGCGCATGTCATTGCGCGTTGATTGACTGCATTGAAAAAAAGCAATTGTCGTGTCGCTATACCCTGTTTGTAAACCGAATTGAAGATCTCGGTGTCTGGAAAGAGCTTCAGTCATCCAATAATTAAGCTTAGAAAAAGAAAAGCTGATGGAGCTATTGGATGATCATCCTTCAAGTCATCACGATGAACTCACATCTAGACTTCCCATCGCCACAGTTTGGTAATCATCGCCAAGCGCCAAGAATACCAAGAAGGAACGTGCCGAAGAATCCGTCAAGAACGCCTTCCCCGTCAGCTGTCTTGGCTGTGGCTGCACCCACGGGGGCCCTGGATTGGATGCAGAGCTTGGAGAACCCTTTTCTTTTAATGATTGATGATGTTCCTTATCCAATAGAACCTTGAAATGAAGCTTGTTTTATCTAGCGGCGTGTCCGTGGGGATCAATCTGTGTCCACCTTTGGGTCATGCAGGTGTCAAGAAGCATTCTTCTGTTTGGTGGTTCCGTTAGATTGGGAGACTACCCTTGTTAAATTGCTTGTCAGCTTGCGACTGTGGTGTGACCAGTCATAGCTTGGTGGATGTCGCCTCTTCGTGAAGATCAATATGCTGGAGCATCGTGATGGCATAGCTGTATTTGGGTCTCGATGGTCAGTTGTCGCCACAAGCAAATCATCGACATACGATGAATTCCATAGGGCTATGATGATGTTGCGATGATCGTTTCGCCTGCCGGTTTGTGGCGTTGAGGCAAACTTCAAATTCAAGTTAAAGCTGTAACGGCTGATCTATCGTCATTCAACAGTCCATGTCTTTATCCAACACATGTTAACGTCACGGTTGAGAAGATACCCTACAGTAAAAATCATGAGGTTATCCACACACCAAATCCGGCCTAGTCTCTTCTTATCAGTCGATCCCGATAAGCCTTTCAGTATCTGTGCGCATTCCATCAGTTGGCTGGGGAAGGGTGTGGGAAAAAAAGCCAGCTATGGACATTTTGAGAATTGACTTTATGCAAAGTCAACGAGTGGAGCTTGTCATGGAGATCATCTACGGCTCACAAGCCTTCGATCTAGGGTTCTGAGTCTTGCCCGGGATTGGTAGTGAAGGGTCCTTAGCTATCACTGATCTTCAAACAATCGTTCATTTGGTATTGTGGCTTTCCGCGATGCTAACTACACCAGAAATTCCTTAATAGCAGCCACAACCTCATCAGGCGCCTGCTCAGGAATATAATGCCCCGACTCAACACTCCGTCCCTTGACTTCAACTCCCTCCTCGCTAACATCCTTCCACTCCTGCACCGCATCAAAACATTTCTCAATGACTCCATGCTTTCCCCAAAGAACAAGCAAAGGACTCTTAATCTTCCGTCCACTCTTCAAATCCTCCCTCGCCTCGTCAAGATCCAGCGTCGCACTAGCCCGGTAATCATTACACATGCCATGCACGGTATCATAATCCGCCAGAGATTTCGCATAGGTTTCAAAACATTCAGGTTCGAAGATTGAGATTCCGTCGCCTTGCCGACCGCCCATGAACATTTCTGCTAATTCGCGCGGCTTTGCGGTGATGAGTATTTCGGGCATTGGGGAGGCTTGGATGAGGAAGAACCAGTGGAAGTAAGCTTTCGCAAAGTCGAGATCTGTCTTGGAGTACATCGCCAGCGTGGGACAAATATCCAACAGGATCAGCTTTCGAATACGGTCTGGATAATCGACGGCGAGTTTGTGGGCTACTCTTGCACCGCGATCATGTGCGCAGACGAAGAATGAGTCTGTATAACCCAAAGCATCCATTACATCAATGCAATCGCGCGCCATTGCGCTTTTGGCATATGATTCGACGCCAGCTGGTTTGGATGACTGTCCATAGCCGCGGATGTCGATTAAGACAATGTTGTATTTGTCAACAACTTGGGGGACGACGCGATGCCAGATGTGTAGGGTTTGAGGGAAGCCGTGGATGAGAAGAAGGGCAGGTTTAGAGGTGTCATTGTTGGAGCTGAGACCGTTGATGATGACGTTTTGATCAGACTTTGTCTTGATCTGGAAGGGTTGGAAGGTGTCGAACATTGTGAATGCTAATCTTGTATTGCTAGGTGATTATGAATGAGAATCTTGGTTTGTGAGTGTGGTGCTGGGGTTATATATCATGAGCGCCCTTTGTTAGACAAGTTGTCTGAGTAATATGTTTGCATGGTGTTGCTTTGCGGAGAGCGACTATGCCGTCATTGTCTTAGGCAATCCAGTCGCTGTAACCTCGGTCTTTTCTTGTGCCGAACAAATTGAGAGGCAAGCAATCCGCGGTCAAGCAAACACGACCAGCAGCGATAATTTGAAGGTCTCATGATCTGTTGTAGTCTTTTGACTAACATGCACTGCTACATTCGGCGAAGAATGATGTGTTACCGTCGGGTCGTGCAACAAAATGCTGACGGACAAAGAAATGTCCGCCGTACGAATTGAGAAAGTGGGGCTGCGTCGGGCTTCGCATGTCCGCTTCTCCTCACTGATCCGATATCGTGAACCTCAGATTCATTTATATGAACACAACCTCACCTCATTATCCCAACAACTCATCAATCACTTTCATCTTATCCATCACTCACACATACCAAAATGTCCAAACCTCTCAAAATCGCCGTCATCCCAGGCGACGGCATCGGCAAAGAAGTCATGCCCTGGGGCGTCAAGTGTCTCCAAGCCGCAGCCCAAAAACACAACATCTCCCTATCCTTCCAAGAATTCGACTTTGCCAGCTGCGATTACTACGAAAAGCATGGCAAAATGATGCCAGATGACTGGAAAGACCTTCTCAAACCTTTTGACGCTATCTACTTTGGCGCAGTCGGTATGCCTGACCAAGTCCCCGATAACGTCTCCCTCTGGGGCAGTCTTCTCAAGTTCCGTCGCGAGTTTGATCAATATATCAATCTGAGGCCGTGTCGCTTACTACCCGGTATTCCTTCGCCTTTGGCAGGGAGGAAGCCGGGTGAGATTGATTTTTGGATTGTGAGAGAAAATACCGAAGGGGAGTATTCTAGTGTTGGAGGTATTATGTTTGAGGGGACGGAACGAGAGACTGTTATCCAAGATACGGTCATGACACGTGTGGGCGTCGATCGTGTTCTGAAATATGCTTTTGATCTTGCGCAGAGTCGACCGAGGAAGAAGTTGACCAGTGCTACAAAGAGCAATGGAATCAGCATCACTATGCCCTGGTGGGATACGCGCGTCGCAGAAATGAGCAAGAACTACAGCGATGTCACCGTCGAAAAGTATCACATCGACATCCTAACAGCACACTTCGTCCAACGCCCCCAGATCTTCGACGTAGTCGTAGGCTCCAACCTCTTCGGCGACATCCTCTCAGATCTCGGTCCAGCCTGCACCGGAACAATCGGAATTGCACCATCAGCAAACATCAACCCAACAGCTAGCTTTCCAAGCTTGTTTGAGCCGGTACATGGAAGTGCGCCTGATATCTACGGCAAGGGAATTGCGAATCCCGTGGGGATGATTTGGGCTGGACAGATGATGTTGGAGCATTTTGGATACAAGGAGGCAGCTGATGGGATGATGGGGGCCATTGAACGGGTGCTTGGACGGGCGGAGAGTGAAGTTATGACTGCGGATGTTGGAGGACGCGGAAGTACGAAGACTTTGGGTGAGGCTATTGAGAAGGAGATTCTTTCTGGGTAGACGAGTGTTGGTAGTGATCAAGTTTGATATCACGTGGAACAACTGCCGCGTATCACATAACGTTAACCTTGCCGGCTTTTGTACTTGACGGCCTCTTTCAACCATCCGAAACGGCTTTTGAATCTCGCCGATCCGGCATTTAACTCTCAAATGGAATAATTCCCGACGCCAAGAAGCATTGGTGCTGGAAACTGAAAGAAGCTACGCAGGTACCAAGGCCCCACGCACTCCACAGCATTGGAAGCGTAGACTCAACCGAAGCTCCTTGACGTCTGCCGATGAGGAGGAAAGATCGCTTAATCTTTTATCAGAAATCAGATGTTACTTCAGAGAACTTGTGAGCCAATCTGCTGGGTCAGTTTCACCGGTGCCAAGCTCCACGATGGCGGAATCTTGTCAAGATCGCCACTCCAAGACGCTACTGAACTACGGGTCCGGAATCGTCACAGACTCCGAAATGAATCCACTCCGTCTGAATTACTAATTGACATCCCCGTGGCAATGAGGTCATGTATATCCGTGGTCGGGTATAGAATAGATTGGGGCTAATATATGAGAACTATCTATCCGGGAAGAGCGCTCAAACGACTGTACTCATACTCACCTGCAGAATCTCAAACGCTATACAATAATTAGAACCATATCCATCATGAAGGAAGCACTTGTCAAGAAGGATGTCTCCGTCGAGATCGTCGACTCTCCCATTCCCAAGCCGGGGCCCGGCCAACTCCTCATCAAGGTAGTTGTCGCAGGTGCATACATCCCATAACCAGAATATCTCATTCACAACTAACAATTCTAGGCACAAACCCCAAAGACTGGAAACTCCCGGTGTACATGGACAAAGATGGCAATACAGGCGATGACATAGCCGGCATAGTCGAAGCCATCGGCGAAAACGTAACGGGCTTCCACAAAGGCGACCGCGTAGCCGCTTTCCACGAAATGATGACTCCTCATGGTTCTTTCGCAGAGTACGCCATCGCTCACTACTACACTACCTTCCACATCCCCGAATCTGTCTCTTTTGAAGAGGCTGCTACTATTCCTCTTGCCGCGTATACTTCTGTATGCGCTTTATTCCAGGAGCTTCAGATTCCTGAACCTTGGTCGCCGCTTGCTAAGACAGAGGAGAAGAGGCCTTTGCTTGTTTACGGTGCTAGTACTGCTACCGGTGCTTTTGCTATTAAACTTGCTGCGGCCGCGAATGTTCATCCTATTATTGCTGTTGGAAGTAAGAGGAGTGAATTCGTCAAGCCTTTCCTTGATGAGAAGAAGGGTGATGTGTTGGTTGACTACACCCTTCACGATTCAGAGGATAAGCTCGTCGCCGCTATCCGAGACGCTATCGCAAAGACCGGCGCACGTTGCTTCAAGGCCTTCGACAGCGTCTCCGAAGACAACACCGTCCGAGCAGTAACAAAAGCCGTCGCCGGGCCCCCAGATGCATCCGGCCGCAAGCCCCGCATGACAAACATCCTCATGAAAGAAAACGTCGAAGGCGCCGATCCTAGCGTTGAAATCGTCTGGTCCATGGTCGGACAAGTGCACAAGGAGGATGAGAAGGATAAGATGCTAGGACTCACATGGGCAGCTGCATTCTCTAGAGGATTGAGCGAGGGTTGGTTTACGCCTCATCCTTATATCGTTGGTAAGAAGGGACTGGAGGGTCTTGAGGAGGGGTTGAAGGGGTTGAGGGATGGAAGCGTGAAGGCGCAGAAGTTTTTGACTGTTGTGGGTGAGACACCTGGTGTTGGTGCTCAGAATGGATCTATTTAAAAGTTTCTAATTCTATGTGCTTTTTTATCGTTGTATACCTTTTTAACGACGCGTTTTATTGTGCCTAGTGCGTACTTTGTGAAGTTTGCTTCGGATGTTGTGAGGACGGTTTGGACTTGGGTGGGTGTCCACATGAGATTCGTTGAAGTTGAAAAGAGAGAAGTCTGGAACAATCAGCTAAAGTTACTTGCGAAATGTGTTGGTACGTACTGCAGGGTTGTAGTCAGGGTTGATACCATTTGGCAGAAGTGGACAGTAAATGATATAAACCTCATGGCCATTCTGCCTTGTACCCCGAAATACTCTTGCATACTGATTCAGATATTGAGCTTCGATTTCTGAACCAGCATCTGAGCCTATTCCAGGGTTTTCTCGGGTTTTGTGGAAGACTGTAGTCTCCTCTTGTAGCTCAAAGTCAAAGTCCGCAGCCCAGTGGTGTAATCGCTGCACGGCGGCTCCAGTCTGTACATCCGATGATGAATCGAAAGATATGAAAATGTCGACACCTCGTTCCGGTCTTGCGAGGACATGGTTGGGGAGATTGTTCGCCATGCCGCAGTCCATTAGTCTTGTACGTCCTTGGGCTTCCCATGGTGGAAGATTTGCCGAAGAGGCGTCTGTCGAAGAACTGAGGGTCTGGGCTTCCGTGTCGTTAGTGCGAGGTCGATGTATAGCGTGCTCAGAAGTATGTTCTCTCGCCATAAGTGGTTTCTCAAGGCCATAGAAAGGATTCGGGTCATGCCCTGCTCGAATTGGATTTCCCCATAGACCTTCAAACTGTTTAGACTGTAACAGTCTATTAAACATGCCAACTAAGCGTGCCATGATCGTATCCTTGGGTATGGATACCAAAAGAGCTTTGATACACTCCGTTAAAGGTCCTGCAGGTGCACTTGTGCACTGTCCGAGGAGAAGTGAGAAGGATTGTTCTGGACGGCGATCGACTGAGTGTCCCGACACAAAGGTGCGGCCCCATGACCATGATGGGACATAGCGGTTGAGATCTGGGCTTCCGATTTCGAGAGGTGAGATCTCGAAATACTGGAAGAACTTCCTCGGCCGACTCGCGGACACTGCTTTCGAGGCAGCCTTATCTTGATCTGTAGTGCCATCCTCTACATCCCTCGCCTTTCTCGCAACACTCTTCCTCTCATAAGAATACTTGGGAACCCTCCTAACAGCAGCAAGAATCGGCATCGGCTCCCTCCCCTCCGCAATCCCACTCCTCTCCCAAATCCTCGACAACTGAAACATAGCTCTTCCCAATCTTCCCTTCCCCTCCCTACTCAGAAGCATATACGTCGCCGTAAGCGTAGAATATAAGTCCATAACGCTCAATCCGATAATACTTTTCTGCGCTTTGCTAACCAACGGCCCGATCAGGAAGTAAACGCCTTTCTTACTTCGCGCAACTTTGTTAAGAGCGTAAATACTCATCGGATGGGCAGTTTCGCTCGCAATAGTTAAATAATGATCGATCAGTTTTGTTATATCATTTCGAGCAATGGTGTAGTATCCTGCCAAAGTCCAGCAACTCCCGCTCACACCAGCAGTCCAGGTAATACAGTCCCACAATCCGGCTCTTTTGGCAGCAGATATGAAACCTGCGAAGCCGTACATGACTCTAAATCCGCCGCCGGAACCACCGAGGGATATGAGCGGGACATCTCTCGGATCGACTTTTTCGTCTGGTGAAAGATTGAGAAACTCGTGTATTGATGATGAGACTCGGAGTTTGCGGGCGTTGATGAATTTCTGTTCTGAAGGGTGGAGAGATGAACTTTGACGGACTTTTGCATCCCAATTAAGTTCGGGGTATATCCTGATATCGGATTCATCGCGTTCAATAAGCTTCTTGACAGAAGACAAATCTTCTGCTCTGGCATACCATCGCTGCAAGATACGCGTCGCTTTCTCCGACAACGAAAGTTTTTGCTCAGTATCACTGCATTGAGTCTCATGTGCACTTAGTTTCGAAGTCAGGGCCCTCCCATTGCGAAAACGCGTTGACGTTGTCTCATTGGTTGTCGTTTTCTGGAACCGCGATGAGACAGGCGTTGCTTGGACGAGGGAGACCAATGCGCACAGACAGTATGATTTGGCGTAGAGATAAGCTGGTGATTTACGAATTGAGGTTAAAATGACCATGTTGGTCGTTTTCTATGAGAATGTGTCATTATTTGGGCGTTTGGTGATGAATTGAAGTAAACAGCGCGTAGGATGTGGTTGCGTCATTGATGACTTATCCAATTGAGAAGCCAAAGTTCAGAGGCGAAAGAGCCACGTGGGCCAAAGCGTGTTGCATCTTATCTCTGGACCCAGTGGATTATCGAGTGACTACAATAATATCCCTCAAGCACTAATCCTTCTCTATGAATCCTATATCCAACAGCCGACTTTGTTCGCCTGGTCCTCATCTCTCGGCTTATGAAAGAAGAGCATGACGCCTCACCGACGGAACTTACCCTACGACCGCAACGTGAGAGGAGGAGACGAGAATTGACTAAGCCTGGAGGACATAGTGTTCAAATTGGATTGACTTTTCAACAAAGAGCCACGCCCGGTTAGCTCAATCGGTAGAGCGTGAGACTCTTACGAGTACGCGATCTCAAGGTTGCGGGTTCGACCCCCGCATCGGGCTGTTCCTATATAACGATTTCTAACATCGTGGCATTCTTTTTTTGCATTTTGTCACTTACTCTACACCTTTCTTTTTAGATAACCCTTATGTTAGGTAGTATCTCCCTAGGTTGCAAAGGCAAAAAGAAACATACTTTGTCAATACCTAACACTGACCTATAACTTTGACAACAATAAAAAGCTGTATTTAGGTTACCTAAAACTAAAAAGAGAGGTTCTGCCCGGGCTCGAACCGGGGACCTTCTCGGTGTTAACGAGATGTCATGACCAACTAGACCACAGTACCAAGCTGTTTGTTATACTCTGCGTCATTCGCGTGGCTTCTATAGATCTACCGGCGAATTCAGCAACATTCTGTAATGGCTATCATTCTCTATGCTGTCTTACTCTGCTTGGATGTCCTGTTCTTGCGGCGTCGTTGCATTATGGCTGTTTGCTACTCGCCAAGTTATGCATGTCTGCTTCCTCACCAACCTTGAAACCTTTCTCATCTACTGCCGAAGCCTTCTTTTGTGCTCCCATGCTTCCACTTCCTGATCCAGGTTGGTTCAGAATGTCATCAACTCTATGAGATGTTCCACTCTTGCTATTCGCTGCATCAATGCTCTCTCCCAGATTGGCATCTACAATTCTTCCACTTGTATCCTTGGTCTCATCGATGATGTTCCTAAGAGAAATCAGTCAATGGCTCATGGAAGACGAGAACGGAATAAGGGAAGGACTTACTGTGCTTGGCCATGTTGATTCGAGTCTAATGGGGTCTGCTCCAAAGTCTTGGAGTGGCCGCCGGGCGCGGGATCATTGGGTGCAGTTCCAGACATATTTAAGGTATTATGTATAAGATACTCAAATACTTGATGATATGTGTAATAAAGACCTTGAGATGGCAATGTTTGAGATGAATCTCAACTGTCTTGTGCTTCCTGATCGTCATACATCATCATCACCTCTACGTCATACACTATCACGTGAAGTTGAAGTCATTCAGGCAAGGATATACATTCCATTGTAATCTTATCTGATGTCAATTGACATATCCGTATAGTCGGTATCAATGGAATGAGGAGGTTTGTCTGTCGCCAGAAGAGTAATCTGCTCGTCGCGTCCCTCGCCATGAATTGGACCCTGGACCCTGGATTGAGACCCTGATGTTCTTCCAACGCATTGATGCGCTCGGGTTCAAGGCGGTCAGAGCAAACGACAAGCACTGACCAGATCAATTCAATTCATTCCTCTGTTGTCTTGACAAAAACATCAAAAGCAAACGCCATTCGATATTTCGGAGCATTCCTTCCCAAAAAGGCTAGCTAATACCGCGCACAAAGAAGCTATCGATTTCAACGCCAGCCACATCCTGGCTCAAACATCCCATTCAAGCAAAGCTTCAATCAGACATTGTTGGTAACAATTCTGATTCGCTACAGCATTGGTCTTTAATTATGGAGTCTTACCTGTTGGCTGTCAGATTGTTTTCTTCTCACGATCACGATTGCATGTGAGGCAGCCAAGGGTCCAGACCTTTGTACAGCGCATTATTGACCCTGCCAAGATGATAGTGCGACACTATTGAGGGAGGACCTGGGGCACTAACCCACTGCGAAAGCTTGACCGACACAGACGTGAAGTACGGAGACTGGGGATTGTTTGAAGGGGATGAGTTGTAAATAATGTCGCCGCTGACTATGTACAGATCTTGGCTTTGCAGAAATGACACGATTTGTCTAAAGCCCGATCTGTCACCCGCGCCCAAGATGTCACCGCATCTCAGTGCTAAACAATTAACCCGATTAACTAGCCAGGATAACAAGCATTCCCAGAAGCAAAATCCGAAAGTGGACCCAATATTCATGCACCGGCGCAGCTGAGTTTCTAGCTTCAATCAAGCGAAATCTTTATCTCGCCCGCCTCGCTCGCTTAGTGATATTTCGGGCACTCCGACGACACTAGAGGGAATAAGACAGCGTGCATCAGACCATGGCTGACTTGACGAGAGGTGGCTGCGCGATGATGCGCTGAGGCTCTGCATGCAGCTATTCCCGAATTGACTGTATTCCGCAGGGCTAGCCAGCTCACGACACCATATCCGACACACTGGGTCAGAATGCAAGCTGGACGTTGGAATGTAGTTTAGCGAAAAGCCTGACGGTTCTATTTTGAAACATCGTGGCTTTTCCTTTCGTTTGTTTGGTAGAATTACTCTCGCTTGTTATTCTTCTCGGCGATCTTATTTACATCCTTGCTTTTGTGGCGTTTCTTTTGTTGTTTATATACTAGCGAGCCATTCCCCTGGGATTTACTGCTGACGATCTTGCCTCGTTTCTGTCATCTGTTCTTTATTTCCTTTGGTACTGGAGTTATTGGCATATCTTTACAAAAATGACTGTCACGACGTGTACGAAGGTGTTTGAGAATCAGCAATGTTTTGCTGACTACCCAAAAGCACAACAAGGGTTAGTGGTGAATATCGAGATTCAATGCGGCATGTGTTGACATGTGGTAGACCAGAGACGACGATAAAACCAAGGAAGCTCGATAATCCAGTTTTGAGGGGCCCGATATTAGTTATTGTCGCATTCCTGTAAGTCTACCAGCACCCATACAATAGATAGACTGAACTAACCCAACAGTATCAATTGCATCCGTTTCATCCGCGAAATAGTCTGGCACAACGCTGGCTTCGCCTCATTAAGAAACATCCGCGAATCCCTAGAAGTCTACGAAGCACGATACGATCCCGCAGTGATCCCTTTACCAAGCACATCCACACAAGCCGATGTCGACACCCAACAAACAATCACACCTCCAGAATCCGTCATCGAGGAATCGTTACCCGAGACACCATATTACTCCATCGCCGATTATCGAAAACTATATCTCTCGGGCAAAGCCACACCTACAGATGTCGCCAATGCTTTATTGCCGCTTATCCGTCGGGATATCAACGGGAAACATTCAACAGCTTGGATCAGCACGCGAGTAGATCTTGTTTTGAAGGCAGCGGAGGAATCGACTATTCGGTATCGCGAGGGAAGACCACTTGGACCGCTTGATGGAGTACCTGCTGCTATTAAAGATGACTTTGATATGGATGGTTATGAAATGACGATGGGTTCGAAGAATAATTATACTGGCAAGGGCGTCAGCACGGGATCTATCACGAATTGGTCTTCCCGTAAGCTCCAGGGTGCAGGTGTGATTATGCTGGGGAAGCTAAATATGCATGAGTTCGGAATGGGTATGTAAGCCTGCTACTAATCGGGGTCTAAATATGCTGACGTTATAAAGACACGACAGGCAATAATCCCGTCCACGGCACACCCCTCAATCCCTTCAACCCAAAATACTACACCGGAGGCAGCTCATCAGGCGCTGCCTACGCGGTAAGCGCAGGCCTAATCCCTATAGCCCTAGCCGGCGACGCAGGCGGCAGTATTCGCATCCCAGCATCTTACTGCTCCGTCTTCGGTCTCAAACCAACACACGGACGTCTGTCGTCATTCCCAACACCCAATCCAGCGCCAACATGCTGTGTACAAGGGCCTATGGCGGCAGATATGTACTCCCTCGCAACAGTGTACGATATCATTTCTGATCCCCATCCGACGTCGCGATTTCCCAAGATTTATAGGGAACCGTCGCGGGGGAGGAAGGTTCTTGGTATTTATGAACCTTGGTTTGATCTTGCGGCGCCGGGTGTGCAGACTATTACCAGAAGAATGATTGGCACACTTTGCACCGAGTTCAACTACGAGGTCGTACCTATCAGTATTCCTTTCACGGAAGAAGGTCAAATCGCTCATGCTATGACTGTCTTGGCAGATGCAGCTTCTCTCCTCCCAGAATCATCAAACACAACAGCGGCAAACAAACTCCTCCTCGCAATGGGCCGTACAACACCAGCAGGAGATTACGTCCTAGCTCAAAAACTTCGAAACTTACTAATGCAGCATCTCGCGCATTTATGGCAAATCCACCCTGGTATGATGATAGTCACACCAACAACAGCCTGTTCCGGTGCACCGATAAAAGGCGGCGCAAGCGAACTAAAGTATGGATTGAGTAACGGGGATTTGACGATAGAGAGCATGACGTATGTTTGGCTGGCCAATTTCTGCGGTATGCCTTCTTTGTCTGTCCCTGCGGGATATGTTGTACCTGAAGGACAGGAACGGGCGGGTGAGGAAGCTGACGAGAGTACTGTGGGCAAAGTGCCTGTTGGGTTGATGGTTACTGGTGAATGGTGTGCTGAGAAGGCGTTGTTGGAGTTTGGTGTGGAGGCTGAGGCTGTTTTGGGTGAGAAACGGTGTAAACCACCTGTTTGGGAGGATATTCTTAAGCAAGCTAAGAATGTTGCTCAGAGTAATGAGAAATGACAGTATTTAGCTCTCTTTGTTGGAGTTGAGGTATACCCAGAAAATTACCCAGATGACATCACAGTCTTCTTAATGATCAAGAAATATTACATCACTGAAACAGAGCATTTCATGGGTATTGATATTAAATTCACACAAAAGAAAATGGCGTCAATTTGTAGTTTATTCATCCTAATTAAGACTATCCTGCCAACCAAGTCCAGATCATATTAATGTGGCTGTCTTTTATCATCCCTCTATACAAATCCCAATCCATTAAACGCTCATCTTATCTAGTACCTTCTAACAACCGCCCTTCGTCCAGGATATGTCGGCGCGACTGTCGCGTTTGTCACGCCGCCGTTGGGTAGAAGGACGGGGATGTCCTTGGCGCTTGGGGGGTGCTTCAATGCTTCTTCGATGGGCATCTCGCCGCCGTGTTCTTCCGTGACGGTGTGCTCGGGTTTGGATGGGGTTGGGTGCTCCATCATTGTGGGTACATGTTCTGGGGCTGCTTGTTCTGCTGGAGCTTCGGCGACAGGGTGTTCAGCTGCTGGAGCCTCAGCGACGGGATGCTCAGGTGTTGCCGGGGCCTCAGCAACGGGATGTTCGGGTGCGGCGGGCGCCTCGACTGGGTGTTCCGCAGGCGGTGCTTCAGCAGCGGGTGTCTCAACTGGGTGTTCTGCGGGGGGTGCTTCAACGACTGGGTGTTCGGGTGCAACGGGTTCCTCAACTGGGTGTTCTGCAGGTGGTGCCTCGACTACTGGGTGCTCGGGAGCTGGGGGTGCTGCCATGATAGCTGTCTCATGGGCGGGTGGCATTGGTGTAATGGCTGTTGTGACGGTAGCTGGCTCATGACCCTCACTGATGACCACGACGGGGTGTTCAGCGGGTGGTTCAACGACATGCTCAGGAGGAGTCTCGACGACAGGATGCTCAGCAGGTGGTGCGGCGTGTGTAGGTGCTGGCGCAGCATGCGCAGGAGCTTGCTCAGTGACCGTTTCAATGACAGTCACATGAACTGGCTTTTCCACCTCAACGGTATGAACCAGTTCCTCAGTGACTGTGTGGACGACCTGGACTGGCACCTCGACTGGCTTCTCAACGATTTGAGTGTGCACGACGGGGACTTCAACGGTGTGTTGGACGGGAACTTCGACGACTTGAGTGACGGGGACCTCGACTGGCCTCTCGACAGGGACTTCAACGACGGAAGTGTGAATCACTGTCACGGGTTGTTCGACAGTCTGGTGGATAGTCTCAACAACAGTGACAGGCTTCTCGACGGGGACTTCGTGGACGGAAGTCTCGATAACTGTGACGGGTCTATCAACTTCCACAACGGCAGTGTGGATGAGAGTAACGGGCTGCTCGATGGTTTGGTGAACGACTGAAGTCTCAGTAACCTTGACCTCCTTCTCGACCTCGACGACCGAGGTGTGGACCAATGTCACGGGTTGTTCGATAGTCTGGTGGACAGTCTCGACAACAGTAACAGGCTTCTCAACTTCCACCTCTTGAATAGACGTATGAATAAGTGTGACGGGCTGCTCAATCGTCTGGTGCACAACGGAAGTCTCGGTGACCTTGACCTCCTTCTCAACCTCCACAACAGAAGTATGAATCACCGTCACAGGCTGCTCGATAGTCTGATGAACGGTCTCAATAACAGTTACTGGTTTCTCGACTTCTACCGTTTGATGCACCGTCTCAATCACGGTAACAGGCTTCTCGACTTCGACGTGCACGATGGACGTGACAGGCACTTCAACATGCTCCGTCACAGGAACCTCGACGTGCTCTGTGATAGTAGCGTGTTGGACTTCGGTGACGACTTGATGTTCTGTCACGGTGACGTGGACCGTCTCGTGGACCGTCTCAGCGGGGAGGTGTACTGTCTCGGTGACAGGTTCGCAAACAGCTTCAGCGGGTGGTGGGTTTGGGTTTCGGCGCCAAAAGGGTGGCGAGGCGGTCGCGAGGCCAGCCAGGGTCGACACGGAAAGGAGTGTTGATGAACGCATTGTTCGGTCGTGCGATTAGGGAATGTAAATAAACTTGCGATACCAGCTCGCGCGGACGGACAAAAAAAAAAGAATGAAAGATTAATTAACGACTGTAATTAAAGAATAGAAAAAGTTGATACACACACCAGGCGGATAAAGAGAAAGAGAGAGAAAGGAAAGAGGCTAAAGAGGAGGGATAAGAAGAGGTTTATTCTTTCCACTTTGGGGTCATGATGTTTTGTTGCATGGGCCCTCTGGGTGAAGTGTTTTGACTATGAGACGTGGCTGCGGTTCGGCAAGTGTAATCCGTGCAGTGTTTCCGCTGTGTCGTATAGCCAACATGGTACGATGGGGATTCATCCAGTCTCATCCCAGCTTTTGCGCAGGCATTGTGTACTGATGACGACCAGCTCGGAAAGTGCTCGTGCCGTCACCAAAGAGTTCGAGGCCCCAAGGGGTTCAGACAGATGTGTTTGGAGGAGGTTCTTGGCGATTGGGATCTCAAAGCGTAGAACCCCTGCCTGAATCCCAGGCAAAGAGATGAAACCCCTGTTCATAGCACCTTATCGTGCCTTATCGTACCTTTAAGCTTATGATCGTTAACATTAACCTATGAAACTCGACACCCCCGCATCGGCTTGGCGAACCCCTGGCCGCAGCGGAAGACTTTGGTCCCGGCCATGGCGACCCGTTTCGATGTTTCAGCCTTTTTTTTTTTTCTTGGGGAAAATAAATACCTGATATCTCCTGCTCAAGGTCCCGTTCTTTTCACCAGCGTTTTGGAACAACTGTCAGAGTTTCAGACTGGAACTGGAATGAGAGCCTCCCGCCAAGCTCAGCTTTTTAAATGTGTGGAATGGACGGGAGAGGTTTGAGATTGATTGAGATTAAATACGGGCTCGGACGCGCCTCGTTTTTTTCCTTTTCTTGTGGTTGAGCCACACTTGTGATGGCTTCACTGATGGGATGTATTGAAGCCCGACGGACATTATCGGCGCGACAACCAGGACCACGGTAAGCAAGCACGCGTCAATCCGAGCAGTGTAGTGTAGTAAGAGGCAACCCATCTTGTCTGGACCTAGAAACTTACGTAACTCGCAAGGAATAATCCAAGTAAGGACGAATTGCACTGCCGTTATCACGTAGTATTATAACTTAATTGCCAAGATAAATATTCATGCGCGACCAAGCTGTATCTTATCGCGAGTCTGTAAGAACTGGGGTCGTGGAGTTGGAGAAAAGATGAAACAACCCCACTCAAAAGTTTTCGTTAGCAGGAGTTGGCCAATTGGAAAGTTAGGGTTAGAAGGGTCTCGAGATCATCGGTTTCGATAGGGTAGGTTCAGCTTGCGAAGGGCTTTTTTTTGCAATTGAGTCTCGTTACGACGATGGAATGCGCAGACAGAGAAAATTATTGTAGAGAGAGAACCATTTCATATATTGTGCGATGTATTGCGGCGTAAAAAGGAGTGGTTTTGGGTTGACCTTGTGAAAATACGACTTGAGAAAAAAATGCTAGACGTGTAGTCAATGTTTGTTCCCAACTTCAGATACATTCTCTTAGCCCCGGCAGTGTACTACCCGCACCTCCGTCACAGTGTCTCCTTATTATGCTTTAGAAATGACGTATATACTTCTCTCTGAGGGCAAACAAATAAGTGAAAGCTGAAGCATTTTGCAAGATGGAGGTGTGGGTGATGCTCAGCTGGGGCATCAGAGAGATCGAGGTTTATCTCCACTATGCTATCTTATCAGTAGATAGGCCGATAAGATGACAGATAACATATTGCCGATAAGGACAATACTTCTGATGTGGTGCAAACTACACTATAAATCCAAGTATCTGGATTTCTATTGGCAGTAATCCCTACGTGAGACCCATATACCTATCTCGCGAAGACGGAGGTCCAATTCATTGAACCCCACGAAACCTGCTACGGCGTTGATTGAAGGTTCGAGTAACGAGTGCTTGCATCGCGCGCATAAAATTTCCAAAGAACGGACGAGCGCCATTGATAACATTCAAACTGTCCAATTTCTAACCGCGTTCACTAATGACACTCTACGTCACCGAGTATCCGAACGCACCAGGACGTTGTTAAGAGACGTCTATGGTAAGCCATTATAATTAACACACCTGGCGAAGCGATGCCATACATGATGCTCACAATGGTATTTGCATGTCAACAAGGCAAAGATCTGACTGTAGATCAAGGCTCTAGCCGATTTAGCAGGTTCCTTCCACAGGCGAGATGGGAACAAAGATACTGTAAGCTAATGGCAACTAAGTAGTGCGAGATAAATATCACGGCATCCGCAGATGAAGCGAGGATAAGGGAGTAACTCAATCGATTGAATCAAGCTTCTTCAGTGGGGAAAACCTCAACACGACGAAAAACCCATGTTTGTCTCGGTTACACTCATTTAGACAGTCTGGGGCTTCTAATGTAACTTCGCTATATATAATTTTGAGAGCTTTATATCTGTATAGGATTATGTCAATCAGTTCAAAGTCTATTTATTCCTTTCAGGAATAAATAATATAAGGCTTTTATTACCTTTAGTATATACCACAGTTAATGATACTATCAGGATCATAAGAGAGTTATTACTATTTTAATTACATAACTGTAATTCTAAAAGCTTAATAGCTAGTATTATACTGGACTGGCAACCAGGCGATCTATTACTGCTGTGTCTTACTAGCCTTCCTGCCGTGTCTCACCAGATGAATTCGACAACTCGTCATTCCGAGAACTCCAGCCCACCCAATTCTCTACACCGCTAGACGCCAAGCTGCACTACTGTAGGAACTTATGAAATTAGGCACGCCCGGTGGGTTCAAGACACCAAAAGGCCCTTACCCATTGATTTGCTTAGATATAAAGCGGCTTTATCAGTTACGTGCTGCTTACCTTAGCAGTCATCAATCAATAAGAGTACTAGAAAGCTAGAAGCAGGCTTGCATTAGCGTAGCCTGAGTATCCACCGGGCGTGCCTAATTTCACGAGTTCATACGGTATATTGTGCTAGGATCTAAACTTGACAACAATCGCTTCACGGAGGGCCGCTGGTTGGGACTAGAAATAAGGTTGCACTGTGCCTAGTACCTCCTCAACTTTGGCTCAGGTTTCCTCTTTACTGAAAAAGGGCAGGCTATAAGGATGTAGCCTATGAACAACACCTAGAGGAACCTATATTTCTTCATATGGATGTAATACTATTTAAGGTATATTGTACCGATGCATACCGGGACGCCAGTCAATGAGATACCGGAGTAACTTAATAAGGTAAAGATAGGAGATACACACATAAATTCAGGCTTCAAAAGATCCGTGCATGCCAGCAGTGCGGGGTTTGAGAGACATGAGTCCGGATGTATCATGTATAGCCGCCTTGAGGCCTACGCTTCAAGTTATCTCGCCGCCACCTGGCTTGATATGTTTCAATAGACTGACATTCCTTGGCTACTTAATTGGAGAATTAGGCACGATACCAGGAAGGACTGAAGCGGCATGCAAGATGATATCAATATCAGCTCATATGTACATAAGACATTGGTACGGGCGCTGGTCAATGACGCGATGTCTCATATCTCTGGTGGGGTGCAGACAAAGAACTTCACAAGAGGGCATCATAATAGGTTCAAGACACAACAGTGTAGTATAAGTGATTACTTCATAGTTGACTGTTTGAACCGAAAAGCCTCCCGAGTACATCAATCAGAGCGTTATAAATAACGGTTTTATACGTATAATTCCTTCTCGCTTGGCAATTAGTATTCCTCACCAAGACCAACGCCTCTGCTGATTGCAGCTTTTCCATTAGACCTAACCATGAGCCACGCTGCAAGATACTTGAACGAGAGCGGCGACGCTTTACGCAAGTTCGTGGATCAATGGTCTCGAGACCCTGTCACACATATCGATGTACGTGGAATCGAATGGCCTTCACAAGATGCTCGCAAACTCGCCTTCATTTCGAATGAAAGTCCCTTAGAGTAACTCATAGAGAAAGAAATACTGGAGAATTTCCTACCTGTATATGAAGGGATGAGCTACCTGCCTCTCATGGGGGAAGTAGAGGAACCTATCTTTATTGACACTACACGAAAGCGAATCCAATATGTATGACTTCCCACCGCTAATATATAACGCAATGTAATTAACACTCTTGAATAGCTTCTCGAGAATGTGCCAACCTGGTGCAACTTCTTTGTATCGAAAACAATCATATACTTCTATCGACGTATTACAGAAACAACGCACTAAACGCCAGCACACATGCGGGTCGTGTACGCTATAGCCGCCGCTTCAGAACTCGTCGTACTGGTTTCCGTTATGATCGATGATGAATTGGATGACGTAACTGGTCGAAATGGTATTGCCTCTTGGCATTTGAAAAGTCCAGTCTCAATAGCTGGCGACTGCATTCTTCTCAACGAACTGGCTAGGATGATAATCCGAACATGTGTACCCGATTCTCATCCTGCTAAAGCAGATCTCATCCGGCCTATAGATGACACTATAGTCGAAATTGCGAATTATTTTGTCCTTCCAACATTTCTACAAGCATCACAGAATGATCGACAGCCGAAGCAAGGTTTTCCATTCTCGATTGAGCTGATAACGAGAGATACTGTGGCATCACGAACCTACGTCCGCGCTGGGAAGTGGATTTATAATCTCTTCAACCTGCCACGTCTAGCTGCTTGTTACACTGGTCTACCCTCAGAAGATATGGGTATTATTCGCGACCAGATACTTCGATTGTCTCAATTCATGTGCATCATAGACGACATACGCGATTCACCAAACCCTGAGAAGTCGCTCGATAGTTTGACAAAAGACGAACTCTCAGATATTCTAAGCTGCGAACTTCAGAACCATCTACTCTTAGCCGCTTTGGAAGTGGCGCGAAGTAGCTCTGATGAGGGTAAGAAGAATGAGATTTTCAATATCCTCCAAACTCGATATGGTACAAATGACCTAGATGACGCCCGCATTGTTGCTGCTTTGTACCGCAAGTATGATATCGTTGGCTATGCGAAGGATATCCTTTGTGAAACTGTGCGAGCATACAGGACAGTCTCTCAGACACGGGCAGCACATCTCAATATGCCTCGAGATATAATTTACTATCTGGTCCGCTTTTACGTTATCGGCGAAAAGGAAGATGATACTGAAAACAATAAGATAACAGGTGGAGTGCTTAAAATGTTTCAACAACTGGAGCAAAATGTTACATTAAGCCCTATGGAAAAGGAAGATGCAATTCTAAATATGGTAGAAAAAATGTAAATTAGTTTCTTAGAGTTAAATTATTATTTTTATTGAATTTGAGCTTTTCTTATTTTTATAATTTACTTTCTTAAGTTTATTGTATTAAATTTACAATTTTTAAGCATCCAATTTTACCTCCTCTCACAGCTATTAGACATGAAATCAGATTACTGATCGTTGCGTAAATTCATGCCGGTTTCACTTGCTTTGGAAACAAGCCGAGACAAGTGACGACAGGCAGACGGCTCGGGTCGTCTCTTAACAATTCTTTGGTCTCAGATCTCAGATCTCAGATCGCGAATCTTGATACTAGTAACCATATACAAATTCTGCTACCTGCATTGTCAAGTGGGGCATTGCATACACACCGTCTGCACGAAGATGAAACACGCTAAGACATGATCATATTACGACTGGCTGTAACAAGGGAGCTTAGGGCGGTGAGAGTGAGACAGCCGTCGGCATTATGATAAGTTCCGAATTGTCTGAGACATAAGACACGGGAACTTGATTAACCATTTGGATCGGCATTCACAAGACTTACGGAAACTTGCATTAGCATGCGCCTAAGGCAAAGAATAATGGCGAACATGATGGAATCTGGCCTCCCTGGGCCGTTCGCCTTCCTTCTCTCCGTCAAACTGTTTCCTTAGGTCCATCCGCTTTTGGGTGGCGAACGCGACGACGTGGGATTCACCAAGTCCCAGTGTGTCTCATAGACCTGCAACACATTCCTTCGCCTTGGGGGATGACCAGACACGTAGGAGCATCTGCTAGCAGTAACCTTGTTCCTCCTACGGATCACATTTCCCCTCATAATGGGACTCCAAGTCTATCGCTTACTTCTTAAAAGGAATATCAGTAGGTTAAGTTAACTTTCTGCAACTCTCCCTTTGAAATTGACCTTTTTAAACCTCTAACTTACCACCTCAGACAATCAGGTCGACCTCTTTGAATATAGCCCAAGGTGAGCTAGGTATTTATATCTCGATCTTAAGTTATCAATCTATTGATATAGTAACCGAGCAATGTGCATACTGAATGTGGAAAAGCACAAAGACTATATTTGTACGTAAGTTTGCAGGTAACTTATCGATAACCCCGTAGCATCGGAATTAAAAGATCAGTAATTACAAATTGTATATACCGGTCTGTACGCGTCCGAAGATCAACATCTAAAGAAAGCTTAGCTATCCAAATAGCATTTGCATGACTCGAGCTCCCAAGACAGTGTATCTTCTATCATAGCCTTTTTACAAACCATAACCCAAGTCTTAGATTCAAATGAAAGGGGCAAAGTAACATAATCAGGTACAATGATGCAGTGGAGATGAGCATCTATTCATACCTTATTACAATGAAAATTAATTATAACCTTCATTGTTGTTGATGATGGTAGCGGAACGTGCCGAGGGAATCGAGAAGTTGCGGTCCAATTACACGTCGCGTGGCTGACTATAGTCTCTACACTAGTCAACGCCATAATCCCCTAGATCAAAGCGTAACGTCAGTGCAGTTTTCAAGGGGCAAAGGATCTCGCAAGTCCCGCTGATTCTTATCTCCCTTTTTATTTCCCCATCTTCATCCGCTTTCCTCCACTCTCAATTCGACGATTGAACCAGCATACCATCATCAACACGTCAACCCCAGACATACTCGCATGATCTTCCAGTCCTCTTCCAGTCTGTTTCATTTGTTCATATCCTTTAATTGCTTTTACATGACCGACACACCCGCGTTCCCCGGTTGGTGAGACCCGCAGCGACGATCAGCCTCTCTGATGCCACAATCTAAGGACTACGGCAGAACTATTGTTGCACAATCGTTGTCACTCCTCATTCTTTCAGGCATCTTCCTGGGCCTCCGTCTATACTGTAAAGTCATTCGCAGGCGAGGCTTCTGGTGGGATGATCATGTCCTGATTGCGTCATGGGTGAGTTCCACCTCTGCTCCCCATCTATACCCATGAAGCTTGGGTTTGTAAATTGGTATCGGGCTTACCCAACTAGGTTTCTTTTGCTATCTCGCTAGCTCTGATGATTTTCGAAGTCCAACTTGGTTTTGGTAAGGATATCTCAGAGGTTGATCCTAAATTCGTACCGACGATTGCACTCACTGGAACGATTTATGGTCTCTTCGCCGTGTTGTCTGCATCATGGAGCAAAACATCATTTGCCCTGACTCTCATAAGGCTAGTGGATGGTTGGATGAATTGGTTCCTCTGGTTCCTAATTGTCTCCATGAACATTATTATGAACCTGGTCATTGTATTTTCTTTCATCAAATGCACCCCTGCCGAGAAGGTCTGGCGGTCAAGCATCCCAGGAACATGTTGGGATCCGCTGGTTGCAACATATTACAACATCTTCGCAGGAGGTGAGCAGTGCCCTATTCCTTCTAGATTCGGTTTTACTAATTTTCAGCGCAGCCTACTCCGGAGCAGTTGATCTTGCGCTGTGTATTCTTGCATGGATGATTATATGGAAGCTCTCGATGCGAAAACGTGAGAAAGTAGGGGTCGGAATTGCCTTGACGTTTGGTATATTGTCAGTTCTGCAGCAACAAGATTCGTGTTCCAACTACTGACGATGTGTTAGTGCCGCCGCTGCAGCTGCAGCTAAGTGCTACGGTATGCTCGGGCTTGGCAGCAAGAACCGCACTTGTGAGTTTCGTCCACCCCACTACCCGTAACGAATAGTAACCTCGCTCTCCTAGATGCTCGAGTAAACATTGTAATATGGAGTAATGTTGAATGTGCCGTGACTATCATGGCTGCATCGATACCAGTGATGCGCATATTAGTGCTGAGTGTTTGGCACCGTGGCCCTGATCAAGTCTCTGTTCAACCGCTACGCGACCTTCGGATAATTAGCACTCGGGATAAGAGGACGTCTGAGAGAAACATACCACCATCCAATAATCGAGAAACCGCATCAGTTGATTCAAAGCAACATCATGACGCTACCTTCTTTCTTCGGGTTGAATCGGATGGACGGAGTACTGATGGTGCCTACGGGATTGAGAGGATAATAACGAGGGAGGAGAGATGGTAATAATGGAGGTCTGGAGGTGTGGGGGTTAAAACTGAAGTTAAATGCTGGTCTGAAATAGACTCGTACTTCCCAACATTGTGCAAGTATGTTATACGACGTAGCCATGTTTTGTGAGCTGGGCTGATAAACTTGCCTTCTCGTTAGGAGTTGTGGATGCTTGTCTGATCACGTTCAAGTTATCTAGTCATCTAAAGAAACTAGTCACGCTCCCTGATATCCCCGGCCTATCATAGCGGGAAGAGCTGCATATACCAAGCCGCGGCACACGGGATCGAGCGGGCCGTAATCCTTGGTGTTCAGTTGCATGCATGGCCCCCATCCTGAGAGGGGTAGTTGAACTGAAAACAATCACTATTGACTAAAGGCCCTCGCTCCGGACAGACTGGGAAGGAATATGCAAACAACAATGATTGTTTAATCACCCTAATTGCTAGGCTAATGGTCAAACATTGTATCATTGATGACCTGTGATGAACTGGCCGAGTATTGCTTTCTTGCCTTTGGGGGCTGTCAGAATATTCGTAAACTTCTGCGCAAATCCACCGCCTATGAACTTGGCGCAGGTTAAGACTTTCTGTTGGCAACTTGGCGTAAGCAGACGTGGGCAACTTGGCGACCAGGAAAAGACATATCTACCGCTCCAGCGCATAGGAATGACCACAGCCCACCCCGCTCGGAATGGAAGCTGTGTATTTGGTCTCGTGGCGAAGCCGTAGGCCATGGGAACAGCGTCAACATTCAGCTGAGGACAAGAAGAATAGGAAGAAAGAAGGTATAAAATGCCGCTTCACCCAAGGCATGTTCTTAAATATTCTCTTCACAAAACAAGCCAGCTTGAAAGTCATCACCCCTCGCTTTCATACACACTCTCTAAGCTATCTAAGATCTTTCAAATCTTACTATGCTCTTCAAATACATTCTTCCAACCCTATTCGTCTCGAAGGCTGTAGCTATCCCAGTTGCAGAAATTGATCAAGATCTTGTGCTTTTCAAACGCGAGGACGTCCTTGAAGCTCGCGATCTCGAGCTCGCAGATATCCATGGTGTCAACCTGACCGAGAGTAAGCTCCTTCCACATTTCTCTTCCTGCACACCGATGCTGATGGTCACCAGTGTACAAGCATTCCATGTTCAAGCGCGATGATGGTGACCACATCGTCGTCTGGGTCGCCCGTAGTTTCACAGAGGATGAGACTGGCTTGACCAAACGCCAGGGTGCCCGTCCCGGCAGAGAAAGCGGCTTCACCAACAGCATCATCTCCGACTACTGCCGTGACCACAAGAGGCAGAACCACGCAGGGCCAAATGGACCTTACTCGGGTGGTGTACAGGCCATGTATCGCTGGCCCGTCGCAAGGAACTGGGAGAACCTAATTATTGCTGGCTCGAACAATGGCGCCAACGCTGTCTACAAAGCCAGGGTTGTTAGCGGCACGAGTACAAGTATTGGCACCATGGATGTGCGTAATGATGCGGACTGGACGCAGAATAGGGCGCAGGAGTTCAGTGGTCGTGGATGGAGAGCTTCTTCTAAGGGAGGAGAGACTTGTGGAATTATTCCGCGTATTAACTACGAGATTGTCAGGACTGACCTCCGTTACTAAGATGTCATTAAATGTTGGAGACTCTACGGGTGGCTATGGGGAAAGGGTTAGCTTACGTTGAGAGCCACGAGATGCACATAGTCTAGTTTAGCTGCATGTGGTCTCTTCGATGATGGATTTTAGTGACAAGAATGGTGTCTGTGGGTTTAAGATTCCATAGTTGACAAATATAGCCATGAGGTGGCCTGACAACACACATGAATGAACGGACAAGGTGGCATGATACTGGCAGCAAATATATGGTTTCAAAGACTGATCGTCAGGAACAGGTTTTGATGTCGTGGCTACATAGCTAGATGGTTGGTAAACTTGTGTCAAAGGTTAAAGTTAATCCAGACCGAGACCCAAGTACTTCTAATCTCCCTCGACACTCCTGAGACCACCCACCACGCCGGTAAAACGATTGAGGCAAGCAGATACTCTTCAAAGATGTTGCATTCGAAAGAGCACCACTTTCAAACTCCCGTTCCAAGGCCGAAATCATTGCTTCATCCGGGTTCTCTAACTCTATAACCCCCATGAGTTCACGCGACAGGGTCAAGTGTTGAAGGGTCGTTGGAAGCGTAAGGCCAATCTGCTTAGCTGCGGGAAGAGTATGCGACATAACAAGAAATGTCCATGGGACGAACAATGTCTTCAGCCTACTCATTCTTGAAAGCTGTGTCAAAGATTCTCGAAAGGTGAATTCTGGGTTCTCATACTCGCCTTGTGACAATGCAGGCGATACCCAAGCTGTGATCTGCAGGTCTTCAAGCGTATTGCTGACCTCGAAAAAAGCTTTTGCCATGGTGTCCAACATAACAACGTCTACGTTGACATGTCTGTCAAGATCGGGACGATAGTGCCAGTTATACCGCAAAGATTTGAGGTTTTCCGTCACAGACAAAATGGAGGCAAGGTAACATTCTCGTAGCCTGTAGATGTCCAAAGATGTTAAGAAAGCTGGGTTGGGAAGCGAAGGGCCTGGCCAAGTAAATTGAACCGGGTTGTCGATTGAGACTGAAAGACGTTGGATGTTTGGTAGATAGAATGTCGAAAGTACTTCTGCCGTATTTTCCGGATCCAGGTTTGGTTCACCTGCAATGGTAGATGCAATTGACAGGTCCTTCAAAGACTGAAGACTTGGAGACGACCAGTGCGAAGGATCTCCAGTTGTAGGACAGAGAGATAGTCGAAGCAAGGCCCTCAATGTTTGTGTCTCTTCAGTCCAATTGGTAGATGCAGTGAATTTGGAGAGGCCCGGAGTAAGAGACAGAAGGAGAGCCATAGTACCGTCAGCCCATTCTTTTTGGACTTTGCTGATCACGTACAGATCGTTATACGGCTGGTGGTTTTCAGGCACATTCAAGTACGCGTGTGCATCGGAGTAGAGAACCTTTCTTATCCAGATATCTGCAATAGCTTCTGAGACGCCCGTCCTTTTGATTATTGTGACAAGGCGATCAAGAGGAAGCATGGGAACGTCGGGTGGCTCCGGTCTTTCATCCGAATCGGGAGGGTCGTCACGGTCAACGTGGTCGTCACCATGGAATTCAAGGCTTCGAACGTGGTTACAAAGCTCTGGCCTCTCGAGTAGTGTTCGGAGAAAAAGAAGTGATTGCACGATGGGCGGGTAATACTCTCGAACCCATGATATCTGGACCGTAGAATAAAGCAGAGGCTGACCAAGATTGCGCAAGGACCGACTCGTCTTGCAAAGGTTTGCCAGGTCAGCTGGTGGAAGAAATCCAGCTATCTTGAGCTGAAGCTCTTGAGGGCAGTCGAGAATCGCATGTTGCTTCATCTTTGGATTTGATGCGATGGGTGGAAGGATGCAAGAGCGAGATTCATCAATGCTTTTCAGAAGAGCTGAGAAATAGTTGACCCATATTTACAGTGATCGACAGCCTGACATTCGTTCGCGCTAGGGCCTGAAACATGACCCATGGGATGATCCAAGCGCTAAATGTAACTACAAAATACCGACTAGAAGAGTCCTACAAGTTATTCGCCGTCCCAGATAATCCTGTTCTTGGTACACATTTGTATTTGACCTATCCTCTTAACACCCCCTGCAATCTTGCGCAAACTGTATCCGGTCGCCCTTTCTCCGTTACCGATATAGGTCACATCTTGGTCCGAGACGAGTAGATTACAGCCCCAGAAGGTCTGGAATAATGTTAGCCAGTCATTTGGTTAGGGACCCCGGAACGTGTCCCACTCACCTTGCTATCCTCGCCGCTCCGCTCGGTCCCGCAGGGAGGGATAATGCGGTAACTATTTCCTTGCTTGATAACTGTAGTGACACGCGCTTTGGGGGCCAGATCGGAAATTGGCTTGTCGTGTGTCATATAATACTGATGGAAGGCGTTTACCTCGCCACATTTCGCCTTGTTCTTATGATAGCTCCCCGGGTTTTTGTGAGTTTCGGGATTGGCAATGACAGTATCCCTCCACATGGTACTGCAACGATCCAAGGCAAGTTTGACGGGACTATCAGTCCATCTGTTGATGAATCCACTGCTTCCTTTCTGTGAGGAGGAGAAGATGATCTTGTTGTCGAAGGCGAAGATGGTCATGACCAAAGGAACCATATCCCCTCCAGGTTGAGGATCATATTGGTCTATGTCCTCTTCCATCTCCTTATGTGCATTTTGAGCCATCATTCTTAATTTGCCATTTGAGATGGACGACACTGGTTCATTGAACTCAATATAGGAGGTCCAAACCCATCTGTGCTCTGACTCTTCTGCACTGGTCGATTTAGTTGCAAGCTCATAGTCTAACCGAACCCCGAGGGCTCCCTTTGCAGGATGTTTGACGTCTAGGTTGGCAGCATGTAGGCTGTACACAAAGATGGACAAAAGCAAAAGTGCAGAGGCACGAAAAGGGCTGAATGAGAAGATCATCATAAAGGGACAACTGAAGGGGAAACTGATTTTGTCTATCTACATCTACAACAGACGGAGGACATCGCACAACTAAATATAAGTTAAAGCTGGGAGAACACGGTGAAATGGTCGAGACGACTGTCGCCAACCTCTGCTAGTCAGCTGGAGGTCAATTTACGCCGAGGAGACGGCGATAACCCTGCTCCAGACGGTATGGGTAGGTCGAGACCATCGGCGTGAAGATCACACCATTGCAATCATCCAAGATTAAAGGGTGAATATTCTTCATCAGGATCAACTGCCGAGGACCCATGATGTCTGTCGTTGGTTGTTGGTTGTTGGTTCTCATGTACAGCTTCATTGCCAGTTCGGTTACAAGTTGAGTAGGTGCTGTGATTACTGCATGGAAACCCAATTATACAGCAACCAATCACGACTCATTGCGAAGTGGGTGTTGATACGAGCTTTTGCTAGAACCAACAACCAACAACTAAAACATATGGGCAAACCCCCGGTATAGCGATAACAAGACTAGGGCTTACTGGTCATTGCAACAGCGCTAAAGAGACAATGAAACAGAGTTGTTGGTTCGACTTACCATTTGATCTTCCGGCCTGTTCTACAATGGGACAGTGCACGACGATCGTTGTAAAGTCTCCTGGTGAAGGATTCTTCGCAAAATTAATCACTCATGTGTTGGTTCTGTACCTGGTTAACCTAAATATACATTTCAACATCAGTATCGTCAGATCATGGCATAATCGCAAATCTAATCACTCGTAATTATTGGTTCCGTACCCAGTCAACCCCAATATATATGCCACCCGTATCCACCGGCATGCTTCGCCTCCCGGCTTCTCGGCCTAACTTGAACACATCGTGGTAATCTTATCATGGAGGATTAGTCGAAGGATCGAGTTTTGAGTTTCAAAGTATTACAATGGCGCGTAAAGCATCAATTAGAAAGACGGTGGAAGCGTAAGCCTTTCGCTTAGCCCTGCAATGTAGATCTCATCATTTTCATTTAGCCCGAGTACAATGCATCAGATGAAAGATATTATATGTTTGAAGAAACTACCCATCCCTAAGCAACCATTCTAGGCTTTGCTGTGGAAGGAACCTTGGTGATGAATCGACTATCCTACCTCTTGGCTTTCTTCATGGCCTCTGGCCATGTAGTAGCTGCCCCTTCTTTACAGCAGTTTGGGTCTATGCCCATGAGCAACCTCTTTTCCAGAGAAACGAACGACTTCTTCAATCCTGATGACTTGACATTTATCAAGAAACTGGCTGCTGTCGGGGACTCTTACTCAGCTGGTATAGGAGCTGGAGATGGTTTACAGGGCGAAGGCGGTAAGTTTTGCCGTGTCTAAGAATTGACCTAGTCTAAAGATTTCTAGATGAGAACTGCCGGCGTTATGATCATTCCTATCCGTACCTTATCAACCAAGATGAAAGGCTTGGTGATGCTTCGAAGCGAAAGTTCCAATTCAAATCTTGTTCTGGCGCAGTAATCAAGAATGTGATCGAAGATCAACTGCCTGCCATCGACTCTGGCCAACAGGTCATACTTCTTTCTGCTGGTAAGCGAAAGATCGTCCCCCAGGTAGTTTGTTCACAATACTCAAAATAGCATTCTAGGAGGCAACGACGCTGAACTTGTCAACATTCTCAACCAATGTGTGTTCCAGTGGTTCGCACTGAACGAGCAACACTCGACCGTTGGCAAGGTCGCAGAGATGAAAGGCGAGCCATGGGCCAAAGGATGGGACTGGGATGCCTCATCCCGCGGGTGTCTTGGCCAACTCAAGGTTTCCAAGGACATTATTAACAGTGCTGAGTTCTCGCAAAGGCTGGACTCTGTTATCCAAGCTGCCAAGAAGAAGCTGGCTTCTGAGTAAGTTCTTCACCGTGCTCTGACTCATGGGTTACTAACGTCTCAATCCACAGCGGCATGATTTATTACACTGGGTGGGATTCTATTCAATGGACGAATTGTTTTGCCGATAACTAATTGAACGGTAGATATGCCAAATTCTTCAGCACCGACTATGGATCGGCTTGCGACAAGGTATCATGGTCGACATGGATCTTTGTAAGTCAGTGATCAATTGCTCTAGCCAATGTACTTACATTCTACGTCTAGAAATCCTACAACATATGGCAACCCGCAGCGCGCCTTGAAGAGTTGCGACGAAGGGAAATGAACCGATTGGTAGATCTTATGAACGAAAAGATAGTGAGCAACCCCATTTATTACAAGTGACTCCAAAAGCTAAAACTTCGACAGGAACTTGTCGTGAAGAACGCTGGCGATAACGTTGTATTTATCGACTATGACGAATATGTCGGCCACTTCAAAGGTCGGTATTGCGAGGATGGCATTGACGAAGCTTCAGCAGACAGCAACACAAGGTGAGATCTACAGATCAATAACTCGTCGGCTACTAATACGGCACAGACCCGAGTTGATGTTTTATGAGTTGGACACTTTCGATCCATGGGGGTCAAATCCCTGGAAGCGAAGTACTGTCGAACACAAGAACGGTTCGTTTTCTGGTTACATGAACATGTTTGCGCGAGCGACGGAATTTGTCGCCCCAGACGTCAAATTCAGAGAGGAACAAAGGATCGAAGCTACATCTGAATTAATGCCCCTGAAGGCTGCAGCAGAAGGGGCAACTGAAGATGTACCAAACTTGTTGCCTGACGGGTCAGTGAAGCACCAAGAACTTAATTGTGGCGACAGATACTTACATAATTGCCGTTTAGTTACGGGCGTGTCTTCCACCCTCAGATTCTTCTACACGAGCTCATTGCGAACCTCGTACTCTTCCACGTCTCCAACCGACGAAGAGAGCAGAATAAGCTTCAGCCGGAGCCACTACTTGATACCTCTGTGGCTTCCTGTTCGATCAATCCTTCTGAAGGCAAGACAGTTCTAAGATACAGAAAGGTTGAACCAGGGAAGGCCGTGAAAGAAGGCACCAAGCTGCGGATTCTTCCAGTTGGTGACTCCATCACAGTCGGGTATCTGAGCGATAGGAAGGGAGGCGATGGAAACGGATATCGCGGTCAACTGAAAAAGGACCTATCTGGTAAGTAAAGGAATCTCCGATATTGCTTGTGGTAAGACCATGCTAAAGATGCCTCACAGGAGACAAGGTTGTGTTTGCTGGAACAGAGTCTTCAGGTTCTATGAGCGGCGGCTACTACGTGAGTTACAATCCGGACCCATTGCACTTATCTAACTCGCTTGTAGGCAGCATGGTCTGGAAAGACAATCCAGTACATAGATGACCACGTAGGACCGTCCCTCAAACAACGCCCCAACATCATTCTTCTCGCGGCCGGAACGAACGACATGAACCCAAACCACGGTATCTCGAAAGAAGGCAACGACCCAAAGGGAGCGGCCGACAGATTGGGAAAGCTTATCGACAAGATGATCAAGGCATGCCCAGATGCAACCATTTTGGTTGCAATGATCATTGATACTTGCGATGAACGACAATCACCCGCGACGAAGGAATATCAGAAATTGATTCCCGGAGTGGTCAAATCACGACGTGACGACGGAGAGCATGTCCTGGCTGTTGATTTTACAACTTTCAAGACGAGCGATCTTCAAGACTGCATACATCCTACCAACGACGGATACAAGCTTATGGGCGATTACTGGTACAGCTTCATTCATCAGATTCCAAGCAGTTGGATCAAGAAGCCTGTTGGGCCTGATCCAAATGACGATTCTGATGACACCAACGGCGGTATCGACAAGAACATTCCAGCGCCAGACTGGGGTAAGAGCCCTATTCAGGTTACATCGAAGAAGACTGTCGCAGACGCCGCCGAGTATGCCACGGGCGGCAATAAGAAGCAGATTACATGCAATGGGAATCCGTGGTATAGAGCCACTGGCAAGATAGCCCAGGGAGGAGTTGGTAAGAATGGAGACTGGAAATACCACAAGAACTGGGTAGCCAAGGGGCAAGTTGCTGAAGGGCTTGGGTTGGATAATCGTTATGTCAGATTGCACGACATGAACGGTGATGGCAAAGCCGGTGAGTCCATCGGGAGTGAAGTGCGAGGGTTTCTAACCTGGACTGACTTTTTCTTCAGATTACGTTTGGATCGATCCAAAGACTGGCGAGATTACATGTTGGCTCAACAATCTCCCCAAGCCTTGGTCCAAAGCTGGCACCAACAACGGCATCATCGGCAGCGGTGTAGGTCCTGCAAAGACCATCTATCTAGCAGTAAGTTTCTACAACATCATAGTCCAGTCAAAGCTAACTTCTGTCCAGGACATGAACGGTGATGGAGTAAGTTGCATACTGATAGAACACGGCCAGTACTAACATGCAAACTAGCTGGACGATTACCTCGTTGTAGACCCCAGCAAGGGCTCTGTTCGCGTGTGGTGGAACTTTGGCCCTGACGAAAGCTGGGACAACGGATGGAGATTCGTCCCTGGTGGTGAGATCGCTTCGGGCGTACCACATGCTAACCTCGAAACTCTACGATTCCCAGATATCAATGGCGACGGGAGAGCTGATTATGTTTACATCGGTGAGGGTGGTTCGTTGAAGCATCACCTAAACACGGGTTCGCCTGGTGGACGAGATGTGTTGTTCCATGCTATGGGTGGTATCGCCACAGGTGCTGTCCGTGATATTTCTAAACTGGTGTTTGCTGATGTAAGTCGATAGTTCTGACGGTTTTGAGTATGTACTAACCTTCTCAACAGATGAACGGAGATGGCCGAGATGGTAAGCCTGTTCCAAATTTCTAGTATTGACCCAACTAACGCGTCACAGACTACCTAATCTGGGATGAAGATGGTGGTTTAACGGGATTTCTCAACCAGCCTACGAACAAGGAGGGAGTCCCCCTCTTTGTCGATCAGGGACCTGCCAAGACAATCGCCGACGGAATCAAGAAGAAGCCAAGCACTATCAGATTAGCAGACATGGATGGTGACGGAAAGGACGACTATGTGTACATTGGTGAGCATGGTGCCCTCTCGGTATGGTACAATCGGGGTTCCACGGACGATTCTATGGCTATAGATGGCCTTCGCTTTGCAGATATTGATGGCGATGGGGTAAGTTGTTTATCGATCCTGACTTTGTGTTCTTGTACTTATGGCGTTTTAGGTGGATGATTACGTTTGGCTGAACCCCAAGTCTGGAGCTGCAACGATCTAGTAGGTCACCTTAGTATTCCTCCATGAGATTGTTCTAACAAACTTTAGTCTCAATGCTGGGGTTGACGATGCAGATTCTCTCGGATGGTCATGGAAACCATTGAACGGCGGCAAAGCCATTTCAATTGGTGAAGTGCCTGCAAGGCAAGTGGTGTTTGGCGATATCAACGGGTATGGGTACTCAAGATTATGGTTGTAGTGCTGGCTAACTGTGAATAGTGATGGATTGGATGACTACCTGGAGCTGGATGCCAAAACAGGCCAACTCAAAGTCTACTTCAACGTCGGAAAAGAGGGAGACTGGAAGTTCAAACCCAGCGAAACCATCGCATCTGGTCTTGGCCCCGGGAAGCGAGTGCGTATCGCTGATATCGACGGCGATGGTCGAGATGATTACATATTTCTCAAGGACAACGGGGGCACTACTATCTACCGCAACGTCTACGCACCTGAAGTTTCAGTCGACAAGTACGCGCCAATGCCAGAAGCTGATGCATCCGGTATAAACCAGTCCCCGGACGAGATCGATTTCGTTGACCTGAACGGCGATGGCAAGGCTGATTACGTTTGGACTAGTCGGCTTGACGGTCGCGTCAAGGTATGGTACAACAACTACCCCAACAAGCCGACATGGAAAGAAGCTGGGGAAGTTGCCGGAGGTGTTGGGACTTCTGGAGCCAACATCCGATATGCCAAGCTTCAATCCACCGGTCGCAATGATTATGTCGCCGTTGATCCTGGGACAGGAGCCATCGGTGCGTGGCTTAATGGCTGTGGTGACCCTGATACTTCCAAGAAGAAGCACAGGGTGGTGTTCACCAAGACTCTTGAGGGCAAATGGGTTGTCAAGCAGAGGCCCGTGGGCGCAGCTGTACCTTTTGAGTACTGTGGGTTTGACAACGTGTACAGAGGCGATGAAAAGCTTTTGAGTGAGCCTGATGACGCAAAATTTCCATTTGCTTTTACTACCATGAGGAAACTGTATGATCACTCGTGTTTTTACCTGGGGGATTCATATAGAGTGGGAAAGTTGGTTTGTGATGGGGTTAGTGGGATTACGTGTTATAGGGAGAAGGATGTGGGTGAACGTCACGAGTGTAAGTATTGGAAATATAGATCATCGCTTTACTGCGAGTGGTGATAGTATATAGGAAGTTGTGCTTAAAGTATTATCATGCATGGTTAATCTCTATTAAATACGTTATACTTTAACTGAACCTTAAATCAAGCTTCGGTAAGCAAGAGAGTGACTATGACGTAGCATAATATGACGCCCTTGACCTCCTAAGGCGATGGTTAATAAAGAACCTCAAAGCGGTCCTATTCTTCCACTACAAATTGTAAACTTACATCTGTCTACCACAATGGACTCCATCACATCACCCCAACGAAGTCCTTTCCTAGGCAAAGTAGTAGAGATCTGCATCGTCACCCCCAACATCCACAAAACAATCACCGAACTAACAAACCTGGGTCTCCCACCCTTCAAAATCTTCTCCTTCAACGCCCAAACCGTCAAAAATCGCACTTTCCGCGGCGTATCCTCCGACTTCGAACTCTTAGTCGCTTTCGCAGATACAGGAGATATGGTATGGGAACTCATGCAGCCTGTCTCCGGCCCCTCGCTTATGAGGGAGTTTCTGGATAGACAGCCTGATGGGGGGATTCATCACGTCGCATTTGATTGCAATCATGTACCCCAGAAGCAACGCAAGGAGGAGTTTGGGAAGAGAGGGTATGAGGTTGTGCAGGAGGGGATTTGGCATGGGAAGAGGGGAACTTGTGAGTTTGTGTTTTATGATACTGAGGGGGCTATTGGGACGTGTTTTGAGTCATATACTTTTTCGGATGATTGGGAGGAACCGGATGAGGCAGATTTGAATACTCCCACACAAGGTTGATTAAACTTGGGGAAGTCTTGGTATCCGCGTCTTCCTTGTCTGAATGGTTTCTGGGCATTATCCACAGCGGGTCTGCATTAGGCATCACGGCTTACTGAGGGGCTATGCTGCTCACTGCCACAATCCTGCGAGCGGCCTCAACCAAGATTATAAAACTTGACAGCCTATTCTAACTTCTTGTCCTGATTCTTTAGCAATTTAGTCTGTTCTCGTGCAAGATGAGCGCCTACGCATACTCCCCAGTCTCCAAATCCGAGATCCGTCTCGTTACATTCCAAATCACAGACCAACAGCACCTTAAAGCCAGCATCAAAAACGTGCAACTCAACCCAGATGAACCTATAAAATACACAGCACTATCATACTGCTGGGGAAACTCAACTGATCGCGTAGAAATACCCTGTGATGGCAAGATCCTCAGCATCACATCGTCTCTACATGAGGCCATACTTGCCATACACAAATTCAGTCCAGATCAAGATCTGTGGATTGATCAGATTTGCATCAACCAAGAGGACTTGACGGAGAAGTCTGAGCAGGTTTCTAAGATGAATCTTATCTACGATAGTGAGACCGTATTGATTGATTGATTGATATTGATGGAAAGCTTACTCTTGTTAGAAGCAGAAACTGTCCTAGCATGGCTAGGTCCATCAGACACCACCACGCAACTCGGCATCGAGTTCGTCAGGAAAGTAGGGGAAGTAGCACTTCCCACCGCAACAAACTGGTTTCGCTGGGATGGCTACGACGAAACCCACGAAGAAACAAAACTCGAGCGTCAAGAAGAATTGACTCTTGATCAATCTCGCGATCTAGGCATTCCCTTCGACGATGAAACTTCCTGGTCTGCATTCACCGATTTTTACAACCGTCCTTGGTTTCAGCGCATGTGGACTGTCCAAGAAATCATTCAAGCTCGTAAAGCCCTCGTTCTTTGTGGAGAGTTCAGTCTTGATTGGGAACATATCTCTGCTGCGGCGCGATGGTATTGCTTCAAGGCCAAGGGTCTTCATGAGGAGCATCCCAGGGATGTGAATGGTGCATGTCTTGTTACGCAGATGACAACAATTCCATGGCGCGCAAGATTGGGAAGTGAATATCGTGCTGAACTTCTCGGTCAAAAAACTCGTCCGACGTGTAAATGGAGCATGCGCGATCTGTTGGAAGCGTTACGACCACGTCTCGCCACTGATCCTCGCGATAAAGTCTTTGCGCTGCTAGGAATCAGCGAGATTGGAATGGACGATACGAAAATGGCGGTCGATTACTCCAAATCTGTCAAGGACGTGTTTACTCAAGCAACTGACGCAATCATCAAGAACGATGCGTCGGACTTGAACGTTATTTGGTCTGCGAGACAGAGGAATGATGAAGATGAGTGGCCGAGTTGGGTTCCTGATTGGAGACTCAAGACTGGTACGGGTTGTGCTTATGGGGTTGGTGAGCCATTGAAGGGATCGCAGCCGGGGAGACATGTTTATATCCCTACGGAACCTGGGGCTTTGGCTGTGAGAGGAAAAATTATTGGGAAGGTGACGTATGTGAACGAGTATCGACACTTTGGCGAACTCTTCACAAACAATCAGCTCCGCGAAGTCTACGGCGCTTGCATGGAGCGTCTAACAACCTACCCAACAGAAGAATCCGTGCAAACAGCCTTTGGCCTGACTCTAATCGGCGGTCTACCCTTTCCATCAGGTCTCGAAAAGAAAAACACGAGTGTGGAAACATACACAGAAAACTACATGCAATTCTACGACAACACGCAAATGCCCCAAAGCCCACCGGAAGCCAAAGCAGCGCGCGAAAAAGCACTCGAAGAAACATACAAAGTCGGACTGGACATGACGTGGTTACAAGCCGTGCTAGCGACGTATTGTGAACGCCGGTTTGTTGTTACTGATAGTGGATATATGGGGTTGGCGCATCATGAAGTTTTGGAGGGGGATGTTATTGTTGTTCTGATGGGGATGCATTGGCCTTGTGTTTTGAGGGAGAGGGATGATGGGGGATACCGATTTGTTGGGTAAGTGCGAAATGCTTGATGTGATGTTGCGACGCGTGCTAATTTTTGTAGGGACGCGTATTGTCATGGTGTTATGAATGGGGAAGCGATGTCGGGGATTGTTGATGGAAGCGAGGAAGGACAGGTGTTCACGTTGAAGTAGGATTGGTCGTCAAGGAATTCTATAATCTATGTCTATTTTATTTTAATCGTATGTCCTCCGTGACCAATTGCATTCGCATCCGATGCAAGCCTTTTATTTTGTCGTACCATTCGTCATCGCGTCTTTGCATCGTCCGTCATGCCATGTTGTGATGTACTATCGTGATATGTACCGTCGCAGTATTTTACTGGCGAGTGTTGATGGGAATCGAAGTTTCATTGGAATCTAACATCTATGCCTTAGCTCCTGTAATAATACAAATCTTAGTTTTCAAACAGTTCCCCTAATCAGTCCTGGGTCGCTTGCGAGACTCAGACTCACCCTCAGCAGAAAAGTACTCCAAGCTGCCCTTGGGATCAGCCTTCATGGTCTTTCCACCCTCCTGCCATCCAGCAGGGCAAACCTCGCCGTACTCATCAGTGAACTGGAAAGCCTTGACGAGACGGATGGTCTCCTCGACGTCGCGGCCGACGGGGAGATCGTTGACGGTGATCTGGCGGAGAACACCCTTGGGGTCGATGATGAAGAGACCGCGGAGAGCGATGCCCTCGTCCTCGATCAAAACGCCGTAGGAGCGGGAGATCTTGGTGGACTTGTCGGCGATGAGGGGGAGCTCCAGGTCAGGACCGAGACCGCCTTGCTTGCGGGGCTTCTCGACCCAGGCGAGATGGGTGAAGTGGGAGTCGGTGGAGACGCCGAGGACGGTGGTGTTGATCTCCTTGAAGCGGTCGAGGGCGTTGTTGTACTGGATGATTTCGGTAGGGCAGACAAAGGTGAAGTCCATAGGGTAGAAGAGAAGGACGACCCTACAAACACCATTAGCACACCGTTCATTAGGAGTGGACATCCGGGTTCTTGTTCTTACCATTGACCCTTATAGTCAGAGAGCTTGATGTCGCGGAACTCGCCTCCAGGGAAGAGGGTGGTGGCCGAGAACTCGGGAGCCTGGCGTTGAACGAAAGCTTGAGACATGTTGATGGTGTTGTGATGTGATGATTGAGAATTGAAAGAGGAGAAGGGAGAAAGGGAGAAAGGGAGAAAGGGAAAGCTGCGATTAAGAATGGAAGGAAGAAAAAGCAAGGACCAGTGGAGCGTCAGGGGTCTTTGCTCTTTCCCGTGGAACGCGGTGGAAATTCATTTTTATCGTCTAGCGCGACAAGAGATAACGATAGCCTCACTGATAAGTGATAAGAGCTGTCGTGGATCCACTTGGTCGGTGTATCAGTGTGTACAGCTGTTCAATTGCACCGCTGTGAGTTACCTCTTTGAACATTTTAGGTAATTAGTGCAAGAATTATGCAAGAAATGGTCTAGAAGGAGAATTGTGTTGGAGGTCAGTCAATTAATTCTGGACTGGCGGTGACGCAAATGTGGACTTTTCCGCCGCCATGTCATGTCATGTCAATGCCGCTTTCGCCGCCCACTAAAAACACTGTCTGCAGTCCACTAGAGCTAGGCAGGCACATCACTGAGAAAAACACGTGCTGAAATCCCTGATCCTTGTTCGGGACCTGGAATTGATTCCAAATTCCCAAAAGTCAGTCTCCATTCCGGCTTCGGAGTCTTTCGGTTCGGAGCACCGAGCTACAATTGATTCCATCTTATGATGCAATCCAAGATTGATAAGAATTCTCTGATTGATAACGGCATTTTACTCATCTAGTGTATCTTCTAATGCACTCCATTCCCATTTTGTATCCCCCTTCTAGCCAATAAATCAGCCTCCCTGATTATCTCCGACATATCATCAAAGCCCAACTGCGGACTCAAAGCACAAATCCTCAACGCCACCTTGCCACGCACCTTTGTCGTCAAAACACCCGCCAAATTACTCGAAATCAGACTTTTCGATACACCAGTGTTGATGATCTCTAATTCTTCCTCTGATACTCCCTCGGGCGCGTAGCGGAATGTGATTACTCCCAAACTCGCAGAACTGACAATTTCCCAATTGTCAAGCTTACTCAATTCCTCTTCTGCGCGCTCCGCAAGATCAAATCCGTGATCAATCATCTTCCCTAACCGTTCAACGCCAATGACGCGAAGCGTGAACCATAATTTCATGGCGCGCGATGCAGGACGGGTGAGTTCCATGCTATAATTCCAGAAATTGGGAATATCCTCATCTTCAATCGCCGCACCATCTCTCAGATAATCACCCTCATTCGCAAAGCTTCTGACTAAATTCGTCTTGTCTTTGACGAGCAATAGCCCGCAGCTGTAGGTTTGGAAAAGCCATTTGTGCGCGTCCCAGGACATGCTGTCTGCGTACTTGAGGTCTTTTACCGTGGAATGCCTCGTGGCGGATAAAGTGGCGGATGCGCCGTATGCCCCGTCGACGTGGAGCCAGAGGTTGTGTGTTTTGCAGATTTGGGAGATTTGCTTGAGGGGATCGATTGCGCCTGTGTTGGTTGTTCCACAGGTGCCGACTACCAGGAACGGAACAAGACCTGCTTCCTTGTCTTCCTTTATCGTCTCCTCCAATAGTGTCGCATCAAGACGAAAGGATTCATCAGCTGGCAACCGTCGAATTTGGTCCTTGTTGAATCCGAGTAATCGCAATGCCTTGGCGACAGAATAGTGCGTCTGGTCAGAAAGATAGACAACGGCCTTGTGTGTCTCACCCTGCGGCACGAATCGATCTCTCGCAAGTACAATCCCCATCAAATTCGCCATACTCCCACCAGAAACACAAATTCCACCACTCCCCTCGGGAAAGCCGACCTGTTTTCCAAGCCACTCAATCAACGTCTTCTCAATAACCACCGGCCCCGAAGCTTGTAGTTTACTCGCACCGAGTGCATTGAAAGCGCTGGCCACGATATCACCTAGCCATGCAACAGGTGACGTAGGCGAGGGGATGAAGCCCATGAAGCGAGGATGGTTGACGCGCATGCGGTGGTCGAATGCCGTGAATGCTTCGTCGAGGACGTGCTCGATTGAGTGGGCTTCACCTGGTGTTCCTATCTTTTGGAGGTAGGGGACGTCTTTTGGTTGTGCGACTTTGATGATGGGGTCGTTTTGGACATTTTGGGTTGTTGTGGCTAGACGGTGGATTATAGATTGGAGGGAGGATGTGACTGCTTCGAGGTCGTATTGATGGTTAAAAGAGTCCATGATGATTGCCTTGATTTTCTGATTGATTTACTGATCTTGATTCAACAGCGCAACCTTAATCTTTATATACATATCCCAAGGTATCTATAGCGTCTCCCTTGATTGTGTCTCATCGCCAACAGTGTAACTATAATTGCGATGGCACCCGCATTAGTGGAGAATGAAACGGCATGTCATCAGTACGCCTTTCGAACAAAATCAACCTTCTCAGCGTTGATAGGCTAGTCAACTGGGTCTTTTCCAGCATAGGGTGATAATGTCAGCGCGCCCTTGATGACTTTTACCCGAATAGGTAATTTTCGGAGAGTGTCGGTAATCCGAGATCTGCGGTGAGATTGATGATGGGGGTGTTATTGAAGCATTCACCATAATGATGAGGGGAATGTTTGCGAGTAGGAATATCTTGTGGTTCGTGATAATTGTTATCGTTTAGGTTACAGCCAGGGGTGCTCAAGATATTGTTTTGTGACATGATGATGGTCTCTTGTGCATGTCGGCAGTTGTTGACGTAGCCTAGAAAATATCTTGATAACCCCAGATAGAACAAAAGAACAAGACCTTAACTCCAGTCAACAGGGGCCAATCTCTTCTTTAAAGTTTTAAAATAAACAGGTAAGTTATTCTTAATCAAATGATATGTTTCTGATTGGATGTCTACACCTGTCGACCCTTCCACCACAAAGTCTAGGGTACACCATTTCTCCCAAGTCCATGTTATCAAAATAGTCTAGAATCATGAAATGCATTACTTTTCTCTAATCTATCATATCTATCATCTATCCACCATAATCTATAGAGCACCCGGCAAAATCTCCGTAATATTACTCTTCCCCAATAAATCAGTCGCATCCAAAACCTCCACCATCCTCCCTCTCGCCTCCTCATTCCCCTCACCAACCCCCAAATGCTCCAATGTAACAGCAACAACACTCTCCATAAGCCTCTCTGCCAACTCCCCCGCATACCCCTGCTCATAAAACGCTGGCGTCTCATTAACCTCCAACAACCACGCCGTTCCTTTCGTATCGACTAGAAAATCAATCGCGAAGAGCTCGTAGCATTTATCTAGGGGTGTGAATTTGTCGGCCATGGTTTGCGCAGCGGCGAGGAGGAGTTCGGATGATATTTGACAGGCTTGGTTGAAGATCGAAGTTTTCCAGTCGCCGGGGAGTAAAGTATCGTCGATTTTCCAGAAATCGCGCATTGATTCTTTGCTTGTGAATTCTTCTTCATCTTGAAGAGCAGTATTAGTCAAAGAAGATTTCAAACTTGGATTTTTCCATGGTGGTTCGTAATCATCTAGTGCAAGAAGAGCTAGCATTTCGTTAAAGACATGGACTTTTAGACGGCTCACGGAAAGAACGTAAGCGCGGACGTGCCATTTGCGGCTGTCGATGGGTGGAATGGAGACGATATATTGCTGAGCGACGAATTCTCGTAGAAGCGCGGAGGGAATGCGTTCGTTTTCGCCAATGGTGAGGTTTTGGATCTTTTCCGCGTCGCTTGGTTCTTTGGTGGAGAGTTTGCCGGTTGCTGTGATGAGGGCGTCTAGGGAGTCGAGGCCTGGTGCTGAGAGACTGGGATGGAAACCATCTGAGTCTGAATCGCTTTCATCTATAGCTTTGGTGACCTCAACTCCCTCCTCCTCCTCCTCTTCTTCTTCTGAGATATCGGCGGCAAGTTCCAGGTTGTCCGCCAACTCGTCAATGGTGCTGAAAATTCGAATTCCATGACCACAATCAATCATCGCAGGTTTCAAAATCCACCAATCTCGTTCACAGGGATCTTTATTCTCGTTATCCTCCAACGAGTAAAGCAACGTCAAATCATCAGCCGCAGCCAACGCGTCTTCAACATACTCGCTATAATCCAGCGACAGCTGAACCGTAGCAGGACTATGACCCTTGAGGATACTATCAGGTCGTTTAGTAACCCAGTAATCCACCACCTTGGCCATATGATCCTTTCGCGCAAGGGCATCGCTATTGGGATACGCGTTGAGAAGACCATGCTTAGCCCTGTTCAGTACTGCAAAATGATGATTCAACTCCCAGCCGTTGAGAAGTTGAAAAACGGTTTCTGCATCTTCGGGAATTTGGTGGAAGTCGTCGTAGAAGATTGCCTCTTTAACATGGCGTTTGATACAAGCTTTGATATGCTCGTCAAGCCAAGGATTGGCGCTGTGGACGTAGACGTGCATTTTATCGGGTGATGAAGCCTTCTTCTGGAGGTAGTGAAGCCTGACGAGGAATAGATACACGCGCAAGTCTCAATTCCATGTGTAGCTCTTCAGTAACGAAAATCATCAAGTACGTACTTGAATGAGAAAGGGCGATCTGTACCACAAAAAGCAACCAGCGACAAGACAAGCCTTTTAAACTACATATCAGGATCTTTTTTCGAAGGAAAAAAGAATCTTGTTTACTTGCCAAGACCAAAAGATCCACAGGGTTATTCATTTTATTCACGCGCGATTGGATGTTTTGTTGACTTCACGTAAGTGATATCATGAAGTTCATGATATTTGCCAAAATGCATGATCAAAGGTCGTGCTCACCGTTTCTTGTCAGGGGGACCCGGCTCTTGGATCGATGATCAGCCAGTGTTCAACCCATGTTATTTCCGAGTTTTTCGTGCAGAGAAACGCGGTAGAAGGATTTTTCATGCGGTGACGTGAGTCGCGTATCATGTTGATGATGGGCTTGGCAGGCAGGGTTGGGATGACAAGGCTTCATTTACTAGAAACAGTGGTCTTTTTTTAGGGCAATTTGTTTCGAGACGAACTTGAATCATCTAAGTTTGATGTATAAACGGAATTCGCTATTTTATGTCATCTAATCTTCACATTCAGATCCATGAATCCGCCCCAGGACGAGCAACGCCTATTCCCAACCTCGCCTCATCTTCCAAGCCTCTAGGATATTGCCTTCTCAAACTCGGTCGGAAGTTATTATGTCCAAGACTTTTTGACGGTCTGTGAATATGTAACAACGCTGAATGGTACCCATCAAGTTCATCGCCCCGATCAACAATAGGCTTTCCAACCAATTGAATACTGTCCGTCTTGTTAAACGGCAATTTGCAATCATCCGAAACAGCTATGGTGGTATCGTCCGACATTTGGGGACTAGGGATGGAATTGATAGGTTCTGATGCTTGTCGTCGATTTCGTTTCTTAACTTGCTTTTTAAAACTCTGCATCGCGTCTCTTCTCAAGACTTGAGCGACGTCATGCCGTTCAGGAAGATTTCCGAGCCAATTGTCGACTTTTTGTTGCACAGTGTCGCGGATAACATCTTTTGGTCGGATACTCTCGTTATAAGCTTTTTCCTGCTCGAATCGTCGTGCAAAGATAAAAGATACTGATGATGTGTCGCTTTGTGTTGAGTCTATGCATGTCGAACTTGGAAGAGCTGGTAGAGGTGGTAGAGGTTTTTGATGGTAGGTAAAATTGTAGTTATAATCGTAGGTGTCTTCCTTTGGAGCGTCGTTCTGGCCGAAAGGATCAAGGTCGAATCTTAGTTCATCGAGAGCAGCGAAGAGGTCCGAAATATCTTGTTGAACGCGCCATGTTGTTCTTGGTCCTCTTTTAGAATCGACTAGCTCTTCAATATGAAATGTGCCGTTTGTAGTGCTCGTAGTAGACATTTTGATATAACAAATAACAAATAACAAATAACAGTAACAGAAACAGAAAAAGAAAATGCAGAGATGTCAGTAAGATATAAAAAGACCAGAGCTAATATACATGACGATCACCAACGTCACATTCGTCAAACGATGTAGGTCACTGATCGTCACATGGTCCCGACGTTGTTTCGGATTGAGTACTTTTTGCATCCTATTGTGGGAAACAGGAAACAATGCGTCCGAGCGTACAGCTGATTGCCCGATGAAATCATTTGCCGATTACCCAAATAGACAATTAATGCGAACTTTGACGCAAGCTTGGATCATGTTTCATCACGGGCACTGTATTGTTGCCGAGGCTGACGTTGATGTCAATTCGAGACTTGACCCGGCAATTGCTTTTTAGTTGCTGCATCACATGTTATGCGTCAGCAGACATTGGATATGATAGTAGTTGAATTGATGAATGTCTTTATAAGGCTAGTATGTCAGTATTAGCTGCCGTTCAAGGCTGGTAATTAGAACAGTAATCAAAATATGCTTATACGAGATCGTCCGGGTATCAATTATCCACGAACCATCGGCTAACCTTCAACTAGTGAGGTCAGATAACGCTACAACAAAAAACGTCAGCTTCTGTTTCAGTCATCGCGTCTATTCCGCGCCGCAGATTAAAGTTTCTTGCAGGAAGCTAATGTTGATCGATAAGAATTCGGCCATCCCATGTTTCACCTTCCAGAAACCGCGTAGTAGGGCTAGAAATATGTTGCTTCCGGATCGGAAGCCGAGGGAGTCCGGGATTAGTGACATCTAGCGCGAGGCGGTTACAACTTCTCAGATAGGAGTGATCGGCTCGCGTCAAACGGCGAGGGTATAAGAGGTGAAACGGTTGCGATCAACTTAACTTAGAGCCTAAACTTTTATTTATGTTACTTTGAAGCTTGAATATAGCTTTGGAATCAATCATCTTTGAGCTCGAGAAGTCTACCTGTCATTTGCACCCACCATCGATATCTTCATATCGGCGTCGTTCAATAAGGCCGAGGGACTTTTCCCGTTGTAACCCTACTCGGTTCCTCAACCGAAGCGCCAATCGGCAGCGGATAGCTTCCCCGGAGAATCCTGCTCTGGTCAATAATGCCAATCGCAAGGACATGGGATTGACGTACGTCGAAGGCGTGGTTGGGAGACGGCAACGTCGATATTAGAATTTTGGTATTGTTAACGAGAGGATAATTTCCTAATATCGCCCATGATTTTGTTTGGGGGTCGACGTCGACCCGAAATAAAGTTCACAGCAATTGACGAGGATCATTGACATTCCCTTTTATGTCTAGCCTCTATTGTCTGATAGAAGGAGAGAGTTTTAGAGTTATCGTTATATGTCGCAAGATCATATGCTGAGACAATGGTCAAATCTTTCTAGCGCCCGCACATGGTGCTCTATGTCGTATCACGTCTCTTTTCGCGAGCGACCTTGCTTCAGAAGACATTGGGGAAGCTAATACAGATGCCCGAAAGCTTGGGGCAAAGACAGGTAAGCTGGGCTGAGATACTCTACCCTGCGAGAACAGAATCTATGAACTGATAATCAATATAATTAATATTGTCTAGTCTACTCGTTATACCCCTCATCCTCACCGTCCTGTCTATATATATTCCGCTCCTCAAGCTGCGCCATGAAAAGGCTCTGCGGGTCCACCCTTTTACCAGATTCAATAAACGTAGCGTTCCCTTTCGGATCATTACAACCGACACACCAATTGATACCAAGCGGTGGAGACTCAAAGTCGACACTCCCGTCCAGATTCCAACCTACACCACCGTTGATTGACCACCCATGGCCAGAACCCTTGATACCTCGATCTACGAAGAGTGTCTTGACAGAACTGTCTTCTACCAACAGACCATGAGCCCATCTTTGATGAGGATATATCGTCTGCACATCAGATTTTGCCTTGTGACGAAGAACGGCGTTGGGACCTGGTGTGAGAGATCCTGTGCCGACGGTGAAACATCTTGCGTCTGGGCTGCCAACTTGCGCGCAGTCTTGGACGAGAACTTGAGAACCTTGGATCAAGATGTCAAAGGGGATAGCAGCGCCTTGGATGTCCTTGTCTCTGTTCATGGTACAGTTCTGGATTGTGATACGCGATGCATCTGGATCAATCTGGAAGAACTTGTTGAAGCCTTTGAGACTAAGACCACTGGCCCAACTGTCGACTGTCCAGGAAGGAAAGTGGACAGCCGGGGAGTTGCAGGTCTTGTCGCTCATGGGTGTACCAGAACAAGTATCAGGAACCTCAATACCGAGATCTCGTATACCCATCTCCTCGTTCCCATAAGGAGGTGTGTAGACTATGAGTTCAGGTTGGGTATATTCTGAATCAAGATTATCCGTTAAGGGGATCTTAAGGGTGACGTTGGTGCCATAGACACTGCTGATTTGATTCGGCGCCATTATTCTCTTGCCGACCTGATCCATGTTAGTAAATGGTAGGTGTAAGAAGGAAGTGTGACTTACTGGTATCCATGTCTGTTCAGCGTCATCGCGGACAAGACCGCTCATACCGTTCTCTCTAATCCATGATTCTGTCGCGCTGCGAGAGACATAGACTAGTTGATCAGCAGCGAAACCAGCGCTGTTGACGACATCCATGGAAGATGAACCGATGGGGGCATAGTCGTTGGTGATGTTTGACCTGAAGCCATACCGAGGTTTCGTGCCATTGTTAGGTGTACCAAGAGTGAGCACAGGCTGAGAAGGACGCTCTTGTAACACCAAAACAGTCTTGTCACTCCCCGCCCCAGCAACAACAACATTACTAGTAATGTTAACACCACCACTCATCGGCCATCTCCCTTCAGGCAACAACACAGTCCCACCACCCAACGCAGCCATCTTATCAACAGCCTCCTGTATCAACGGCCCGACATCATCAACACTGCCATTAAAAGCCAAAGTAATATTCACACCACTGCCACTGGGCAATATTATCGCTGAAGCATGATACCCAGCAAAGCTAAAATCAGGAAGGACATCACCGCGATCGCTCACGATAGCCGTCCAGTCAAACGAGTGATGCTTGCGTTTCGCCAGACCGAAATACGTACCGCACGTAACAACAACGACAACAAAGCAGCCAACGATGATAAAAATGACCCAGCGTGAGAAACACTGCCGTGGGAGAGGCATCGGAAGGAAGGCCAAAAAAGGAATGATTTGGGTCGTGGGTGGAGGGGCAGGTTTGCTCGGTGCGACATGTTATATATTTTCATGTGGTGATGCTAACCTTTTTTGATGGGGAGGAAGAATGAGTGACTGGAATTGGACGACAGGCCAGACCCTTTGATAGAGTTTAGCACATGTGAAATAGCTACTGTTGGAATTTGTAAGGTTCCCTGGCAGAGGGGTCCTTTACGCACGTCTTTGGAATGTGAGGCGTCCGGATATGGCTTATTTAGAATTATCGGTCCAGGGGTGGCACCAGTCGGAGGGCCGCCCAGCGAGACATCATTGCATTTGTCTCAGAGGTCTAGAGTGTGATTTGACACCTTACGGGTAGGGTGGTTGCTGATCGTTGATGAACCGTCCATCCTTGGCCATCGTAGTTAACTTGGCGGAGGGCCGATATACCGTTTGCGAAAAATGTCAGGCCATACTAAGAAGATCAATGCCAAGCCTTTGATCCAAATGTCTGGAACTTGGGATTTGGGCCTAATGGTGAATGTTCTATGGAGTTCTGGTCGTTGGGGAATCACACTTGGCAGTTGAAAGCGCATGGAATTAGTTACATCAGTGGCCCCCTGTATATGCTTTTGGACTAGGCACTTTGACCTTATGCTGCAGCCTGAATCACAGTGGTTCATGTCCCTGGAGGTAGCCCCTGAAGGCTTCTGCTTGGCACGCACTCGTGGAGGAGTTCACAGTTTACCCAGGACCTGGTTTTAGCTTCTTCGCCAAAGCAAATACCGGCCATCACAATGTGTGCACTACTTTTAACACGGCAACAGGCACAAGATGTTAGAAGTCTTGAAATGTAATGTAAAGCAATTAATATTACGAGGGTATCTTCTAGTCTAGTATTCTATCATCTAGATATCAACATCAGCCCGCTCATCCCTAAGACGAGCACGCTCAGGCTTAGTAAGCCCATCAGAATCTTGCTTCATAGCAGGAGAAACCTCTCCACGCTCAGCAGCATCAAGAGAATCGCTAATATAATTCTTTTCCACATCGACCTCCTCTGTCGGCGCAGCAGCAACAGGTGCGGAAGACGCCGTTACTCCAGAAACACCCCAAACCTGACTACCCAGGTTTGTGGCAACTTTTGTAAAGATAATAACGCTCATAAATGGTGAAACACATTTGTTAATAAGATACCCGATGGCAAGCTTGTGGCCTCGCTTGCGCAGTTCGGGCTCGAGAAGAATTGAACAGAAGAACCATAGGGAAGGTAATTGGCCGACGACCAGCATGGGAACCAATTTTAGTGCAGTGACGTGCCGAACACAGCTAGCGATGAATAGCGCTGTGTTGAGAATGCGGTAGTAGACAAGACTCAAGCGAATAACCTCGATTGAGGCGGCGATGCGTGTAATAGGGATCATCTTCTCGCCAGCGAGGTAGAAATAATTGTTGAAATAAGCATTGGAGCCCCAGCGACGCCGTTGAGATAGGTAGTGGAAGAGGGATTGGGGGGCTACCGTTTCGCTGACGGCGTTGGGGACAAAGAGGGTGCGGAGATGTTGGCCTTGGGAGAGCATTGAGTAAGTGAGTCTTCGGTCGGTGCCCTGGATTGAGTTAGTGAGTGGAGATGCACGAGTGGAGAGAAGTAAACTTACGAGATATTGGACTTGGTGGTTGATGACTAGTTCACCGGTGACGGGCTCGGAGTATTTGCGGATTGCACCGGCCATTTCTGGTCGACAGGCAATCATAGTGATGCAGCCTGGTAGACATGTGACTTTGCCTACGAAGCCTTCTGCTCGCCGTCTGACGTATTGTCCAAAGGTGTACTGAGAGACTATTAGCTACGGCGTTGACTCTTGACTGTGTTGTACATACCTGGAATTGTTGGTACAAGTTCCAAAAGGACCACTCGTAGCCAGGTTCTAGCTCAACTAGTACCAAACCACAAGCAGCAATAGCATCCTTGTCTCTTGCAAGAGCGTTCGCCAAGAGGGCAACGGCACCCTTGTAGATAGTAGAGTCGGCATCGGTACAAAACACCATATCAAAGCCAGAGAACTCCTCGCCCTTGGTAAGCTCAGGAAGGATCTCATCCCACATCTCCTTTCGTAGAAGCTTAGTATAGAGAGGGGAGTTCTCACGGGGGTAGTTGAAGAGATCGTGGCAGAGGACGAGGGAGTCCTTCTTACCAGAGTTCTTGACCTTCTCAATGACAATGACGGGGACATCTTCCATGAAGCCGGCGAGGATATTCAAGACACCCTTCTTCCACTTGAGGGAGACGTAGGGACGTTGGAACTCTCGAACCATGCGCGTCATGTGTGATCGAACATCTCGGGGCTTGCCGTCTAGAATAACGACCATGACTTGACGATGAGGATCAACGCCGTTGTCGCGAAGAGAGAAGATGGTCTTGACGATTTGCTCCTCACTTTCTGAGTAAGCAGGGATGAGAGACAAGATCCACCGACGGCTGACAGGGGCAGGAGGGTAGAACCACTCGTAGACAGAACGGTACATCATCCCTGAAGGAGAAAGGATAGCGGAGAGAAAGTCCTTGCTCTTGACGAACAGGACAACAATAAAGACAAGCTTGCTCTTCTTGCCAAAGAAAGCTGTGATGGCCATGCAGATGTTGATGAGAACAATGATACCCATGAAGGTTACCCTTTGGTTGCGAAGGTCGCTGGGTGAGAGGACACGAGCGGGATCAACAGGGTCTTCGATCTTGGGGTAGCCACATGTCTCGACAGTGTCATTGGCATGTGTAGGGGCAGGCTGGACAGGCACAGGCTTCTCTTCAACAGTGACAGTAGGACCAGTCTTCTTAGGATCTTTATCCAGAGGATCAATGTCCTCATCATCTTCGACTGTGACTGTATAGAGGGGTGGTCGCTCAGGTATAATCTTGGGGCCAAAAGGACGGGAGAAGTTGGGTGCGAAAAGATCTGTTGAGGTGGGTTCCTCGATGATCTTGGGAATCTTGGGATTGGGGATGACATTGAGTGTGAAGAAACTCCCCTTCCTAGGCCCTTGGTGTTCATCATCACCAACGACTGTATCAGCCGTTGATGAGAAGGAGGCATTCTGCCAGGTATTGGAATGGTCGAAGTGTGGACGTTCGGGAATGGTAGAAGCATTGATGTGCTTTTTTAATTGAGTAAAGTCATTGTCAAAGTAGGCTTTTTTCTCGTCAAAGGTTTCCAAGGCGCTCATGGGCCTTGTACTTAGAGTAGCCATGATGAGATGTCTCGGGAGGGATAAATGAGTGTAAGACAAAAGAGATGAAAGAGAGGTCAGGTTCAAGACGTGAGGCAGAGGAACTTTGCTTAAACGATTCTCACAATGGCAAATTGATCTATCAAATACATTCTGTAGAATTCCAGTCATTCTCTTCCAAGTTTGCCGACAGGCTCTGCCTGGCCTGACCCTGCATCACTACCCGCTCACACAAAGATGATCTTTTGCCTTGAATAGCAATTTTCAGGAACAATTCAATTTAACGTCTGGACAAACCGAGAGTTGCCGATCACTTCTTGTTGCGCATAAACTGGTGGTGAGAGTGGAGTTATCAACATTCCTCAACTTTCCGGAATGGGCTTTCTTGTCCCGTGTGCCACACCGTCATATTGTTCCACTTGATGCCTCGGTTAGGAATATCTGGGGTTTAATTGGTTGGTTTACTTATTTGTCGTGGGTCTGGTCTGTTCGATGTGCTTGCTGGCCGTCTCTGGAAAGTAAGACTTGACTCTGCCAGAGTCAGAGATAGAGACTCAGTATACTATATGCCAAGGCAGACTGTCTCTTTTCTTCGTTCTGACCCAAGGTCCAGGTCCTTGTTCGCCCTAGCAAGAGTCCAGCCTGGTCCCTGCTTCTTATGTTCTGTAGTGTATGCACTTTACAAATGCCATGCCGTGTATGCTTATTCTCTAGCCCCGGAAGCTCTGACGCTCGGACTCAAGAGGTCTGTGCGAATACCTCAGTAGTTCTCGGAGAGTTATGAGTCGTGACCATCAGATTCACAAAGAGCCTCATAGATCGGACGGAGCATTTACAAATGCGTACTCTGACAAGGCGACACTTACTCTGTAGCCCTGTTAGTATACTCTTGCGTCTGTAGATTTCCCAAATCCAGGTTTGTTCATGCCCTCATTCTTGGCATTGCCTTGTCGTCGGCTCTAGAACCGTTTTACCCACATGGCAAACCACAATCATACGACATACCCTGCCGATCACATAACCTGGACCCAACTTGTGCCTGTTGATCTCGCATGGCAAAAGAAACACCCCGCCGATCCCCGTTATTTCTTTGCTCACAGTCTCTTGCCATGTGATGTGTCAGTTGGGTAGGTATGTGATAAGTGGCTGACCCCTTCCCGGAACGAGCATGCGTTGCGTTGCGCCCGCCACTTATTGAGTGGGGGACGATGAGAACGGTCGATGGAAGAGCTATGGACCTTGGCAGAGTGTCTAAGACAGACTTGATGTCAGGGTCTGGTTCCACAGATCATGCCATATGCCATCCTCGCTTATTTTAGTGTGGCTGCTTATGGTAGTCCATCACTTCTGTTATGCTTATTATTGACATGTCAGTATGATCTTCTTGATCTTCAGTAAAGAATATGCAGGTACAATCCAGATGACGACAATTCTATGCTTGTCTGTAGATCGGAATAATTCAAAGTAAATCCTCTACTTCAGATCTAAGTTGGACATCAATCTCGAACCATGGTGCCTCCCGTATGCTTCTCGGCATATTGTAAGTCATAGCAATACAAATCCCATCACTAACTCATTTATTACCCTATATCAGCATAATCTGCCGTGTGCTTGGTGCCACCCGAGAATGGCATGTAATAGCATTGGCCGAGTCTCCAGCTACATTCCTCCCTCATCCGGAGCTGGACAGTGGTTGCGGGAGGCACCGCAGGTATGTGCCAATTCTGACCAGTCAAGCTTGCTGCTTGCCCGATTAGGGACTCGATGGAGACAAGCAAGCTCGACGGAGACAAACAAGCTACTGGGTCGTGCGTCTGCCAAGTCATGATCGCCGCATCGTGGGATAGTTCATGCTACTGAGTCTAGACTTCTTCCGAGTAACTAACAGTAGGTAAATCGACAGATGCAAACTTTACGCTTTTGCTTAGTATCATAGAAGATTGACATTTTTAACAGAGAAAGACTTTCTTTCTTCGTTTTCAGTATCGAGATTCGAGCTATAAGAACTCTGGATCAAGACCACAAGAAACAATCTCATCACTCCCTCATCTCATCATCATCACAATCATCTCCTGAGACAAACACTCTCACTCTTCAAAATGCCTATCAACGCCAACCTCATCACTAGACCTACTCCTCGCAGGGTCCTCCCCACCCGTCCCTCAACCAAGACATCACCCGCCAAGCCCATCGTCACACCCACTGAAGCTATTCCCCTAGTCGCAGTGATCGGCGTCGGCTTTGTAGGTACTGGTCTGGTCGACTCTTTCTCATCCAAGTATGAGATCATGGGGTTTGACATTAGCGAGAACAGACTTGACTTTCTTCGCGGCGAGTTCAAGGCTCGCCTTAATGTTTCTTTCACCTCTGATGAGTCTGATCTTGCCAAGGCTACTCACTTTTTGATCTCTGTTCCTACGCTTCTTAGAGCGGATAGGACTATTGATCTTTCTTACCTGAACAGTGCGCTGAAGAGGGTTGAGCAGTGGGCTAGACCTGGATGCACTGTTGTTATTGAGAGTTCTGTCTCTGTTGGTCTTACAAGACAACTTCTTGGTCCTATCGCTGAGGCCAAGGGTCTCTTTGCTGGAATGTCCCCAGAGGTAAGCTTCCCTGGACAATGTCTCACTTTCAACACATACTAACATATAACAGCGCATCGACCCCGGCCGTGTTGAACCTCCCATGAGATCAATCCCCAAGGTCGTCTCTGGTCTCGATGATGTCATCCCCGGCTCTCTCGACGCTATCGTCCGCCTCTACGGCCGCGTTTTCGACAGCATCGTCCCTGTCTCTAAGCCTGAAGTCGCCGAGATGTGCAAGCTCTACGAGAACTGCCAACGCATGATGTGTATCGCCTACGCCAACGAGATGGCCGATGCATGCCAAGGTCTCGGTATCGACCCCTTCGAAGTTTCCAACGCCGCTGCTACCAAGCCCTTCGGATACATGCCCTACACTCCCAGTCTCGGCGTCGGTGGCCACTGCATCCCCGTCAACCCCTACTACCTCCTCTCCAACTGCGAGTTCCCCCTCCTCGAAGCCTGCGCCGATAAGATGAACAAGCGTCCTGCCAACATGGCCAAGCGCATCGTCAGCGATCTCATGGGCGGTGGCAAGCTCCAGCGTCGTGACTCTGGTATCGACATGAAGAAGAGGGTTCTTGTTGTCGGCATGGGGTTCAAGGCTGGACAGGACCACCTTGTCAACTCCCCTGGTCTCCAACTTGCCAAGGAGCTTCAAAAGCTTGACATTGATGTCCACTTTGCCGACTCTCTTGTTAAGCAGACTGCTGTGCCTGACATCCCTCGTCTTGATGACGGTGACTGGACTACTGAAGAGCTTGAGACATTTGATACGATCGTTGTCAGCTTCCGACAATGGGGTATGGACTTTGATGTTTTGGACAGGGTCTCTGGTGTTCCTGTTCAGATGTGGTGCCAATAGGTGCTACAAGAGAACTAAAAAGAAAAGGAAAGGAGTTATGGGCGTCGAATTTAAAACAATATCCACTCGTTTACAGGTCTATCTTAATAGTATTACATGGTGTAGACATAATATATAGTTATTTAAATCATCTTACAACCTCTCTTTCCCAATGCTATGTGACTTACAGCAACTATTCCAAAAGAGAGCTTCTGCCGTCGAGAGGGGGTTTAGGTGAGGCACTAGTAAGGTATTGATACGGAAGACATTGGTTCGTTACTTCGACAGTCTTCCCGGCAAGTCGCATCATCGCGGGAAAAGGTATAGTGAAACACAGAACAGTAATGGATGGATACTGGCAAGCAGGCATAGAATAATCTTCTGAACATTTAAATAACTATTTACTTTTGGATATCATGATACATTAAATCAACACACCCTACCACAACCGCCAAACAACCTTACTATCAATCTCTCTAAGCGTGAGAAACAGGGATATTGTCCTTGGGGTCGTGCATAGCCTGCTCAACAAAGACCTTGTGCCACTTGCCAGTGCAGAGAAGGTAGGTAGTCTCCTTAACACCAGCCCAGTTCTCCCGCACAATATCCATAGTAGGTCGCGAGAACACAAGGTCAATCTCCTCAAGAGTCTTGTTCTTGGTCTCAGGCATGAAGAAGATCTGGTAGATCTCACCAACGAAAGCAATACCTCCGTAGAAGCCAAGAGCGAGACCAGTCTTGCCCATACCCTCCTGCATGGCGGAGAAGTTGTAGGTGACGACGAAAGAGGCGAGGAAGAGAAGAGCGTCGGATGTGGTCATTCCGTAAGATCGGAGGTAGGTGGGGTAGACTTCTGAGGGAACGACCCATGTGAGACAGGCGTAGGATCCGAAGAAACCCATGTAGACGATCAGACCGGTGAGGTAGAGTCCTTCGACGGTCATGAGCTGAGTCTTGACATCGAATTGGTAGCTGATACCAATAAGGACCAGACCCATGAAGAAACCGGGAAGCATGGTAATAGCCCAGAATCGACGACCGAAGCGCTCCATGAGGAAGATAGCAGGAATGGTACCAATGAGGAGAGATCCACCACCGACAAGAGACATGTAGTTGGCCTTGTACTCGTCGAAACCAATCTGGTTCATGAGAACGGACATGTAGTACATGATAGCGTTAACACCAGTCAACTGACCCAGCAGGATCATAATGTTGGCATAAACAAGAGCGCGACGGGCACGAGGCTCAGTGAAGAAATCCATCCAAGGGAAGCGATGGTTCTTGGCACCCTCCCTAACAGCAGCCTCCTCGTTAATTACAGAAGCACTCATGACGTAAAACTCCTCTCGGGACTCACGCTCCTCAATACCACGGATGCGCTTCCAGACCTTGTAAGCGTCGAGGTGCTTCTTTTGGTGGATGAGGAAACGGGGGGACTCGGGGAGGAACAGCATGCCGAAGAACATGATGGTAGAGAAAACGAGGGATGAGCCGAGGATGTAGCGCCAGTTGCCGGGCACCTTGAGGAAGATGGCACCAACGGCGTAGCCTAGGACTTCACCGAGGGCGATGTTGAATTGGTAGAGAGAGACGAGATTTCCTCTGATCTTGCGCTCGACTGTTTCGGCGACGTAGACGGGGACGGTACCACCCTCAAGACCGACTCCGAGACCGAGAATGACACGAGAAGCAACAATCATACCTAATCAGTTAGTACAATAGATATTGTGTAGAGGGTGTAAGAAACTTACCAAAGTTGATGGAACCAGCCTCAAGAGCAGCACCAATAGTATAAAGAATAATAGAAATAATAATAGCACCCTTTCTCCCAAAGTACTCATTGGCCGGCGACAAAAGCAGCGCACCACCAACAGCACCAAGCGGCATACCAGAGTTGACAAGCGAATTCTCCCTCGCATCCAAATCAAGATCCTTGGGCAAGAAGAGGTTGGCACCAGAGATAAGGGATTGATCAAGACCAGACAATAAACCTCCCATAGAGGCAAACGCGACGAGAAGCCATGTGAAATGCTTGGGGTTCTTGAACTGGACTTGGAAGAAACCAGTCTCCAAACCGCCGGCTTCTTCGAGTTGACGCTCCATGTCGGAGATTAGGTCGTCGACTTCTCGGCCGCCATGTTTGGCGACCTCCAGGGCTTCGAATTCAGGTTTTTCGTGGCCCATTGCGTTTTTAATTTCGTCTTTCTCGCGGTCGACCGTGTTGGTCGAGTTCTGTCGACTTCTATCCATGATGAAGAATATCCTCAGGTATGATGATAATAATAAGAATAATAGCGAAATAAGATGTAGATGGGCACGAGGTACTTATACAAAACACCACAACTTGCCTGGCTCGGATGGGAGAATGTTGGTTGATCTAGAGCCCCAACTTTATATGTGGTTCTGTAACAAACCCGCATTCCCAAAATCTGGAGATTTACACTCAATCATTAGACTTTTCCGGAGCACCGCAAAAACCCCATCGTTGGATGACGGTACGACCGAAAGTTTGGCCGGTTGAGCTCCATCGAGAGATGCCGTCTGAGCCGATTTGGGTGGAGTTCTTTAATGGGCGATCAACGCTGCTGTAACGCTCTAGCAGGAGTACTGTACATGAAAATGCAACGGCTGTAACATGATTTTGTCCTACAGCTGACTCGCATGCTAATCGAACCATTCAGGATTAACGACCAACATTCTCTATTCCTTGAAAGGATTTCTCGCTCCGATAGATAGACCAATTAAATACCGAATCAATGAATGAAGACATCCACTGCCGGAGGGATCTACAAGCACTAAAGGCGGGTTTACTTTGTTCCTCTTCTAGAAATGTTCCAAGCGCCAGCCATTTACGTCATACGTAAAGCCGTGTACCCGTGTAAGCAAGCAAAAAGGCTCGTCGGCTACGGGTTGAGTGTCACCCTAGCTTGGTCCTTGGATATTGCCTCTCCACTGTTGGGAGCGATATTTCGTAATGCAATACTCATTGAGAAGGATCTCAATGCATCAGTCAGGTCCCAGTGGCACGATTGCCTTTTTCTTGTGTCGCGAGATCCGAACATGCGTTTTTTTTTATCTGCAGTTGTTTATAACTGTAGTGCTATTATTCCCGTGCCAAGTGCTGAGGATACGGGAATGCCCACTTGAAGCGAGCACTAAGCCCAGGGGATCTTGTCATGATTCAGCCGCATCTCTTGGCTGAAAATCTGTTCAACGACGGTGAGGATGATGGTTTTGCTGGTTAGATCTATTGACTAGTAGAGACTTTACGAATCATTTGGATTACGATGGAGGTTCGATGCGATGTTGCGCTTAGTCATTAATTGAATTCACCGCGTCTGGGGGAAGAAACTACTCAATCCAGTATATCGGTGCATTGTCTCGGTGAAATAAAATAAACTCGCATGTCCCAGTGATAGAAGACCAAAGAAATCACGTCGGAAAGTCCGCAATGCTGATCGCATGTCCTCAAGACAGAAGCATTGGGTAACCCGACCCAAGCACCACAAAACCCACAAATCAACCTTAACCTCCCCAGAAGGAGTTTTTCGTGGGGATCACCACTTTTTCTTTACTCGCGACGTTTCCCCCCAGCCTTGGATATTATGTTTGGGACATCGGCCCTTTACCCAGATGACTACACACGAAAACTCCACAAACGGAAAGAAACGGATGTCTCGATAGCTTCAGAGGGCACTGGGTAGAATTCCCTGGTGCCATGCGTTCCCCGACATGCCATTTTCTGGAGATCACGGGGTCTGACCCCCCGCGATTCTGGGTAAAGGGCCGATTTCCTCCCCCGGGAATTTCCCCATTTTTGGAACTTACCTGGATTATCAGGCAGACAAATTCATGGCGTGCAAAACATGAATAAGGAGACTGTCATGCAACCGGTGAGTCGTGCAATTAATCTACGGCTACATTCGGAGCCGTAATCAAGGATGTTTTATTCTAGCGCGACTCAGTTGGAAGTTGTACCGTTTTGGGTTGGAGATCCACTGGTAATCAGACTGGAAATATTTCCATGTCATTGACTTGAGCACTGTCGTTCGTTGCTGTGAAAAACTCGTACAATTGTGGAGACGTAATATTGGCACGAGATCCGCAGAGACTGCAAGTCGCGACTCTCTTCATTCTCACGAGCATTGAATGATTGAAGAGCCTCATCAACTCCCCCTACCCAGATCAAAAAAACGTCTTTAGCCTTCCCGCAAGCCACTACCGCATCTCATTCAGCCTCATCAGCCCTACCGGCTGTCCCTTCCCTTGGCTTCACTAAACCCTCTTGGCCCTCGGGCTCCTACCATCCTTGACACCAACGCCAAGCACAAAGGCAATCCTCAAAACCGTACAAATCCCCGTAACGATAACACTAAACCAATCCTCCCAGCGCCAACCCCCAAGCGCAAGATTATTCTCCATCTTCAAACCAACGTAAATAGCCGTAAGCATAGTAAAGTCCGCCGGCAGAATCGCGCCCTGGACCATCTTCCAGATATTCACATCGTGCGTGTAACGTAGTAGTGTCAGCATGAGAATCAGATATGATGTGCCCATGCCGCCGATCTGGTAAAGGAACGGCGCAAAGGGTGCGGCTGGTGGGTGCGTGGTAAAGAAGGCTTGGAGGGCGAGGTTATGGTCGAGGAAGTTTACCCACATGCCCATTACGGTCAGGGCGGGGTCTACCCAGAGGAACCAGAGGGTGTAGATTGGGTGGATTTTATCTGTGATTGCCATTTTGACGAGACTTGAGTTTGATAACTCACTCACTGGGTTCATATTTGCGGAAAGTGGGAGGGAATCAATTATGCTCGACTTGAGTCCTTCTTATAAATGTCGCCAGATGTCAGCTTCGTAAGCTGATGCTATTTCGTCAGCGCTAATCTTGGCGGTTTGTTGGCAAACGTCAGAGTGTCAGAAGAACAGCCGCAAAGTACATGGGCGACAAAATAACTTGGTCAACTAGTTGCGACTGGGACCTCGCCTTAAGCTAGTTCATTTTGACAGCTTAGCCTCTTTTCTGTCACCCCTTTGGGAAACAAGTTCTTGATGGGTTGCAATTGGTTTCCCCTCATTGCGCCAAGATGAGTGGCTGACTGGTGAAAGCCGTTGGATAAGCATATTCAACGGGATGATCTGACAACTTTAACCGGAAGTCCGAACACCGTTAATCACGGGGTGATTGACGCGACAGCATGTCAATTGATTGGGATCATTGAATGGTCAAAGCTCGTGATACTACCCTGCAGTCAAAACTCTCCCCATGCTTCTCACAACACCATAAGCAGTGAGGGCTGAAAAATGTCATTTTCCTACGACCAAGGTTAGTAAGTTAATTATACTCTGCTAATTTCTGGCCTTTTTAATTGATCTCCTTTGTAACTTAAAAGTTGGTAGCTAAATACTTCCAAAGCGTGCTTTTGCGACTTATAAGTGCTGGGAGCCTGTGATACTCACCTTATAGCTCAACTTGTCGATCTTCCCACTCCTACCAGCTAGCCTCTCAATGCGAAAAGGCATTGCCTAATATTTCAAAGAATAGATTCCATTATTATAACAAAGACACATTCCATGGCAATTGCTCTGACTCCAGCATCATCGTTTAGTGGTCAGTCATATCTTTCAGCTCTAAAAATTAGTCAGCACTGGAGATGAGTGCGGCCTCTCTTATTGGTCGTTGCAATCGTGGTCATTCTCGCTCTATCTGAATCCTTCGTTCCATCTCTCGCTCTTGCGAACGGAGTCTGTGAGCGTGGAGCTGTCGCTATGTCCCTTGATACGTCTTTGGACAGGCATCCTTTGCGCGCCATCGTCCCGGCTGACAGTCTGCCTGCACTAGGGTCCGATGCTGCGCCGAGGCATTCCCTGTGATTGCCTCCCAAGAGGATGTTGTGTTGCGTGTCAGGCTTGTCGGAGTAAACATTCAGTGGCTATTACTCACAGATAATATCATTATTGCTGCGTTTAACTCTGGATATTGGGTTCTGAGACGCGTCCCGTACGCGTCGCGTGTATCAAGCGCTTAACGGACTGTCAATGGACACCCAGGTGAGTGCAAAAAGAGAAGAAAAGAAAAAAGAATGCCCCGATGTCTTCGGCGAACAAAACCGCGATTCGTCGTATTAGCAATTATTGGACACGATTAAATCTATGGGCTCAGAAGATGCTGCGCGAACACTTCATAGGATAAAGCGGGCGATGGTGTGGAGGTCATGCTGGATGAGGCCGAGACATCAAGGATCCAGCTTCAGAGGGCGAATACGAGGATTCTCATTGTATGATTCAATCACAACCCGAAGAGGATTTTGTGAGGAATTCGAAATTGGTGTTGATGTCAAGGCATTCGACAAGCAGATTTGCTTCTCCAGATCGCGTTGAAGTCAGACATCATCTTCGATATTCCGTACCACGCCTCAATCCTAATCGAACCCCTCCTCCCTAACAGACGCATCTTAAAATGGACAACCGTTACATCCGATGAGGGAATGCTAACATCCTTCCATCAAGATCTCTTCCTACACGATCTCAAGTCCGGTTCAGCGCAACACTGCTCCTACCTTCTCGTCAACGCCGTCCTCGCACGCGCGACGCACTACCATCCTGTAATCTAAGACCACAACGAACCCTGGGATACAGAGAGCTAATGCTATCGATTCTTTGCCGAGATGAAGAGATAGTGTGAGTTAATGATAGGAGAGAGTAAGCTTACGACATGCCAAGCGGGCTGGTCATGAATTCAATTTATAACATGGACAGGTTAGATCAGATTGGAAATTTGTATATGGTCCAAGCAGCTAAGATTGCGTAATTCGGAATTCTTCGGGGCGAAGGCTAAAGGGGAAATGGATGTCGCGAAGCAATTCACTGCACGGTATCGTTTCTCATGGCAATCGTAAGTCTTTACCCAGTCTCCCAACAAGACTAACGACTTATAGTCTGATGCCTTTCCACTTCTACAAGCCACCCCTATTTGACAAGCCGCCCGACATAAACCTGCCGGATCTTCACGCTAGTCCCTGGTTCTACCGGGAGATCCACGTCAGGTATCCAGAATCCGGGTCTCGACCGATCTCTTTCCCAGAGACGTTTATGCAGACTGTCAAATTCAGGATTATAATGAATGATCTCGCGAATGGTCGTTTTGGAAGGGGAAAGAACATGGCGATTACGCTGGAGCAAGCAGCGAGGTGTGCCAGGGTTTTGAGAATCCTCCTGCTTGATAGAATAGTGCTTCCATTGCATCTGGATCTCTTGTGGGTTTTCATTAACTCATGTATAAGAGCAGACTGATAAGACGTAGTATTCACTTTCAGTACATAGTTATGCTGCTTCTCGAGCCATTTGTAATCGTTCACGAAGCCACAATCCGCGTCTACTAACTCTGCCACGGCTTCAGCACCCACGCCCCGGTAACAGTCCAAATCCTCTCCGTCCTTGACATCCAATCGGCACAAAAGTAATCACCAGGTGCCAAAGCAGCATTATCATCGCGACTCTGGATCTAGAAGACCAAGCTCAGTAAGCTTATCCACGCCTACTTAGTGAGATTCCGCCCGGTATGGCGGATGTTACTAGTCAGTGCCGTAATCCAATGCGACGAGTGCGATGGTGGAGATTCAGCCTGCGCATGTCAGGTCGGCGTATCCGATTCATATGGTTAGTATTAATGCGGATGCTGAGGGGCAGATAGGCTGTTATGGGAGCTGAAGATTTGAGATGTTGTTTTTTGTTCGATAGCGCGAACACGATATGACTTACGGGGGATGCAGTCATCCAGCAATTTCCACATACAAGTAGCTCTCTGCTTATTGATTGTCTAGTCGTCTGGACCGGAATAAATCTCCGCCGAAAGCAGGAGAGACAAAATAATCTGGTCATCTACAGCCGGCATTATGACCACTCTATTCTGTCACCCTGCCCCCCCAAGGACAGTTTTTCTGTTACCCAAGTAGCTATTAGTTATTTTTCCAATACGTGAAACGATATCTCGCTTCTCCATAAACAAATCTGGTTAGTTTGTACCAGCAACTCGGTAGCTGAACGTGACAAGACGCTACCGTTGGCGCTATTGAGTGGCGTAAGGGGTCGATTCAGATCCAGACCTGTGGCGCAAATGTCACTGCCGCACTAAATGATTCAATCGGAAATTGAAAGAAAAAAAGGACAGCGAATGGGAAAGCGAAAGAATGCTATGGGGAAATGTCGTTTGCTTGGCGGTGAGACACTCGAGTGTCTAGATGCCACGTGAGGTGTGCGGGAAAGCAGGGTCCTTCGCGTATCGTTGAGTGCCGATGATTTACATGTGGCGAACGACTGCCGAAGGATTGGGGTCCTGGTAACTGTATCGTGGAGGAACATCTTTTATCTGGAGCGATATCGAATTGGAGTCACAAAAGAATTCGAGATGCAGCTCAATTGCGCTTTACTTTACCTTGCCCTTCTATCCCCTGTTGTCAACACCGCTGACTCAACAGCTACAGTCTAGCTCCATTCTCACGACGTCGTACATCCTTAGTCATGGCCGTCGTCAATAAAGGGTCCATCTTACTAATAACTAGCTCAGGTACCGAAACGATAGAACTACAGTAGCCCTATAGCCCGGCTGTAGAGGCGCTGCTGGACACCCTCATCCAGCTGCGCCACATGACACTATCGAACGCCCTCCGTTTCCACGATACCAAGCAAGCAATAGGGGTCACCAAACAACACCATATTCCCGATGAACGTATTCAATACAAAAGGATCATGTTCAAACGCAATTCAAGTTACTTTCTCCTCACTCTCAACCGCCCAACTCGGTCAGTCATTCGCTTAGTCTCCATCCTTTTGGCTCGTCCAATACCACGCTCACTATGCGCTCTTTCATCACCTTTGCGGCTCTCGCCCTTTCCGCTTCGGACCTGGTTTCTGCCGGTCCTTGTAAGCCTCGTCCTACTACTACTGCTGGTGCTGAGACTTCTGCTACTGGCATCGAGACTTCTGCTACTGGCATCGAGACTTCTGCTACTGGCATCGAGACTTCTGCTACTGGCATCGAGACCTCTGCTACTCTTGGCCTCGAGACTTCTGCTACAGGTATCGACACCACTGCTACCGTCGGCACTGAGACCACCGCCGCTGGCTCTCAGCCTACCCTTTCTCCCGAGGATGGCCCAGTTACCAACGCCTGCACTGGTGGTGGCATGACTAGCCTCGACCCTTTCACCGTCCAGGGTGATGTCTCTATTAACGGAGATGATGGCTACACCGGCGACGACAGCCCTGATACTTCTTGTGCTGACTTGAAGGCTGATGCCCGCTCTCGCAAGCGTGCTGCTGGCGAGGTCGCTGCTCTCGGACAGACTCTCACCGGTCTCGACACCAAGAAGAAGTACACCGTCCAGTTCTACTACCGCGTCTCCACCCCTCCCTCCGAGAACACCGCCTGTACCATCGAGGCTTCCATCGGAGACATCAGCTTCTACAGCGCTGGAATCTTGGCCAATGGTGCTAGCGTCAGCTACAACCACGTCCTCGTTTCCACCTCTGTCGATGCTGCTGAGGCTGAGCTGAACATCAAGACCACTTGTGCCGACGGTGGTTCTGCTTCCGTCCTGATTGACTCTATCTTCCTGTCCAACCAGGTTACTCCTGAGAACATTGACCAGTTTGCTCTTGACTTTGATGGTGTGGTTCGTGAGCCTGCTCACAAGCCTACTACTGCTGTCGCTCAGCCTACTTCCGCTGCTGGTGGTAACGGTGGCAACAACGGTGGTGACAATACTACCTCTGCTGTTGAGGGTGGAGCTACTTCTAACCCTACTGACGGTTCTTCCAACCCTACCCAGGGTGGCTCTGACTCTACTGATGCTGGCTCCAAGCCCACCACTGTTGCCGGCGGTGACTCTTCCGAGACCACCGCTCCTGCTGGCTCTGTTTCTTCTGCTACCGTTCCCGCGGGATCTGATGAGACCACTGTCCCCGCTGGTTCCGATGAGACCTCCGTCCCTGCCGGCTCTGACTCCACTCAGACCCAGGGTTCCGGTTCTCAGCCCACCACCGCTCCTGGCTCCGACTCCGAGACCACTGACCCTGTCGGATCCGACGAGACTACCGTCCCTGCTGGCTCCAACCCCACCACCGTCGCCTCCGAGGGCTCTGTCTCTTCTGCTACTGCCCCCGCCGGATCTGACGAGACCACCGTCCCCGCTGGTTCCGATGAGACTTCCGTCCCTGCCGGCTCTGAGTCCACACAGACTTCCGCTGCTGGATCCATCCCTACCTCCGTCGCCTCCGAGGCCTCTTCCGAGACCACCTCTGCCCCTGTCGAGAACAACGCTTCCACCCAGACCCAGGGTCCCGACTCTCAGTCTACCGCTGTCTCCGAGGGCTCTGACTCCGTCACCAGCGCTGCTTCTGAGGCCGACTCTGCCACCACTGCCAGCGAGGCTGCTTCTCAGCAAACCACCACTGCCCCCGTCGACAACGAGTCCAGCCAGACTACCTCTTCCGCCACTGTCCCTGCTGGCTCTGACTCTACTTCCGTTCCTGTCGAGGGCTCTGTCTCTTCTGCCACCGCTCCTGCTGACAGCGAGTCTACTTCCGTTGCCTCTGTTGAGGACTCTGTTTCTTCTGCTACTGTCCCTGCCGATAACGAGTCTACTTCTGTCCCAGCTGTCGATGCTGCTACTACCACCACTGCTCCCGCTGACAACGAGTCTACCACTGCTCCTGTCGTCGATGATGCCACCACCACCACTGCCACTGTTGACAGCGAGTCTACTTCCGTTGCCTCCGTTGAGTCTACCTCTGTTGCCTCTGCCGAGTCTACCTCCGCTGCTATCAGCGAGTCTAGCTCTGCCGCCGTCACTGAGTCCTCTTCCGCTGCTGTGACCGAGTCTTCCTCTGCTGCCATCAGCGAGTCCAGCTCCGCCGCTATCACCAGCTCCGCTGCCATCACTGAGTCAAGCTCCGCTGCTGTCTCCGAGTCCTCGTCTGTCGCTATCTCTGAGTCCAGCTCTGCTGCCGTTAGCGAGTCTTCTTCCGCTGCTATCACTGAGTCTGCCTCTTCCACCGAGACCTTCGCCACCACCACCATGACTGCTAGCGAGACCGAGACAACCACCACTGCCGCCGCTACCACCACCGCCGCTGTATTCGTCGCCCGCGCTGAGCCTGCTCGCACCGGTTGCCTCAGCACTGCCAACTCCGTCTCCAATGCCGGTTTCGAGGATGGCGACATCGACTGGACCCTCGACGGATCCGCCGCCATCGTTGAGGACCAGCAGCTCGCCGCCTACACCTACACCCTCGGAGAGAAGGGTCTCGCCTTCTCCGGTGCTGACACAGGTTCTTTCAGCCAGACCCTCAGCAACCTTGAGGAGCTCGAGAACTACGTCGTTACCTACGCCTACTTCGTTGCCAACGGCGAGGAGGTTCCCATCCGCTCCGAAAACGTCTGTGAGCTCAAGGTCACCCTTGGTGGTGAGGAGATTGAGTCATTCAACCCCTTCGCCGACTCTGAGGGTAGCGACAACTTCCGCAACCGACAGGCCAACATCTATGCTCCTTCTACTGAGTCTGTGCTCAAGTTTGAGCTTACTTGCGACCAGGCCACTCCTGACTTCACTCTCATGATCGATGACATTTACCTGGTTCGCTGCGATGACAACTAAGCGGCGAAAACTTGAAGGATTTGAATGATATGGGGATGGGGCTATGAGGCCTGCTTAAACAACTTCTTGTACCTAATTAATAATTTTGATGATCCCCAATAATGGCAGGGAAATATATGCCGAGCTGGGGCTATGTGAACATACTATTGCAGGAGCTTGTATATTCACATTACTCTTGAAATCAATCTATTATGTTGATCTACGCTTTCTCATTATTTTCTCTCTTCTGATACCGTGAAACCCATCTGCCTGTAAACCTCTGCCAGCTCAGTCAAGGTGTCAGTCTTAATAGCAATAATTACGGCTGTCTCGTCCTGAGTAAACGAGACATTGCCTTTTCCGTGATTCTTTTCCAGGTCAGGGACCAGCGTTTCAAGGTTAAAGATCCTCTCATTGTCGATGATGCGCAGGATACCGGGGTAATCAAGGTCGGACATCATGAATGTTTCAATTACCACAGTTATTTAACCTTTTAGGTGTTTTAAAGTCCAGTCAGTGTCAATTTATATAGCATTCGGCGCCCATTGAGAGCGAGGACTGGGGCATCCAACCCCAATAACGATCAGCGGAGATTAACTGATTGAGCGTCGTTGTCACAACCACGGTTAAGAGAGTAGATTGTCAGAACTTCGTTGCTGCTGAGTGATCCACAGATTAAGGCCACAAATTAAGAAGGTGCGCATCTAATCACATCGCAAATACATCATCAGAAACGGATATAGGTAATCCTCTGTCATCACCAACAACGACAAGCTGGGGTAACAGCTGAGACATGACTGGAAACGTCAGCCCCAGTGCTTTCTAACTAAATTAGGGCATGCCTGGGATCTACCCCTGTCTCGGCAGTGCTATCTTTGGCTTTGGATTAGGTGCTTTGAGCGATCTTGCACTATGTGTGACTATCGATAGCTCTTAAACTGTAAGTTTCTTGAGTCCAAACTGAGTTCAGCAATGCTAACCAAACCATTCGTAGATCACAGGCGAAGGATTTATCGGTGTTCCGTTTATGAGAAACGTTTTCAGTATTGCTATCTCGTTTGCACTTGTTCCTTGGCTAGATGAGCAGAGCTTTCAGAATATGACGATTGTAATGGGTGTCTCGGCACTGTTGATCGGATTTCTTAACGTCCCTTTACAGATCTGGGACAAGACAATTCGCCAATGGGCAAAGGTGAGTTACCGAAGTATGGTATCAGGGGGTAGAACTCAAGCGGGCCAGTTCCAAGTTATATGTGATATGTTCGCCTGTATCAAGAACGTGTACATGAAAGCCTGTGACAGAGCTCCAATCATATCTACTTGACTCTCATGAATAGCATGATTGTTGATACTTTTGAGGTATTGTCTTTCTAGTATGAAATATCATCCTCAACCTTCTAGGGGCTTCCTGGCCCAGACTGTCTTCAACTTGATATAAGGATGGTGGTTCTTCCTGTCCCGAATCTCCTTTCGGAACTGAGCAATGTAGACATGTACTTGTTCTCTCGACCAGCCGAGGGTATTTGCGACAAGCATAATAAACCCCTCAGTGTCCTGCGTGCTGAACAGCTCGCCAAATTGACCAATCTCCTTCAGGTGAGGGTCTTTGGGGAAGGGGTTCAATGGGAGCTGGAAGAATGATCATGAGCATACTTTCATGATTTACTCTTGGAAGATGAACATACCTTGGAATCCCACTGCTTAATTTCGGTAAATCCAGCATGCTCGACACCCTTCCTCTGAAGATCATCAGCAACAACCGTGAAAGTGTTGCCAATCACCTTGGAAGCCTTGATGAAGATAGGTCCCCACTGACCCATCGCTGAGTCAGGCTTTACGGTGTCATCGTCACTTTCAATGGTAGGCGAGGCTTCGAAAGATTCAACCCAGCCACCGGGCTTGAGAACCTTGTAGGCTTGTTCGAAAAGCTTCTCAAAGTCAGTACCAGACTCTCACACATGTCGAAATCGGGGCGGGTTACCTGATTCCAATCAGGAATACATCCAACCATATATCTCAGGTGGACATAGTCGAAACTCTCAGGCGCAAAAGTCCAATCCTGGTTACAGTCCTCGATTTCGAACTTCAGATTCGGCGGGACCCAAGAAGGCTGGATGGGTGAAATATCGGTGCCGATAACTTCGCAACCAGGGAATTTGTCGGCAAAGTCACTATATTGTTAGAAGGGATAGGTGTAGCGTGTTTGGCATTGCTCACATTGCCCAAATTCCTGTTCCGCAGCCTACATCCAGGACCTTTTGGATGTCCTTGTCAAGTGGAGCTAGATGCAATTCGCCGTCTTGGGAAAGGGTGAACATGTGATGGCTAGAGAGGTGTCAGAACTCGAGACCTAATAGCACTGTTCATTCTGACGTACGCAATGTCCATGGCCTCGCTCTGTCGTTCATCGTTCGAGCCCCTGCGGAACATTAGCTCAAGAACCTATAGCCAGCCGTGCAACCTCACCAATAAGCCGCATTTCCTCTCTCGCTGTGGTAAGTTCTCCCATTGATAGTGCGATAGTGGAGAATACTCGAGGTAATAGACGCAGTCGAGCTCTCCGCATCTGTTCCTAGCCCAGGATCATCCTCTTCCTCTTCCTCCTCAGGCACGGTATCAACTTCAATATTCTGCGCAGCAGTAGGAACACTCCGCTGGCTAGTCGGCGACCTCGGCGCCGACTTTTGACTCTTGGGGCTACTGGCAGGCATTTTTAGAGTTGACGAAAAAGAAACGAAAAAGCAAACAACGCGGGGCCGCGGCTTTTCTTATTATGTACCTCCCGCTGTGATGATCTGATAATGGGTGGTACATGCATATACGACGGTGCCGCGAACCACTCGGAAGAGGTGATTAAGCGACAATGACAAGCCCATTCGGAGTGGGCAGCTTCTCAAAGGCTGCCACGAAACATGGCTACCCCACTCATTATAGCCAGGGATCTGCGTGGCTTTTATGTGACGGGTTGAGCCTATATATGTGACAGCGAATAAGAGTTTACGGAAGGGAAAACTAGTGTGCGGCGCGGGAAGTGGTTCGACGGCTAAGTCGCGTGGATATAAGCTTTTTGACATATCCGTTGTTCGTGATAGAGAATTTGTTGGTGTTGTGGGTTCTTGGCATTGCGATACGGCACATTCTTCAAGGGTTCAAAGTGTTGGTTCCGCTATCTCCACCTTTTGTGATACGACGGCAGTTGAAGGTGACAGCATATAGCTTGGCGTGTACAGTTGGTGATCTGGTCTTTTTCGTATTGTTCTGCCCCTGTTGGCTGCCAGACTCTTTGACCCTAGACATCGCGGCCGCCGTGAGATACGGCTTTTAGCTCCCTTTCATTGCTCTTTGCAGATTCCGATGACTCTCCGCCCTTTCCTACCTTATTCTTGATACTCTTCCACTCCATTAAAACAGCTCCCAAATAGCCTATGCACGACAGAATGAGTCCACACAAGAATGCTTGTCTGAGAGAAGCATTATAGGCCACCAAAACAAGCCTCTTCGTCGAATCGCTCAATCCTTCCAGAATCCCAGTCGCGCCCTCCTGCTGCAGATTGAGCGCATCAACACCTGGTACTCTCGCGATTCGCTTGACCAGCTCATTCGTAAACAGATTCTGTCCGACGCTGACGAATATGGCACCGCCCAGAAGTTGACAGAAAATGAGCACCGATGTTCCTGTAGGTACGTCTTCCAATGGTAGGACAGTCTGCGATGCTACCAGTGGGACCTGGAGCGTGATTCCCAAACCGAAACCATAAGGAATCTGATAGCCGATCCATTCAGAATTCGTAGTATCGGTTTTAAGCATAGTGAGAAGCCCTGTGCCAACACACATGATAGCATTGCCCACAAGCATGAATGGCATATACTGTCCGAACATTTGGACTCCTGCAGCACCGAAGAAGGACGCTACTACCTGAGCGACTACTGTCGGGAGAAGACGTATCCCAGATTGAACAGCACTAACTCCCTTTATGGCCTGGAACCAGATCGGTAGGTAGTATAGTGTTGTCATCATCGTGGCTCCCGTGCAGAACATTGACAATGAAGATGCAGCGATACTTCGCTGAGAAAGGATGTGAGGCGGCACTGTTGCGCGATTTGGGAACAGGATCTGGATCGTGACGAAGGCGATCAAGCATAAGCCAGTAACCACCAACAGGGCAATGATTCGACCGTCTGACCAGACATACTTTGTGCCACCCCAGCGAAGAGCTGTCAAAAGACTGATGATGCCGCCGAGAAGCATAACACATCCTGGGCCGTCGAGGCGAAGAAGCTTTTCTTTGAGGGGAATCCTGGCTGTTTCTCTGTCAGGAACACGTAAGTAAATGGCAAGAATAGCTGCCGCGACTGCCCCAATGGGCAAGTTGATGTAAACTGTCAGATACCCTTGTCAGTCTGCTTCACAACGATTTTGCGGCAGCTTCCATACTCACAGCACCATCTCCAAGTAGCAGCACTATCCGTAAAGGCACCCCCCAACAAGGGCCCCAAAACACTCGTGATTCCGAATATCGCAGCGACAACAGCCTGATAAGGCATCCGTCTCTCCAATGGAATACAATAAACCGTCGTGATTACAGCACCGGCATAAATGCCCGCACTGCCAACCCCAGCAATCGCACGCCCGATAATCAGCACGTTAGAAGTCGGTGCTGCGCCGCAGACTGCTGAGCCGACTTCGAATATCAGGATGCTAAGGAGGAATGTTGATTTGACGCTGAAGAACGTGTATAGGCGGCCGAACATGAGTTGGAAGGCGCACGTGGTCATGAAGTATGCTGATGCGTACCAGCCCACGTCGGCCACGGCGCGGAATTCGTCGGTTATTTTGGGGATGGCGGTTGATACTATGAGTCGATCCTGTCAGAATTAGTGGAACGTTGGATTATTGAGGTTGACTTTGGTGTTTATACGAGAGCGACTAGAAACATGCTCAAATAAGCCGAAGTCATGATCAGAGCAAGGTTCATCCCATGAGGATAATTGATGTTTGTCTCCTCTTGAAGAACATTGCTCTCTGGTCCATTATTAGTTTGGGAACTGGAATGCTTGTTATATGGTAGTAAATTCATGTTGAGTTGAATTGATGAGCGATTCAATTGCTTCACTTGCTCATAGGAGACTGGTTGTCTTATGGACTGATCAGAATCGGCAAAATCGGATGAATCGAAAAGGCCGATTGACGAAACCCCGAGGTGATATGAATCTGCATGGGCGAACCAACAGGTTTGCCATGCATCCTTCAATGTGTGATTGTGGACCTTGCAACCCCGACATGATCTGATGGATGAGTAAGACGAGACAACCATCCCGTTGATTGGACATAAATTTCATGAGCTGTGAGTTGAAGTGTCGCTATTTCTATTCCATGGTCTTCGCTTTCACCTTGGCATACTACCAACTTATGATAAACCGAGATAATCACAGAACAGTTCCGGTGACTGTGAAAATCATGTCAAGCTGGATAGAGCTATAATAACATTGTATTCCCCAACCAAACCAAGCCATCATTGCTATCTATCTGTCGCATCGTAACTTCCGAAGTGGCCACATTCGATAGGTCTTCAAGGCTCTCATATATCGCCCGTTCATGTCTGAAGCGCGCCATATGTATCGGCTTCGTCTCTAATTGCGATGCTCGGTAGTTTTTGTCGATGAGCTTGAGGATTCCTTCTGCGCTTTTTCGTATTCCGCGTTCTGCTTCGCGAGCAGGTCAAGTTGTTTCTGATAGTCTTCCTCGGCTTCTTTGCCTGTGAGTGGACGATCAGGTGTAATTCCGTATGTGTCCTCGGGGTCTGGGGCTTGGCTTTTGTGGTTCATGTTGGAGGCAGTCGTCAAAGGATTTGGCTGAGAATTGGGGAGTGTGGATCAACTTGTTGTTAGAAAGATGAGAGTGTCTTGTCTTTTTTGGGAGTACATCGAGCCTCTCTTTATACCCGATTCAAACTTGAAAGAGCATTAGGAATTGTCCTGTGTTTGCATGTTAGAGAAACAACTAAATCTGTAGTGCAGCAAAGCCTGTAAGGATGATCCGTCGACAACAACTCATGATTGGTCCGTTCTACGCATGGACGAATCAGACTCAGCTTACGGACGGGGCTAGTAAGCTTCCTTCCAGTGGATAATACAGGGGTAAAATGCCGAACGTTGTTGCGACACGCTCCGAAGAGCTTCATCAACCATGCATACTTTCAAAAAACAAGGAGGAAGAAATTATTCACTGAGACACTAATGCGCGCTATTTAATGCTTGCAATACTCCTGGATAAATCTTTCCGCAGGAAGAATACACCTTTGCAGCGTTCGGAAATGATAGAAGGTTTCCCTTTGACAAAGTTATGCTTTTGAAGCATTATGACTCCCTTGCTTGCACGAAACTTTCCTAAATTTGCTCAGCCCTGATTTGAGTTTGCTACAATTTATAAAATGCCCTTGTTAGTGCTTTCTCCCTTCTGGTTATTTTAATTCCATTTTACCAACACCACAACTACCACCATCACGAACCTACCGAACGTCTTCTATTACTCTATTGACTCCCACGGCCACCAACACCTCACAGCTCCACATAATGGACGACGGTACATTTCACCCCTTTCCCCGACTCCCTTGGGAGCTGCGAGAACAAATCTGGCAAGACGCTGCCTACCGGCAGTTGGGGAGGAATAGTGGCCACATTCGTTACGTAAAGATGGACGAAAGTAGGAACCTCCTACCTATCGGCTACAGTTGGAATATCGGTGATGCAGAGGACAAGTCTGGCTATACATGGGGCTCCTACGTCGGGCCCCCAGGGATATTGACAGCTTGCCGGCACTCCCATGATGTTGCAAAGAAATTTAACAAAGGGTGCCGCAGGGAAAGCGTTTCCATCGAACGATGGAATTATTGTAAAAGAGTGTTTGCCCCTCAAACGATCGGTGTTTGCCAGGTTATGGACCTCCGCTACGATGTATGCTGCATCACATCGGACTCATGGGAGTCTCTCCTAAAACCCTGGAAGCCAATCGTACTCAGAACCAAAGATATTCGAGGGCGAATACGAACCGAGGAGGTTTCGAACATTGCGATAAAGTTCGACCCGGCTTGGAACGAAGAATTGGACAAGGCCGTCGATGAAAAGATTTACAATGGGGGCAGGGGCATCCCACGTCCCATGCTCCGTCAATTCTCTCCCCAGCTGGCATTTTTGATCAGAGTTCTTTTTCAGCTTGCACCCAGAGGCTACTATGAAGGTCCAAAGCTTATGTTGATCGATGACGTTTCAAAATATCAATCTTTTGGATTTGAAAGCCATTCTGGGAGTCGGATTTTCGATGGCGATCAGGAATACGTGGAGCTCATGCCAATTCTCTCCTTTGGTACCCACGTTCCTGTCAAAGACAGTCCCATGGATCAGTTTGTTGAAGCTTTGAGCTATTTGTACATGGGCATATGGCAAAATATCTCAGAGTCAAACAGATCAATGCATCTTTTGGACAGCAGGTTCTTTACTGCTCTTTTGAGACGAGACAATCTTGTCCCAGGGGTAGCTGGTAACTAGTTAATCTTTTTGAAAGTCGCGTCTCAACGCGTACGATGTCGCTCAAGCCACCGGGATTTAATGGCAGTCGGGGATCACATTTTAGAGAATACTAAGAATACTACTCCTTTTCTTTTCCTTTCCTTCTCATTGTAAACCTGCTGTCTTGTCAATAAGTACTATGCTGACTAGTAAATCCCCGTGAAGTCTAACTGTTCCATCTGCCATCGATCAAAGAACTCCAATCCTGGAATGTCACCACTTAGAAACGGCAGCATTTCGTTCTCCTCTTCGGCAAAGCTCGAATTTGGTTGGGTTGCTACCTCGATAGACCCATCCACTGTATTATTCTGGGGCACTTCAGTTTGTGGAGTGTCGCCCACTGACGCTGGGTAAAGCTTGTTCTTCGACAGGACCATCTCGAACGCTGGCAAAGCCCGTTTTATAGCAGGTGTATCTTGGATCTGATTGAGAGCAAGCATCGTGTACTGGATTGATATGCGGGCCATTGATCGTACGAGGTCGGACTCTGATGGATCGAGGGCGGATTCGATGTGCAATGCTAGCAGTGCTGTGACTGTGGTGATGCTGCGAAACAACTGTCAGATGACTTAAGTGTAGGCTCGTCGACAGGTACATACAATGTGGTCGGCATTTTCCGAATAGTGTCACCCATCAGCACTCTCTTCAGAATGGAATCAAGCTCAAGAGTAGCCGCCCGAAAGCGTTCCTTGGCCCACTCACGAACGGTCTCGTCTCTGACAGTCCATCGCCCTCGACGCAGTAAACGACACATGATGCACTCAAAGCGGTAGCTGGTCGTCAATGCCTCGAGCTGGTACATATCACCGTCAGGCGCAGCGTCATCCGACTTTATCTTGATAGGTAAAGATGCTCGCCACGAGTCGAGAGGCTCCATGAGATGCTGCAGGTCCTGCGATGATTCGCTCGTGATGGCAGATGTCAGACGGCCGACTTTGAATTTGTCAGTTACTTCACATCATCCAAAAGTAGTGACTTACAAATCTGAGCTAGCTCGCAGTGGGCGATCAGAGAAGCCCTTTGTTGATGTGTCGTCGGAGATATTAGATCCGATAATTGCTGTGTATCCTCCACTTCCCAGTCTTCCTCCGTGAGTGGCTCTATCGGTGGAGCACTTACCAATAGTCGTAGGTTCTGGGTGTTGACGAAGAAGTGGAAAATGTCTCTGTTCTTCGGACTGTTAGCATCCGAGATGAAGAGGCTTTACGTGATACTAACGTGCAGACTCCACCAGATACGGCGGTAAAGCTTTCGCGATGCTTCATCGCGAGGACGTCTGATAGCTGTTAGCCTGGAGCTACTCAATAAGATACTACATCTTACGCATTGACGTTATGCACACCCAGTCTTGATGCTCGTCGAACTGAGTTATGGAACCAATATTGAAAGTCCCTATCAGAAGGATGATCCAGAATGATTGCTCCAAGAATCATGGAACCCTGTAGCATTGACAGCGAGCCACCCTGACATTGAAAGTCGTGAAAGAGCTTGGCTTTTGAGAAGAAGGCTGTATGGGCTGCTGAGCGATCGGCATATCCGCAGCCGTGGATGACTTCAATGGGCACGGAATTACTTGCGGCGGTGCATATGGCGTGAAGTAGAAACAGAGAGCATTCTGCCGATCGGTAGCTGCGGATGAAATCTGTTCTGTTGAGAATGGGAGCGAAAGGGTAGACGTGGTCAAAGTATGCTTTGATAATTATGTCCCTTAAAAGGTCAGCTGAGCCAGACGTTGTCGCCATCGGAGAGCCAACATATAATGTGTAGGAGGAAGATCGAAAACGCCTTTCTTGGCAAGATAGTCATTGTCAATATCGTCGAGCTGTAATGGTGGATTCCAGCGTTGTATTTGAGTACTGAAGCTTTCATCCGCCAATTGGCCTAATCGTGAGTTGCTCTCGTCGCTATCCGACGTGCCCGCCTCACCTACTGTATCTTGAAGAATGTTCAGATAGAGAAGATCAGGGGGAGGGCGACGTGGTAGATGGCTTTCTCTTGAGACGGGGGTGTTCTGCGTGGAAGAGCTTACTCCTTGACTTGGGCGGGTAATTCCATGATTTGGTGTTGTATGCGCGCTGCTTGAATCATAGCTATCAATGTTTGATGCACGGCTTTGCGATACGGGCTACCGATGATTGTGTCAGTTGAAATTTTTGGAGGCCCGATAAAGCACTCACGGTCGGTATATGTCCATCGCTGGTGCCAAGCGACCCCCGAGACTCGGCATTTCGTTGCTTTCTAAACGCAAGATCAGTCATCTCGGTTCAAACAAACAAAGGCATATCTGGGTTAAACTAACAAAGTTCGGCGTTTGCGCGCTGACAGGACACAGTCCCCCGTAGTCTCCCTGCTAACGCAGCTACTACAAGGCAGCCCAACAGTAGCGGCGTCGCACTTGATCTTACGCGTTCGGCATGGCACGCACGCCTTGCTGATTTTCGGTGCAGCGATACGGGGCATTGAAACGATGGAGAATAAAGAGTTTTGCTAATGAGCGAAAGGGCGTGGGAGTTCGGGAATATTTGAGCTTGATTGAAGTGGTCGGGTTTATGAGAATGCCGCGGGGTTTTGTCTCGGTGTTTTGGCTCCATGTTTTGGACGCCACTTACGACAGCGGGCCCCTGACAGGGACTTGCTCAGTGCTGCAGATTGATAAGCTAGGCGCTATAAGCCCGATCGTAAACCCGCGGCATAATGAGGACTGAGCAATAACTGTATATCAACCCTTTGCTTCTGGTCTTTAAAGTAAGATTCTTCTTTGATAACATGGCTCCCGATGTATGATCCTCTTGCCTCATCAATCGTTCTCGCACAAAATCTGACCAAATCCCTTACCATGACAATCAATACACGCCCCGGTTCCCCTTCGCTGTCATCCGATACCGCTGCCGATGACATGGAAGCGCAACCTTCGAGCAGTATATACCATCGAATGTCCAACTTCCTTGGTCATCAGCATGTTAGCACTAAAACACTTCTCGAGCAGAAGTACCCCGGCAATGGCACCCCAGAATCTCCATTCCTCATCACCTTCGTCCCCAACGATCCTCAAAACCCCATGACATTTCCTCTCTGGGAAAAATGGTCCTTCACAGCCCTTCAAGCGTTAGCGACACTAGCCACAACCTTTGCCAGCTCAGCCTACTCAGGCGGCATAAAACAAGTCATCAGCTCCTTCAACGTGTCTCAAGAAGTAGCAACGCTAGGTATATCACTCTACGTTCTGGGTTTTGCACTAGGCCCGCTTGTCTGGGCACCGTTGTCTGAACTTTATGGAAGACGAAAGATTTTCTTCTTCAGTTTCATGGCTGCGACGGCTTTTAGTGCGGGTGCTGCTGGGGCAGGAAGTATTGCTGCGTTGCTTGTGCTGAGGTTCTTGGTGGGATCGATCGGGTCTGCGCCACTGTCTAATGCGCCGGGTGTTATTGCTGATATGTTTGATAAGTCGCAGCGGGGATTGGCGATGTGTATGTTTTCGGGCGCACCTTTCTTGGGGCCCGCTGTTGGTAAGTCCACATCGTTCTCCACACACGTTATTCATGACTGACGATGTGCAGGTCCAATTGCAGGCGGCTTCTTGGCTCAGACGCAGGGTTGGCGCTGGCTTCATGGGCTTATGGCGATATTCACTGGCGTCATATGGATCATCGCAAGCCTGCTCATTCCCGAGACTTACGCGCCGTACATCCTGCGAAAACGTGCCCAGAGATTGTCAAAAGTCACAGGGAAGCCTTACATATCCGCGCTTGACGCGAATAAGCCTCCAAGCTCTGCCGCGCACCAACTCGGAGCTGCACTGACACGACCGTGGGTATTGTTACTCAAAGAGCCTATCGTCTTAATCACATCAATCTACATCTCAATCATTTACGGCACCATGTATATGTGTTTCGCAGCATTTCCCATCGTCTTTCAGAACGGAAGAGGCTGGAGTCAAGGAATTGGTGGATTGGCCTTCACTGGGACTGTCGTTGGAGTGATCCTAGCCATCTTGAGCTTTGTGTTCGAAGACAAGCGTTACGCTCGGGCAGCTGCAAGAAAAGGTGGTCCGTTGGAGCCAGAGGATAGATTGCCTCCTGCGATGATAGGCTCGATCTTCATCCCGATCGGTCTCTTCTGGTTTGCTTGGACGATCTTTCCGAGTATTCACTGGGCTGTTCCAATTGTTGGAACGGTCTTCTTCACTTGGGGTCTAGTATTGGTCTTCATGGCACTACTCAACTATTTAATCGATTCATGTTAGCTCTCTCTATTCCCAAATTGTTTCTCTTGCTAACATAGATCAGATGTAATCTTCGCTGCATCAGTAATGGCAGCTAACTCAGCACTCCGATCACTCTTCGGCGCCGCCTTTCCACTTTTCACACGCCAGATGTATCATAATCTCGGCAATCATTGGGCGAGCTCTATCCCAGCTTTCCTCGCGCTGGCCTGTGTACCATTTCCATTTCTGTTCTTTAAGTATGGTCGGCAGATACGCTTGAAGTGTGAGTATGCAGCTGAAGCTGTAAATGTGTTAGAGAAGATGAGAAGTCAACATGTTACTGTCACAGAGGATGATGCCATGGAAGAAGCTGAGGATATCTGGAGGGCTAGAAGTCGTGCGTCTATGGAACGTCGTCTGAGTAGGGTAGCTTGAGGTCGGCGCAATTGACCACATTTGCTTTGCGCTGGCCCCCAATTTCTTTAGGCTATATTCTGCATCTCAGATACAACCCTCAGCTGCGAATAGGATATTATCCCTTTTTTCCTTTTAGCAATATGCCGCTTACAGGCGCGGAATATTGGCATTCCGAGATACACGTATCGTATGATTGCCCCGAAAAGAGAAAGCACCGAGGTCTGCGCAAATCCAGAACTACCTTATCTAAAGTTGTTGTGCTATGGAGGGTTGATGAAGTATAAGAAGCTCGATTTGCAACTTCATGTTTATTCAGAAAAGATATTTCCACCATCATCAGGGCTCAAGGACATCATCCCTATCAGTGGCTCTCAGTGTCTACGATGAAGTTCCTCGCCGCCCTTACTCCATTCATATCCGCAGCTGCAGCGGTAGATGGATATCTCCACACCACCCCAGACTGCAGTCTCCGGAGCGGACCCGGCTGGTTCGGCAGCTACCTACGCTGCAACAACATGCTGCCTCGCACCTGCTGCGGAATCGATACCATCGATAGCCCTTATCAATCCCTTGCTATTCGCAGTATCATGGACGGCTATTCTGTGCGGGCTTATGGGTATATCGGTGGCAATTGCACCACTCTTCGGGGTTTTGGAGGCAACAATTGGAACTCACAGCTTTGCATTCCGTACAGTGGGTTCAACTTTACTGGTCTTAACCTGAACAATGGAAACCGGAAAAGGGCCAGTGGTAAAGTGGGTTGTCAAAGACCTGATGCCCTTGTCTTGCCGGATGGGACGGAATATGATTTGAGTGGTCTTGGCGATGATGAGTTCAAGAACATGTACGTCTTTTCTCTTTGGACCTTTAATAGTATCTGACTAACTTTCTATAGTGTTGACATCAGTGTAAAATCTTCTCCAAGTGCAGATATTCCTGAGAAGTTTGCAAAGCTCATTGCCAAATAGATAGTTGGTCAGCTATAGCCTATAGGGTAAATGATGGACGAGCAATATGAACAACTATCACCTACGGTCTACTGCCCTTCGATGCGGTGAAGATTCCAACAGGATGAACCAGACATCTTACGATCATAGCTTCGTTTATTCAATACTGTTCATGGTTCTCCTGAATCTCATACATCTGGTTCCATCTTTGTGTATAGCGTCTTCACATTAGACGTCTAAGCGGCCGAATGTATCCACTCTATACGCGCGTTGACGGAAACACAATGACATCCTTATGCTTAAAGTCCGTATCTCGTAGAACTACCACTCAGAATCAAAACGGATGAGTTCATCCAAATCAGGAAGTCCATATTCAACCTCCGAGCCGGACAAGACAAGTTAAGAAAGCCGAGTTTTCAGCCTTAAATTTCTGGAATGATCTGAAACATGACTACTCATCCTATCACCAGGTCTTATTCCCGCCAAGAGACTCCACTACGGCTAATCGGCCATCGCGGATATGAAACGATCCACCCGCCCACCAGGCCACGCGGTGTCATCAACTGTTGAACCCGTATTGACAGCTAACTGACCAAGGCCCTTTAGTCCCTATCCATGCGTCCTAATCTTAACTTGACCCGTGCTGGACGCTCGGCGCTCTGCATAATTGGAGGAAAATTCAGACCGTTACACTGTCGATGTTTAACGGGAATTAACTCTTCTTGGCATTTGCGACCTTAGTTCAATATAAGATGTTGTAGTTCGCGACATACAAGTCACGATAATCATCACCATCACATTCTTTTGCAGGCCAAAGGTTAAGCTTTCTTCAACCAGTACATTCATTCAACGAATACGTTCATTCAAACCCACTCCGTCAAAATGACCAAGTTCACCTCCGTCCTCCTCGCTGCCCTGGCTGGCAGCGCCGTCGCCGCTCCTCCTACTCCTACCAGCGAGCACGATGTTCACGCCTACGCCAAGCGCGCCACCTGCACCTTCTCCGGCTCCAGCGGCGCCGAGAAGGCCATGGCCTCCCAGGCCTCTTGCAGCACCATTGTCCTCGACAGCCTCAAGGTCCCCGCTGGAAAGACTCTTGACCTCAGCAAGCTCAAGGACAACACCAATGTCATCTTCAAGGGCACCACCACCTGGGGCTACAAGGAGTGGAAGGGACCTCTTCTGAAGATTTCCGGTAACAAGATCACTGTTGAGGGCTCCGGCGCCATTCTCAACGGTGAGGGTGACAAGTACTGGGATGGAAACGGTGGCAACAGCGGCCGAACCAAGCCCAAGTTCTTTGCTGCTCACAAGCTCACCAACTCCAAGATTAACAACCTTTACATCAAGAACTCTCCTGTTCAGTGTGTTTCTATTAACGGAGTAAACGGTCTTGAGATTAACAAGTTTACCCTTGATAACAAGCTCGGTGACTCCAAGGGTGGACACAACACTGATGCTTTCGACATTGGTTCTTCCACTGGTGTTACTATTGATGGTGCCAAGGTCTGGAACCAGGATGACTGTGTTGCTGTCAACTCTGGCAAGGTAAGCAAATCACATTCAGATATCAAGCAACCCGATGACCAACATTTTCAGAACATCATCTTCAAGAACGGTTACTGCCACGGTGGTCACGGTCTCTCCATCGGCTCTGTCGGTGGCCGTGACGACAACGTTGTCGACAACGTCCAGTTCCTCAACTCCGAGATCGTCAACTCCGCCAACGGTATCCGCGTCAAGGCCTTCAAGAACAAGACCGGCAAGATCAACAAGGTCACCTACTCCGACATCACCCTCAAGAGCATCAAGAAGTACGGTATCCTCGTCGAGCAGAACTACGACGGCGGTGACCTCCACGGCGAGCCCACCAGCGGTCTCCCCATCACCAACCTCACCCTCAAGAACATCAAGGGCCAGAACAGTGTTGACGCCAAGGGCAAGAACGCTGCTATCGTTTGTGGAAAGGGTGCTTGCACTGGCTGGACTTGGTCTAACGTTCAGGTTTCCGGTGGTAAGAAGTACGATAGCTGCCAGAACGTTCCCAGCGTTGCTTCTTGCTAAATGCTGTCTGATGCATTTGTCAGGGTCACGCCCGGGAGGCTTTGTAAATAGCAGCTTTTTATTCACCTGTATATAGTCTTGAGCTGGTCTGGTTGCCAGGAAGCTTTTCAAAATGTCAAATTCACTACGTATCCCTGCAAACATTGCTTCTATCAGTCTGCCGACTCTCCATGACCTCCATCTGTGTTTTGTCCCCTTCAATTGTAAGTGTCAACCCCCTAAATTCTCTAAAAGTTCGCTAAGGTGCGGGTTGTGGTCAAGTCCCCACGCTTCGAAAAGCGAGCGACACTCTGGGTTGCGCCTGATTCGACGTATCCAGGCCCTAGTCTGATATACGAACTTCAGTCCAAGCACAAACGAGCTGTACGCTCTTGAACCGTTGTTCTTCGTACCCAGATACGGTGCCTGAATAAATATTCTCGTAAACAAGTAAGACGAACGATAATCCACATCGTCAATATGGTTCCATGAATATTCACGCGGGGACGATCCTCGAAACGCACCATCAGAGCGTACCAGCTCAACATCCCCAGCCTTGAATGTAGGCATCCGATCCAATATCTCATCCGTCGACCCTGGTAGGTTGCTTATGTAGGACTTTTTGACCATTTCATCGCCCAGCACGCAATCTTCAACATGACGTACGCAATACTTTTCCCAAGACAGCAGATCGACAAAAATGGCGAGATATCTGGTCTTGGGGCAACGCTTACAGTTTGCGTTACAAAGTTGTTTGTGAAAGCCTGCCAGCGTGATGTACCTCGCGGTTCGATGTTTCAAGTCGCCCTGGAACAAGCCGAGTGCATGTGTCACAGCGCATCGATATTCGAACAAAGCACTGATCCTCTGTCGAACGTTGAGGTTTGTTTGTCGGAATCTGAACACTGATTGCATATCCAGAAGTAGAGTGATGTCCCGGAGACAATCAAATGGTAGTTTGTCCAGGAAGCTGTCCTGCAAAGGTGTCCGCTGGGAGCATATCTTTATCGATAAAGGAGTGACGTGCGGGAGCTGAGGCTTTGGCGGGGCTGCGAAAATTCCAGGATCGGTAGCCCACTCCCCTACGGCTGCCTGTCGGTATTCAAAATCCCACTCTGATGAATCGTACTCTGATTCTGGGGGGATATCTAATGGTGACGAAGCCATCTTGGTGGATTGATCTTGGATGCTTGATGCAAGGGAGAAGTTCACCTTGTGGGTTGTTTTCTACTTATATGGTTGCTGACTGGCCAGAAACCTTACTAAAACCTTGACCTTTTCTGCTTCTATCACGAGACTTGCGAGTCAAAGTTTGATAAGTGAGTCATTGAGTGCAGTTCAAAAGAAATGTCGTGCAAGCATTGGTGTCACGATGCTTCAAATGTGTACGCTTAACTTTGTTTTAAAACTCAAATTGCTCCAGGCTGCACATTTCACAGACAACACTGCTTGCCTGACTATTTACTTTCAGTCAAGACTTGGCAATGAGCGGCTCGGTTATCAATTCACTGTATCTAGGTACAAGCAATAAAAAAGAGTGACTGTTCGCATTATGAGAAACGACTATACATTTGTTAAACATTGCATCAAATCTCACTGTGTTGCTAAGGTATTACGCTCTTGCAACCGCACATCGTTCATCACCTCGTGCTGTAATGGAAAACTTGCAGTTGTCGGTAAACCGGTTACAGGGAGTGGATACTCTAAGACTCATGGTAGCTAAAACAGGTGCATAGAGTTCCAACCAAACAGGCCGTGGGGACACATCACAAACGCGCATCCGCAACATGGATCTGACATTATTACAAGGGGTGATCATGGGTAACTAAATCGCGAGATACTCTGTGATTGAAGGTACATATTGCCTGTTGCAGTGGTGAATCTATGGTGGTGATATTCGCCTGCGACTAAAATATCTCTAAGACATTCGCGACCGCACCTCGCCTCTAGTTGTAACACTGATCTTTGAACTAGCCCCAAAACGGATATTCCTTCTCTTGTCTCGCTTTTTCCAGTCTGTCGAGCTGTCGTACGGTTCGCGTCGCGAGAACAATCGATACTGCTTGCAACGGCGTAGGCCCCTTGACAGCCCCTGCGGAAAACTCAATTCCATAACTGGCGAGGTTAAGCGTACTGGCAACTGCATCGCTGACCCACTTCCCATGTTGCTGCTCACTAGCTGTATCCGCTTTCCCCGCGTCTTTAAATGAGCTGATAGAGCTGCTGATAATCTTGTTCATTGTCGTCTCGACAAACGTCCGTGTAGGCGTCATTACCTTGTTCTGGATGGAAATGTCAATAGACGGGACGAGGCTGTTAATAATGTTCAGCAGCACTGTCGCCTGCGCCGCAGGATCAGGGCCTTCGATCTTCTTGATTGTTTCTGAAAGGGTTTGCATGACCGGAGCATCTCCCCACGTCCACCAGTCCTTGATCATGGACTTTTGATCAGAGGTCAAATAGCTGCCAAGCTCTTCCAGCACACTGTCCAGCTTCGTCTCAGTCTTAGACTTCAGCTCCTTGTACTGGACCGTTCCCACCTCGTCGAGGGTCGTGGAAACACGAGGCACAGTGGCGATATCGCTGATCCTAGCGCATGCATCTGAGGCAAACCCCGCGAGTTCTTGTGCGCGCTCGAGGAGCGTAGGACCCTTCATGCTGGCTGCAAACACTATGCCCATAGCTTCAATAAGAACGTATTGGAATTGAACACCCTTGGTCGCCAAAAGGCTAGTAAGGGGGGATTTGTATTCCCTGAGTCCGCCTTCAAAGAGGCCATCCCTGAAGTTGACTTGTCTCGTCATATTCAGCGCTCTCTCTGTCATTGCGGCTTTATTGTAGATTTTGAGCTCCAGCGGGTCGTTTGGATTGAGGTAAGAGGGGATAGGACTCTTTTCCAGCAAATGTGGGTTAGAGAAGACATCGAATCGGTACCCTGGGACTTTGTCAATATGGTACTGATTTAGAGCAGGAAAGTGTAATTCTCACGCCATGACTCTAACGTGGACCTTAGTTCCTCCCTTCGGTCTTCTCTTCGCTCTTTCAAGTGCGAGTAGTTCTCGAAGTTAAACTCGTGTCTCTTGGGTTCCATTGCGAGTCAATTGATGAAAGTATCAGACCTTAGGGCAGTAGTAGGAATGTAAAAAGGTTTATGTAGTTTAAGAACTTCCAATATCTGGGCTTTTCAGTGACTAGGGTGATCGTCTTATCGGCTGGGCTCCGGCCACAATGAGAAGAGGACATGGGGGTTAAGACACCCGGTTCATAGCAGACCTCGTCACCCTCTGATATTTCAAAAATGAAGAGCAGCGTGGCGGAAGATATTGAGGGTCTTGTGGTCATGTGCCCTCACAATATTGCCAATAGTTAAATGCCCTGTCTTAGGCATACGCGAATGATTGGTCCCCATTGCCGTGTGCTTGCTTGAAGGTGGTGCCAGATATCATGTATCTGAACAACGTGTAAAAGTGCATTTCTCAACACATAAAACCAAATCACAGCCCACTACTGCAGCAGGGCGCTAAAAGGTGGATTGTGATAAGCTGGAGGGAGGGGTCTAGAGCGGTCTAGACATATACATTGGCATGCACATGTCGCAAAGATGATTGGAGAACTTCTGATTCGCCGCACAATGCTTTGTTTTTGTTGAGCTCTAGAATCTCACCCTTTTGTCAATCTGGCCAGTCCGCACATTCAGGGCTGATGAGCGGACATGGTCCATTCGCGAGACAGAGGCCAAGTTGCCAAACAAACCCCTGGTCCTGCAGTCATGCTTCCACCCTAATCATCCAGCTACATACGAAAAAGGATTTTTGCTAACCTTGATCCTGTCGCATATGTTCTGTCGCCAAGCTAACATGAACTTGAAATATGTAGAGGCCTGGCTAGCCTAGCTATATAAGTCAACATAGCTCCGATGGCATGTAGGGTCGACGGATAAAGTAAGCTGATCAGTGGACTCTTAAAGAACAGCGTTATGGATGCCACAGATGTTCATATTTGTTGTTATTTATAGCTCTGAAGGTGTCAATAGCTTAAGGTGTGGGCACCTGTGATCTCAGCATGAACCCCATCACATATCGATCATGCAATGTGGAGTCCTGCATCAATAGGCCTGTCTCGACCTTCATCTACCCGCCGACTAAACATAAAAGGTGGATGGGTTGCTCGTCTAGCCATTATTATTATTGAGGCATCTAATTTTAAAACTGACCCCTTGAGCTGCATCCTCTTCATTTCTCTCAGACATTTCGATAGGCACAATGGTAGACTACGGACTTCGTTTTGCCCGACTGGGACAACCAACAATTAAACTGCAAAAAATCGGTGTTGAAAGTCTGATATTTGTCCACACGAACGAGTGCGAACCTGGCGCTTGTGTAAGCCGAACCACCGGTTGGGTCGTGGCACCCCCGAAAGAGAACGACAAGATTGAGGGTGCCGGGAAGGATGTGGGTGTATACGGGAAGCTGGAAACCAGTTCGTGGTCCTATGAATACAAGATGTTCTTGAAATTTGAACACCATCAAGACATCATCATTGCCATCACTGTGCAGACATATGACGGCGACTCGGTTCATGTTCGCGTAGATCGCCACCCATACGGGAGCGGCTATAACGGCCGGGCAGATCTCGTCTCCGTCGACGGCGACTCAGGCGCACTTGTCATTCAAATCCCCCCCGCAAGCTATTGGGTTGCAGCTAAACGCGCGAATGAGCCCTATGACGGCTCGAGCATGGATGCAGGGTTTGATGTTGGGCTTGCCGGCAACATCATTAACACAGTTCTCGGGACACTCATCACAACCTGCTTCGTGGTTCCCGGCTGGCAGGCCGGTGCTGTAGGGTTGACACTACTCGAGGGAGTTGTCCAACTAGCTCTCAGTTCGGTGGCGAAGGAACAGCGGAGTCAAGTTACGCAGCTTGGGCGGCTTCTTGAGACTACCAACAAGCTTTTTCAACAACAGAACTTCAACGATCTCAAATCAGCCATGAAGACGGCTACCACGTCATTCGCAAATCTTGATTTTGGTATCGAGGTCACATTTACCGCTATCTGCCAGAAGCTTGAAGGACAAGCTGATAAGATGGCCTTCGACAGTGACACCAGGACAAAGATAGAGTCGTGTCTTAACAAACTGACTACGATAGTAGACGCGAAGGGTCCGCTTATGAGTGCATTTGAGAAGTGTCTCAGTGTAATGGATGATGCCTCTGAAGCCTTCGAAAGCCCCAGCAAGGCGAGACTTTCTATGATCTTTGCTTCAGCAACCATGGCCATGGATATGTACGCAATGGGGACGGCACTGACTGCTTTGGTCAAAAATGAGTCCAGTGGCTGGCTCCCAAACAGTGCAACCTCAATACCCGTGGTGGATATGTTCAGTGCCGAAAACGTGCTGACTTGGTTGACTAATACCGTGAGCTTCTTCACCAGATTGCCCCATCCCCCTTCGCAAGGTACTGATGATGTCCTAGACAAGCCGGATCAAGGCGTGGAAAGTGGAAGACAATGCAAAGTCAAGTCGGTTTGGATACGTCTGCATGGAGATGGATAACATTGAAGGCGAATACATCGATCCGGAAGCCCGACTAGTTGTCTATGACTCAGCGTTGGGAGTTGCAAGCTGGGCACCAGGAAGCGACAGGGAAGCGGATGGAATAATGGCCAAATATGGACTCAAGCGAGATCTGCCTGGATACTACAAGAACGTCCCTTCCTGGACCCATTATCGCAAACGTTTCATCAAGTATGAGGGCCATCCCGACAATTACAGTGAACCTAAGAACATTTCCGAGGCATACCAAGGATATCTCGATCTGCTCGTACGTGACGAGCACGTCAAGTTCTTTGCTAAGCCTCTTGAGGCACTCGAGGAGTCTGGCACGCCCTACTTTGCCCACTTGCCCGCGCCACATCCCCCGCATAAAGACAGTATGATCTCACCCATCAAGCCTGCCGCGGAAAAGACTTTCTCTCTGCCTATGGAGCTCAAGTTTTGCTTTGTTCAATATGGCTACAGCTTTGCAAACAACCGTGGTATAGAGAGCTCTAAGCTTTGGCAGGAGGAATTTCACACGATCAAAAAGCTTCAAGATGACAAAGACACGTTCATTTATCCTCAAGGTGCCACTGTCGACGTTCCGAAAGATCCCTGGAATGCTAAGGCAAAGGCATTTGCCGAAAAGGCCAATGAAGCGGCTAAGAAAGTGGACGTTAATCACAAGACGATACCTGCACCATATTCTTCTGCGACGCGGATCGTGTACAGGCGGCTGTGTACAACGACTAACAGCAATGAGTGGAACGAGACTACATCAAAAGTTGCCAGTGTCTCGAGCCTCGATAACGCTGGTAATAACTCATTCTTTGATGATTGGCAAGAGGTTCTTAAATCTTTAGGGCAGCTCGATAGTCAGTGCTTTGTGTTGAAATCCATAAAGGGATGCTATTCTAGTGACTGTTGAGACCTGTATTTCAACACTTTGCTTATACAATCGTCACTTTCTCTATCACTGGTACCCTCGGTCTATTCTTCCACAGCGCTAGTGTTGAAAGCATCTACTTATCGGAATATCGCCATTTGCAATGTTCGGTCTGAAGGTTCTTGGGAAATATGTTGGGAATACTTCATAAAGCATCAAGTTAGAGGATTTATCAATTCTACTTCAGTTCATATAGTTTGGGGGAAGGAGGTCAGTCGTTGAGGAAACAATGTCTCATCGGTCGCTGTGTAACAACCACGAGGTCTTAGATAACCCGAGTGTGAGAGTCAAGATCATATGATGATAATTATCAACGAAGAAAAGTTCCTACTACATCTTAGGCTACTTAGTAAAATATTATAGCAATAGAGATTGAAGTAATGAATGGAGAGTATATGGAAATATAAGGTGCCCTAGCTGAAGAGTAAAATGACCTGTCTTTAGGTCACCCGTGATGACCAACAACGTCAATCGTCAGACCAGCTGTTTCTCTACTGCAGCGCTCTGATTGATCAAGATTTGATCAAGATTTGATCAAGATTTGATCACGTGGTACATCACTCGTTTGATTGATCAAAGCAGCGCCCAGCTTTCCCCTCAATCTGGAAACCAAAGCTATTTCAATCCTCTTCTGTATCCATCTACCCAGGTAATTTTGTTTTAGCTGATATCCTGATATCGTGAGGTATATATCTTTCGTCCGTTTTCTGATACCCGCCATGAGCTGGCGCAAGGCTTCCTCGGGTACCAGTGCCAAAACATTGCCTCCTCCGTCCTTCTCCAAGGCGACGACAGAGCCATGCAATGAAAAGCGCGCTTCCAATAACCGCCGTGGTACTGACGATGCTCTTGCCGTAACTAAGATTCTCGAAGCATCCGGCATTCCATGTTTCCCGGTGGGGATTTCTGCTCTCATATGCTATGGCGCCGCCAGAGGGCGTCCGGTACGTGTCTGGAAAACGGCATCCTCCCATAACCTACCAATAGGCTCGCTGACCAATTTGCCTTAATATCAGGACTGGGAGATCGGGGTTCCGACAGAGCTCATTGATAAGGCTGCAAAGTTATTGCAAACAGAGCCACACTCGACCAAATATACCTTGGGAGAGTCTTGGCCTCATTTCACGGTGTCCCTTTTGCATACCTATCATCGGTTTCAAGGCAACGGCACAAACTTCTACTTCATACTGGTGCCTGCAGAAGATGTCCACATGATTTGCGAGCCTGCAAATATCACACGCAGTCTCAGAGGACTACCTTACCCCAAGATGGACGTCTTTATTCAAAGTTGCTTGGATACTGGCGACAGACTCCAAATCTGTGATGTCGTGGACGGTACTGACCTGCCAGAAGAATCGGGAGAAGAGAATCTCGATCTTGAAGGGTTCAATGACGTCGAGTGGGCGAAAAACATGAACAAACGAGGAAGCGAATTCGATGGCAAATTTGCACATAAGGGTCCTTTTGCCCGGGATGGCCAGATGAGTAGGCGAGAAATGTGGCAATCTATGGTACGGAGAAAGAAAGATAGGCTGGACTGGACGAAACCCAGTGATGTTTTTATCACACAATATCGCATCACAGACGACCCAGACCCCTGGACTGTTCTGTCTGATGATTATTGAGAATATTCATGGGAAAACTGCATAAAGCACATAGCTAGATGGTGTATTGACATTGCTGTGCTCGGTATCCACCATAACTATAAACTGACCATGGTTGAAATATGTTAACAAGCGGCGAAGTGATGCAATCTTCATATTAAGTTTCTTATTTATACTAGACATTGTGCGCAGACGAACTGACAGTGAACTCCGTCTTCCTAATAATTCTCCTATCGCTCGAGTTGTCTTCGTCGGTGTCATTTCCTGTGACAGTCGTTTGACCGCGCTGTGCTGAAGCGCGGAAGTCTTCTTTACGGCCTGTCATGTGGTTAAGGCTGATGCCGTGATTGGAGCCATCAAAGGGAGTCGCGCTCTGTTAAATGACGTCAGCGTATTCTATGAGGGCAACCAAAAAGGAAGAGATCGGAAAGGAGGCAGAGAAATGGGTTTGTGTGATGCTTACCTCGTCTGTGATCTGGTAGTTATCGCGAGAAGAGCCGTAGTAAAATCTGAATAGCTTCCGCAGTGGAGGTAACGAGCATGCGATGATGCCTAAACAGCATTCGACGTTCGAGGTGATGCTGATGACAGCGAGATGATCTAAGCTCTTCATCAGCATTTCAGACCCTCAAGCAAGGGTAGTCACATACAAGCTATCTCGTTTGGATACTTGGCGACATCATAGTACTTCAGGTATGGCATCCGGATGCAGGTAGCAACACTAGCTGACACACCGAGACCAAGGATAGCGATCACAGACACCTTTCTGCGTCTCGACATCTGCAGCCCGGCCACGATGAAGCATGGAATGATAGCGCATGCCCAATCTGTCGCCATCTGGATAGCAGAGACGATGTAGCTGACCAACTGTAAACTGATCTTCTTCTGGCACGTTCCTCTATGTTCGCGTCAGTCTGTCGAGTCTCTGACTTCTGTGGTTGGACACGTACAATGCGGGGTTCCATGTCGCAGCGAACGGCTTGCAGTTTGCAAACACATAGGCCAATGCAAGAACCGTTATCGTGATCATAACAGCCATGTTTATGCATATCGGAACAAGCACGCGCTTTCGGGAGTCGAGACGTATGCATGTCAGGCCAATCGCGCACTTTATCACCGTCGACGATGTGAAGTACAGGATTTCCCAGTATGTTTGGTATTCAGTGGCTCGGATGAGGTATAGCGGCGATGGAATGTTGACGTCGTGAGACCCAACGCCGTATCGTGTTGTGAGAACAGCGAAGACGATTGCAGGTATTAAAATGAGCTGGAAGTCGGCAGTCGTCAGTAAGCTGGTTAGAAGTAAAGGGTACTTAAGGACGTACGGTCGCTAAAACAGCTAGATAGTCTTCCGGTCCAAGAAGCCGTGATGAGACATCGGTTAATCCAGCGCGTACATAAATGCGCAGAGACACGACGACAATACTAGTGATACCAAATGCTAGCGCGAAGCCCTGGACGACAGGACCTAGGTCTTTTGGCGGTAGAGGAGGGAGAGCATTGGCCAAAGCTTGGATCTGCTCTCCCGTCATGGAGTCTGCCATGCTGAGAGAGTTCGTATGGAACAGATGTACTTGTACGGGAGCGTACTTGAAGTGGATAGTGTACCCAAGGTAAGCGCTAAAAAATATACGAGAAAGTAGTCCAATGCGAAAACTTCTGGAACACAGCTGAAAGTGTTTATCTTATAACTTGGAATATTTTGCCATTCCCCACCTGCACTAGAGGAATTACAGTGGTAATCCGTTTGATCCCTTGTGCCGGTGACATTGCCGTTGTTACTTATTGCTTTTTCCCTTGTTCCAGCCGTGGCGCCAGGGGTGGGAAGCTGAGAAAACTTGACTGTGGCTTAAGAAGAAAACAGGATCATCATTGCTGTCGATTCATGCGACCAAGTTTATTATCGAAACTATTCTGGATCTCCTTCTCTTCTTGTAATTGACTTCTAATCAGCTGCTTCATTCAATGTGTGCGTACTCCGTATGAATTTCCCCTTTAAGCCGTTCGCCACGGTTGTGCTGGGATTGTTTTTGCCACTCCAGATGCCTGTAAAGATTGGCGATTGTCTGCGGTTCGTTCCTTTGTCGGCACTAGCGCCCCCTAACTAAACTGTACTTTGTCAAGTCTGATGGACGGATGCTGCTTCCGGCCCGCTGGATCTATCAGATCTCATTAAGCTCTAAAGGATTCGTCACATTGGAAATGGCAGCCACCAATGAGACAGTCTACAATAAGAGAACGGGCAGGTTTCCTTGCTTTTCGCAATTATGCGACAAGGTCTAGACGCGAGAATAATTACATGGAGGCATTATGACCTCCTGGGGACTCTGCTCTCTTTCCCACTCTGCCCTTCTGGAACATTTCACGGGTACGAATATCTCTTATCACAGTTCAAGGACAGAGTAGACATTCTCGCTTGAGACCCTGAAGGCGCTGAATTAGGAGGGAGCCGTGTTGAATGCAAATACAGCAGGCGCATAATGGATACCTCCGCTGCGCCTCCATCAAATGCTCGCTACAGTAATCCTGATGCAATACGGCAAGGTAAAAGTTGACATGTAAGATATCACGAATTTAGGGTTACAATACATGCATCAACCCCTGTAATATTACTCCACCCAAACCAATCCGCCAAACAAGTGCTGCTGTTGGTTTTCAAAAAACAGGGCTCTCGAGGCGCCCGAAACAGATGAGAAAGCGGAGCCAATTATGTGCAGGAGATACCCTGCATTCCCTCATCCTACTTACTCTCTGTCACTTCTCTGATAAAAAGAAAAATAAACCCATTCTTCTTTCCCCTTGCAACTTTCCCGAGTCATCCATTTCTTATCACGATGTTGGAAACTCTAGTTTTCCTGTCAGGCTTGTTTGCTTTTTATATCATCGGCATCAGCATTTATTACATCACATTTCATCCGCTCGCGAGAATTCCCGGTCCGAAGATATGCGGCATTACGAGAATCCCTTATTGGCTCGTAGCGATCAAAGGCGAGGACGTGAAGTGGATGGAGGCTCTCCATGATCGCTATGGACCTGTCGTTCGGTTTGGGCCGACGGATGTGAGCTACGCTACTGGTGAGGCTTGGAATGAGATTGCGGGGCGCAAGGATTCGGAGAAAGCTCTGGAGTTTTCTGTTCAACCTGTCAATGGTAAGAGTGGTCGAACAATCGAGCGGGGGTTCTGGACTGATGATTATCGATAGGCGTACCTAGTATGCTCACACAGGACGTTGTAAATCATGCCCGCATGCGCCGACTCTTCTCGCCCGCGTTCTCGGAGCGCGCCTTGAAACAGCAGGAGCCTCTCTTCAGAAAGTACACGGACCTTCTCATGTACAAGATATCTGAAGTAGGCGAAGATGGGGCAAAGCCAGTCGAGATGAGCCAACTGCTCAACTTCGCGACATTTGACGTCATGGCAGAGCTATGTTTCGGGGAGAATCTCAACCTTCTCGCAAAGAACGAGTACAGTCCTTGGGTTAGGTCGATCTTTGATTCACTCAGAATGCTACCCATTGCATCCATGATCAACTACTATCCCATCCTCAACACCTTGTTCACCAGGTTCGAGCCCAAGTCGGTCACTCAACAACGTATCGCACACTGCGAACATGCGGCAGAGCGTGTTGATCGTCGTCTGGAGAGAGGTTCTGATCAGCCTGATGTTTGGAATCTCGTGTTGGCGGCCAAGGATGGTAAGGGACTTACCGTGAAAGAGATGCACTCTAATGCTGAACTGTTCATGCTTGCTGGATCCGAGACCACGGGTAAGTACTGGACGAATTCTTCTGGATAATGACTGACCTGGTGCATAGCAACACTTTTGAGCGGTTGTCTATATTATCTACTCAGGTGTCCTGATACGATGGACCTTCTGCTCAAGGAGATTCGAGGAAGTTTCACAAGTGCAGGAGAAATCACATTCGAACGCGCAGCCGAGCTCAAATATATGAATGCCTGTCTGAAAGAAGCCCTTCGCATCTATCCCCCGGTCCCCATCGGCAGTCCCCGCGTCATCTCCCCAGCCGGCCAGCAAATCCTGGGTAGATACATCCCGCCCGACACCAGAGTCTCAGTCCACCACTGGTCAACCTACCGCTCCGAGTCCAACTTCAAAGACGCCGACCAGTTCGTGCCTGAACGATGGTTGAAGACGGATGCGAAGTACGCTGGTGATGCCCTTGATGCGCACCAGCCGTTTGGGTTTGGGCCGAGGAATTGTTTGGGGCAGAATATGGCGATGCACGAGATGAGACTTATCCTCGCGGTGTTACTGTTCAAGTTTGATCTTCAGTTGGAGGAGGAGAGTAGGAATTGGGCGGATCAGAAGTCTTTTGCGCTATGGATTAAGAACCCTCTGATGATGAGGGCTAAGCCAGTATCTACTCATAGCAGACTCAAAATCTAGGTAGAAAGAGAATGAATGCAGTATGCAGCTGTAGAATCTGAGATTTAGCAGTGGCTATGTCGGCGATCTGCGACAGCATCTGGTTAAAATACATGGTCTAGAGCGGTCTACTGCTTGATTTGCCTACACGAGTAACAACGTTTCCCCTCTATCATCACTTACCCGTCTCCAACATCGACCAATTACAGCTAGCGTCCACTGTTCCTGCATATTGCGTCTGACAGATGTCCCCGACTGGGTCGTAGAAAAGATCCACGATCTTCTGGAAACAAAGTATGAAGGGAATCGGCTTATCTCTTGGCTTCGGCTGCCGACGATCAACGTCCCCGGAGCATGGTGCAGATGTGTACATCGAGGCATTAATGGCTTCTACGTCCGACATGGACTATCCGCGTTCATCGCCGCCTTGCGATGGACATGAAGGACTGACGCAGAATCAATTATAGGTACAATACAAGCGGTATGAAGCTACTATCCAATTGCGTCATTACAAATCGACACGTTCGTGATAATATTGTTGAGGAGGCATCCCAGCCCCTCCGGAGTAGTGACAGTTATCCGATCACGTGGGGGAATACCGGAGGGGACGGAAGACGGGTCTAGCCCGCGCGGCTACGCTAACCCTGAATATCGAGAAGCAAATTCCGGGTGGACATTTACCTGCAAATCTTGAACGACGAATACATTTCCAAGGGATGACTACAGCACTTGACTATAAGACAATTGGCAATAAGCCCGAATGATAAGTTTCCTTATTTAATTCCCACGTTGTAGCACTTTTCATTGATACAGAGTTACTGATACTGTACCTGTTCTCCGATCCGTTGTGGAGCCCGGGACTACTTCCGTGCCATCTTAACTTCCCTTCCCCACAACTCATCCCCAGCATCGGGGCAGTTGCCGAACTATCTCCTCAGGTATATAAACCACCATCTTCTTATCTCTACTGTCTCCTTCTTGTCTCTGCATATTCTATCCTTTACACAACAGAATACCAACTACAGTCAAAATGTCCGCCGTTCCTCTCACCGTCATCAAGGGCGCTGGCTTCGAGCACATCCCTCTCCCCAACGGCCAAAACGCCACCACCGCCGACTTCCACTCCATTCGCACAAAGACCGACTCCCCCGCCCACATCACCTCTGGATTCTACAAGATCGAGGCTGGTCCTGCTCGTCCTGCGCAATACAACTTTGAGGAGTCAAAGTATGTCCTGAGCGGTCAAGTCGATGTTCTCGTAAGTCCCCTTCACAATAGCCATCTTAACAACATACTAACAGTGTACAGGACGAGGCTACTGGCATCACCCACCACCTCACCGCCGGTGACTTTGCCTTCTTCCACGTCGGCTCCAAGGTCCAGTTCTCTACCAAGTCCGAAGGTTTCGCTTTCTACGTCGTTACTCGACCTGTTCGCGATGCTCACCCTAACCTGAAGGGCCGTGAGGAGAAGACCAAGTCTCACTTGTAAGGAATTTGCACGAAAAAGGTTTAATGGGAAAAGAGTTTTATGATACCCGTCTAGTATGATCAATAGGCGGTAATAGATAGGAACAATTTATTCATCGGTTTATCCGTCAACAATGGTTCACTGCAATTTATTTGAATGACCTACGCTTGTTCCTTATCACCTCTCAACCACCTGCAGTACTGCTGACGCGCAGGGTAACACCTCCTCGACAGACATCAAGTCAGCTTGAACTTCTCCTCCTTGTGACACCTCATCGCAAAAAGCCTTGACACTGGCAAAGATGCCTGCCAGTCGATCAGCGAAACAGACAGAGACTGCACAGATATTAACCGTTCGTAGATGAACCTTACAACGTTTCAGCTCATAGATAACCTCTAACCCAGAAGCCGTTGTGGACTATAAGCTGTCGCCAACATCCGTCTCGTCGCTCTCACTTTCTCAATCTCGCAACCTCGTCCCGAAAAGCAACCGGAACACAAACCTCTGATCTATCTACCACCCTATACACAACATTTCGCAATGAGCGTCTGCGAGGGTTACATCTATTTCCTGGACAAGAATGAGATCCCAGATTATTCAAAGCTCACCCCAGCGCTGGATGAGATCTTTGGCGAAGGCAAGGTCGAATGGGAGATTAACGATAAGCAACTCATTTTCAAAAGCGAAACGGAGGATCTTGAAGGTTTAAGAGATAGGCTCCGTGAGAAAGGAAACACTCCTACTTGGGAGGAGTTTGTAGCTAGAGAATTGGACTAGGACCAGTCGGGGTGCATAGCTGGGAAGGACGATTTAGCAATAAAATCATAGCGCTACTTCATGATAATATCCCGAAAGTCTCAAAGACATTTCTCTGCTCACGTCGCAGCTCGGTCAATAATGATAGTCATGTCTATTGTGGACTTTGTCTGAATTTAAGAATCATAAGGTAGCGATTGACTGTATTCCAGTAATGATTTGACTATTGTGTGATTTCCACTGTTATCAACGGCTGTGTTTTATCTGTAGGGTAGTTGGGAGAGCCAAAAGTCAATACATTACAGTGAAAGAATGTCAGGCCCAGTAACAATGATGCTCATGATGCTATGCGATACTTTGTTGGGATTAGTGACGATTAGGATGAGCAACGTAGAGCCGAGATCTCGCACGTTTTGTAACCACGATATCTGCATGTGATATCTTCTTTATGTTTCGGCGACTTGCGATTGTGCTGTATTGTCTACCTTGGTTGCCTTTGGTCTTTGGCAAGCAATCTCGGTAGCCAATCACATAAATTGACAAGCGTTTTAGCGACACGAGTCCAGTGTCTTGCGATTCACGCGTCATCAGGTCTCCCTGCAGGAGGGACGGAGATCGTCCCGCACGGCAAGTAAATTGGTGAATATCTGGTGCGGGGATCCTTTTATGCTGCTGTGTTGTCAGATCGTGCATGCATTAAAGTTTACTCGCAAGCTAGTCTCTACTAGGAATCGCGCACTTGATAATTATTTGTTGGGTGTGATCAGGGCAAGAGGAAAGAAATCAACAGACACGATTTTCTGTGAAATCCCTTGATAAACAACCATCGTTTTTTCCCCTCATCAGTCGTCTTTTCAAGATTTACTTGTCAGTTTGGCATGTGCATTTACGTCATCCCCATTGATCCTGTAGTCACTTCAAGTCAAGTTTGCGATACAACAAACAGGCAATCGTAAATTGAGGCCACATCTCTGACATAGTTATCAAAGATGAAGCTGTCCGAGACGCCAGTCATGGTAATATCTCTGTAGTATCCGAGAAGAATCACTCACGGGAATATCTCTCATGACTTGATTAAGAGTGAAAAAATCAGATTGTTGCTAGAATTCCATCCAGGTAAAGATTCGGCACTTTTTTCCTTGGATTATCTCTCTTCAAAACATGTCTGTCTGTCGAGGCATATAGTGTTGGTGTCGTGAGGCCTACCTTTCGCCAGGTGTGGAGCTGAGTGGAAAAGGCTAAGGTTGCGACTACTAGTGAAGGCATCACGCATTTGACATTTTCCACATGCGGGTGTGGAAGCTTACCTCGGCATTACTTTTACAACGAACTATCATCGAAGGCTGTATCTTTATATAACAAGTCATGTTCATCATTAACAATTATAACTATCAGCCAGAATCAAGATTTGCAAATATTGAATTTACCAGCCATTATTTTCTACCGATTACACCTGCCAAAGACGCACTCTTGAGTGTAGAAGCAAACATGCAACCAAAAGACTCAATCAAATCCACTTGGCCGCTTGGAAACAAGTCAGAATGGGGTGTGAACCACCATGTCATTCATGCCTTGAACGCCTATCCAGTTGGCCCAGGCGAGGACGTCCCTGTCCATCAGAAAACCGACAAGATGCCTTATTTTGCTCAGTGGCAAGGTCACGTGTGGGTTCTCTTACACGCCTTTGCCCCGATCGCAGTCCACCAAGCTTTACTTTCTTATGCGCACCAAGAGGCCCTGCACCCTGTCGCCGTGTTCCTTCTGTACTTCCCCATGTTCAGCTGGACTGTTGTTCGCCAAGTCAAGGCTGCACGCAAAGTCGGGCATCAGTATGGGTTTTTGGATGGGGATGCTCATGAGCGCGATGGAGTGCCTGACGTTGGTGTTGATAAAGTGGTTTCGTCCCTTTGGAAGACGACTGGGTCCCGCATTCTTCTAGCTACATTCGTTAGCTATGATACCAGTCAATCTCCTTTGTCTGCCATGAGCGATCTGTCTTGGTGGGCTTGGCTCTACTTCCAAATCGGACTATATGGCATCATCCTTGACTTTTGGTTCTATGTGTACCATCGGGCTATGCACGATATCGATTCGCTGTGGAAGTACCACCGAACTCATCATCTGACGAAACACCCCAACACCCTTCTTGCTGCATATGCCGACCATGAGCAGGAATTCTTCGACATGGTTGGTGTGCCCTTTTTGACGTGGGCGACATTCGACTGTCTTGGAATTCCCCTGGGCTTCTACGAATGGTGGGTCTGCCATCAGTACATAGCCTTCACTGAGGTCCTTGGTCACAGTGGTCTCAGAGTATATGGCATGCCTCCTTCGACCTTGAACTGGCTACTGCAGCTGGTCGGTGCTGAACTCGTCATTGAAGATCATGACCTGCATCACCGTAAGGGATATAGAAAGAGCCATAATTATGGTAAGCAGACTCGAGTTTGGGATAGGTTGTTTGGGACATGCCACGACCGAATTGAATCGGCGAAAGAGAATGTTGATTGGGATAGATCGGTTTGGTTTCCTCTCTCTTAGTTGCTGCTCTAGCTCATGACAGTTAATATGGTCGTCAATTAAGCAATTCATTGTCCAAAATCTTGTTGTAACTGTGACTGCAAACAGGCGCTAGACCGTTTGAAGGATCTCCTCACCTCTCGAGTGGAGCCGATTTAACCCGACCCAAATATGCTTAAACAATTCGTCCTGTCGATGACTACCAGACCCAAACTATGGACTAGCTAGATAGTGATCAAACTTGCGTGGGCTATAATAATAAAGATTGGTCATAGCACTTGCTCAATGCATACAAAGCTCTATGAACTTTTGTAATCGGAAGACCACATACTATAATAGGAAGCGAGCCGATCCCTGCTAGATCCAGAAACCCCTGGGAGAGGACCTTTTGATCCATTCAATGCTTGACCAGGATGTTCGACCTTCCCAACAGAGCCCCGTGATAGACGATAGTGGAGTCCAAAGACCTTTTGCAAGTCCCCATCAAGGCGGTATAAGAAGCAGGAACATGTAGCAATAGCTTGTTGTTTTCCCACCTCATCTCATTCTCTTGATTCACTTTGACAAAAATTCATCAACCGAAATGCGTCTCTCAACTGTTTCTACAGGTCTGCTTGTGGCTGGCTCTGCCTCGGCTAGCCTCGAAAAGCGGGCACCCCTTTTCACACGCGATGAAAGTGGTATCGAGGGAAAATACATTGTCATGATGAAGCCAGCATCGGATAGTACTACGCACGTTGATTCAGCCGTGAACTCCATTGCTGTCGAGCCTGACATGGTCTTCGATACTCTTGGTGGATTTTCCGCAAGTCTATCGACTCGCGAGGTAGAGAACTTGCGCAACAACCCTAACGTACGTGTATCTACATAATCTCTAGAACCATCACTGATGCAATACATATAGGTGGCGTATATTGAGCAAGACTCAACAGCCAGAATCTCCGCTACCCAGAAACAGGCACCATGGGGTCTTGCGAGACTTTCAAGCAAGACTACTGGGGCAACAAGATATTCATATGATTCATCAGCTGGCAAGGGCACTTGTGCCTACGTTCTTGACACTGGCATCGACACTGCGCATCCCGTATGACATCCCCAAGTTCTCTCGAGACCACAGCTAATAGGATCTAGGAATTCGAAGGCCGCGCCGAGTTTATTGCCACCTATGTCGATGATATTTGGTATGATGACCACGGCCACGGCACTCACTGCGCTGGCACCATCGGATCAAAGACATATGGAGTTGCCAAAAAGACTCAGCTTTACGGTATCAAGCTTTTCAACTCGACCGGAGAAGGAGTTGCGTACGTCATCCCATTTCAACTCTCTTTAATACCATAACTAACAATCCAAAGATCCTCCATCATTGCTGGCATGGACTTGGTCCTGAAGGATGCTCCCACCAGGAACTGCCCCAAGGGCGTTGTCGTCAGCATGTCTTTCGGAGAGATCCCCTCCAAGGGTATTGACGATGCTGCCAAGGCTCTCGTCGAAGCCGGCTTCTTCGCAGCTGTGGCTGCCGGAAACGGTGACGAGAAAGGCAGGCCCTTGGATGCCTCGAGCAACTCACCTGCTAGGGAGCCCAGTGTCTGCACCATTGGCGCAACAACAAAGGACGACACCGTTGCTACCTTTTCCAACTTTGGCAAGGTCGTTGACCTTTACGCTCCTGGTGTTGCTGTCTTGAGCACATGGCCTGGAAATATTACCAAATCTATTTCGGGTACATCTATGGCTACACCACATGTTGCTGGAGTTGCGGCTTACTTCCTTGGCCTTGGAAAGTCTGCTGCCGGCCTTTGCGAATATCTTCAGAGTATTGCATTGAAGGATGTTATTAAGGGTGTTCCTGAAGGAACTAAGAACCTTCTACTCCAGAATGGCAAGGCGAAATAGATAGATAGAATACATGTTAGAAGTCCTTAGTTATCTTAATGGCTAATCTGCAAGAATCTGTATGTTTCCCGAAAGCCTACTTTCCTCCCAGCCATCAAATCACACTTTATGACCATCACAATTGTTTCCCTTGCTCCCAACTCTAGCAACAGCCCCCCGGATAAGGAGGGATAAGGTTGGGCCTACTGGTCGTTTTTCTGGGCTGTATACCTCGGGACTTACGCCTCGGAAAACTCAAAAAGAAAAAGAAAATAGTCGTTTTTCTGGAGCCTATGTAGAAGATAGACCCTTTCCTGAAAGAAACTGCGTCATTATCTGCAATGAAGTCTCAGGCTCTGCCCAAAGTCAGTAAAGGGTTCATGTTACTCGGACTTTGTACTTACGATACCACCACACGTTATGTCCAGCATTGAAAACTCGCGCAAAATGCAGATTCTCAACCGACTTGAAGGTAGCTTTCTGTATACCCTCAACCGTGTAAGGTTTAAGTTCCTTCCCAGCAAACTCCTTCTTTCGAGGCCAGTCCACTGCATCTGCAATTCTTTTTGTCCCAACCCAGTTGCAAACGTAATCGGAGTCACCGGCCCATATAAGTACTTGAACACCATCCCGAACAATGCGTGAGAGTTCGCCGAGGAATGATTTGGCATCTAATACGGTTGTTAGCACAAAGCCTAGCTCTCGATATGAATAGACTTGCCATCGCCGGATTCTAGAATACCGAACTGGCCCCCACTCTCTGTGTAGTTTACCCTGGCTCCGATCGCCTTCTGCACATCGGACCTTTCGAGATATTTCTCATGATGGGTAGGAGGACGAACGCCGCCAGGCTGGATATCGGCCATGATCCAGTCAGGGTATGTATCCATGGCAGATGTCCAGATCGGCTGTTCAATAACGAGCACGTAGCCCTGATACGCTGCAGAGCAATTCTTGCTAGTTCCGGTCTCATCGCACTTCTCTAGACTTGGCACCACCTCAGTCTGGTACTTTTCCATAAGGTCTTCGTATAGAGACTCGTTGATGAGGGGCCTGTATGAGTTGTTGAGTGCAAAATCGAGGTTGGCTTTCTCTTGTATCCGTGCATCGAACCAAGCGTTACTAGCGCTCAATGCCTTGACATTGATCACATCGCCACTGGTCTTCCCAGCCTTGATCTCCAAGTTCTTATCCAGGATGTAGTTGACGATGTCCGTGCCGGTATGTCCACCGTATGATTCAGTGAATACCGAAAGTTCTCGGTTCTTGTACTCGGTAAATGCCTCGAACCACGACTGGAGAAAGGTCCAAACATAGGGAGAGCTTTGTTTGGTGGAATTGACGTTTCCGCCGTCTCCATACGAGAAACCAGAGCCAATTGGTTGATCGATGTAGAGCACATTTGCATGATTGTTCAAGCTGTGTTCTCGTAGAGTGGGCTCAGCACCGTCTTCTAGAATCTCGCAGGGCCCGTGTTGAGTGAACATGCCATATTGCGCTGAGTTGCCTGGTCCGCCACCAAACCAGCTCACCAGAGGCGCTGTGCGAGGATTGTTCCTGGACTCAAAAAACCAGAACCACATATTTGTATCTTCGCCCACGGACAGATAGCCTGAATACTGATTGACTCCAGGCGTTGTTTCGCATATCCCAGAGTTTTTGATGAAGGATAGCTTAGAGCGGGTTGCTGCATGATGGTAGACGCTATACACTACGTCGCCATGCTTTTCGGTGGACTGCTTGTTTGATAATCGAATTGGGCTTGCTGCCACTAAGGAGCTTCCAAGAAGTATCAAGAAGCGAGATAATAACATAACGACTGTTGTTTGATAAGAGATCATAAGGAGGTAGAACGCTGAGGATAGCAGGAATATATGAGTTTATCAACTAATACTGTGTCTCCCTTACATGGTATGTTCTTGGCAGTCGGGTTTAGTGAAAGCGAAGACTGCGCCTCCTTCATGCCCTTGGCAGACGGCTTTAGTCAAAGCGTTGCATAGGGTCAGGGATTCCTATTGGGTGACCAAGACTTGGCCAACTGAAGGATTGCGGCCAGCTGAATTGGGCAGTTGATTTAATGATCACTATCTCTATGCTCATGCTGGGAAATTTGATCGCGTATCCGTACTTCAAACGCGTTGATTGAGAGAAGGATGTTTCATGTGCGATAAAGAGCCTTGCGAATCCGGCTAAATGAATACAGTCTTTCGAAAGTGGATGTGTCTGTGTGTGAGACGTGGCAATGCAATTACAATTGTCAGCCTGTTGAGGGCCTTGTTTCTGCCCAACGTATAAAAGGATAAGCGTCCAACATCCCAACTTGAAGCATACATCTTTTCGGTTCCTCCAGTCCAACACCCGATTCGATTTTTAACTTCGAAATTAGATCGGGTCGCTTATCATGAACAAGTACTTTTATGAATATGAGCCTCTCATTGACAATGACACTATTCGGATCTTGACGCTGATGCCAGGATCTGGCAGAGACCGTATCGAGGGGACCATGAGCTGCGTCTCTCTGTCATGTTCTCCAGCCTTTCGGACCCGAGTCTTTGAGGCCGCATGGACGTCGTGTCACAAGCAAACTGGGGAGCAACGCATTGTCCGCAACGCTGAAGGGTAAATACAAGTTAACCTTCACTAAAACATTTGCTGAAGTATTACAGACCTCTAGCCTGTCTTCGCAAACCAACCTATGCTTTCAATTGCAGCCGCACCCCGTATGTTGCATACATCAAGGACGGTCTTCCATTCGAGACATATGACGCATTATCCTATGCTTGGGGCGATCCCAAGCAAGTAAAAGATATTCTAGTTGATGGAAAACCGCTTGGCGTTGCACGAAACCTCTACTCGTGTCTGTTACGACTTAGAAATCCAAAAGAGATCCGACGACTTTGGATCGATGCTATTTGTATAAATCAAAGGGACATCTATGAGCGTAACCACCAAGTGAAGATGATGCATAGAGTCTACTCGACCGCATCATCAGTTATCGTTTGGCTTGGGGAGCCCGAACCTAAGTTACTCTCACTTTAGAGATGATCCTGGACTACAACAATAACTTCAAGCCCAGATGCAAATTCTTGTCATACAGACCCGAAGCTCTGAGGGGACTAAGGACGTTGTTTCAGAAGAGCTGGTGGAAGCGCATATGGATAGTACAGGAGGTTTTTGCAGCCCAAGAGCTGGTCATTGTCCTCGGAGGGACCATCTTCCCTTGGGACTACTTGGGCGCGGTATGTTCAAGAATCTCCAAAGAAGAATCAACAGACAACCACCTGGGGCCCATACAGCGCTCCTGTGGTTATCAAAATGATGCCAACCTTGACTCCCTCAGGGAGATTCCTGTCATGCCGCTTGTGCAACTTCTACGGTCAACTAGAGATTACCAAGCTACCGATCCACGCGATAAGATATATGCGCTGCTCGGCATGTCATCCGACATAAATGCTGATATTCTGGTTCCTGATTACAACAAACCTGTTCGCAAGGTCTTCCAGTTTCTGGTCCAACTCATGGCGATATGGTCCCACAGGCTTGATCTCATTTGCCTAGGGCAATGGCTTGGTAGAGATCAAGTCCAAATATGGCTTCCGTCTTGGGAAACAGGGGGTTTGTTGCCCCCTCTCGACGCTTCAGCATTCTCTCACCCAAGAATCGTAAATTACAAGGCGAGGGTCGACCTGTCTCAATTTCCACAACTCCTTAATGCCCAAGGTATCATAGCTGATACAGTCGAGATGTCTGGAGACTCATCAACAATCGCCCAGGAACGCTGGTCGACAATCCAGGAATGGCAGTTTCTCTCGAAATTGGAAAAGACATATTCCTACGTCGGATTTTTGAAGTTGATCACCGATATCGACGATTACGGCATCTATCATCCCGCTTCGAAGAAGGAATATAAAACTCTTTCGAGACAGGCCCAAGATATGTCCAAGGCTATCGGCCAAGCGGCGATTACAAGAAGGTTTTTCACCACAGATCAGGGAAGGATTGGTCTAGCTCCTGAGGGAGTCCAGGTGGATGACAAAGTTGTTGTTTTAATGGGTTGTCATGTGCCGCTGATTATTCGTGCAAGGCAAGACCGCTGGGTCATTATTGGAGAAGCATATGTTTTGGGCATGATGTTTGGCGAAATTATGGAAGGGCTCTCGAAGGGAAAGTATAAACAGGAAATGATTCTCTTAGAGTAAGTCAGCAGCGCTTCATGAATGAGGAGGATATCACTGCGCCGTCTTGTTGGCATTATTCACTGGCAGGCCTGGGCTTGTCGACCCTCCGACAAGTACCTATGTTCATGAGATGAATCGGTCAGGATGATTGCAGACACCGACACAGTGACTTGAAAGTTAGAGCTTGCCTTGTACTTGTACTCAAACCACCCCCAGATGTTGTCTTTAAGCGGAGTTGATTATACGATTGCCGATATCTAGAGTCCTACCCATTCCACCGACTTCTCCCAAAGCTTCTTCGCCTTTTCCTCATCATAAGCCCACTCCGCATACCCAGGCTCATACATCGAACTCTCAGGATCCCACTTCCCAATGATCTGACAATCCTCAAGATACTTCCCTCCCTTGCCCTCCAGCGCCTCCGCCGTAGCACCCCAAACAGTCGTCGCGGCACCCTGATTCGAGTATTTCCAGACCTTCTGAAGATATGGATCTCCACCGATCTTACTTTTCGCGTCCTCTGACATGTGTCTTCCTAGATCAGTGAACACAGCACCAGGTTGGACGCTCCAAGCGTGGATACCCTCGGAGGCGTACCGGCGCTCGATTTCGTTTGCGGTCCAGAGATTGGCGGTTTTGCTTTGAGCGTAGGCTTTGTTGGGATCGTAGCAGCCTTCTAGGTTGACGTTGTCGAATTCGACTTCTCCGAAGCGGTGGGCGAGCGAAGAAAGGATGACGACTCGAGCTGCGCGGTCCAGTGTTACGCCCTTTCGGAGGGCGGGTAGGAGGAGGTTGAACAGCAAGAAGTGAGAAAGGTGGTTCGTTCCGAATTGAGTTTCGAAGCCGTCCTTGGTACGTCCCTCGGGTGTGCACATGACACCAGCGTTGCAGATGAGAATATTCAGCTTCGAGCTTTCGGATAGGAATTTGGCGGCGCATGAGCGAACGCTATCGAGGGATTCCAGGTCAAGTTCAAGAAGATGAACGTGATCACTTTCGACAAGATCGCCCAAAGCTGTCTTGGCCTTTTCGAGGTTACGAGCGGTCAAGTACAAAGTAGCTCCCGTGAGGTACATCGCCTTAGCAGTATCGACGCCAATACCCGCTGAACAACCCGTGATGAAGACGACATGATCCGTCAATTTTCCTTCAAGATTCTCGCCTTTGATGATCTGGTCTGCCGTAGGTCGAGCGTCTCCAGGGCCACTGGCGGCTTTGTGAACGGCGGCGTAGCGATCAGTCATTTTGATGAAGTTTGGTGTTCGAATTGGAGATGTCGGTGAGGTGTCTTGATAGGATTGGTCTCGCTTCAGTATGGACCTCTATGCGTCTATGCGGGGAGTTTGGATCTTGCGGTGACGTATTCGGGAGACGGGTTCTTGATGTGGGCCGTTTACCACGGCATTTTAGTGCCGACGCGCTCTCCCGAGACCGATAGCTTTCGGATCTGCATTCGTTACCAGTCACATGTTATTTTTATAACTCGGAACCTTGATGAGGGTCTTTGCATTTATATTCAAGTTTTTATGAGAAGCACAATCGTCAAGGTTTGCATGTAAGGAAAGGGGGTTTGCCTTTGCAACGTGGGACATCGTGAATTTGTTCGGGCGCTGGGTTACAGTTGATGACAAGGATAGGGAGAATAAACAGCCAAAGGTATAGAAAAAGCGCTACTTCCATCCGGCTGCACGTCCCGCCACGGCGATACCACGTCTTCTACGATGAACCGCATTTGAAGCTTTGCTACGATCGATTATCCTCCCACTTAACTTACGGACTGTTAAGGAAGTTGGTCTACGAATGATGAGTGCAGGGTAAGTTGCCGACTCACCCGCTTTAGTAGTCAACCAATGAATAGGCTGACTGTCTGTTATCTTATCAGCCACCGGTATCTTATCGATAAGGGAAATCAAGACAGCGGCAGGTGGTTGTCAGTGTCAGAAGAATCGTCCTCCGAGCCTTAGGTTACAGAAATAAAGAAGCTTCCAATCATTATCACTAAGCTTGCATAAGATGATCAAATTATTTCGTCTCTTAGGCGACCGACGGTCAATCTTTTCAACACCCTGACGAGCGACTCCATCAATCTTGCCTCCCAACACCAACAACATCATGTCCGACGACACATCGATAACCCCCCGGATGCGCTCCTACGGATGGAACTTCTATCTCCTGGCGACATCAAATGAGGAAAACTTTGCTGGATTATACCAAGACCCCAAGAATCCATTCCTCACATTTCGCGACCTTGTGGACGAGCTGCGTTTGTGTTTTCGCGATCGTTTTTGTTTCAGACATGATGAGACCTGGCATGGTGTCGCTTTTGCACTGGACAAGAGTCATCGCTCGCATGAATTTCCTCTTTTCGTTACGGAACGGAACTTGGATACTGTGATTCCAAGTTTGCCTCAACCTGATCCGCAGCGACGGGCTGTTGTGAAATACCATATCGTGCGCCATTCTCGCTGCCATCTTCCTGAGAATTCCCCTTTGGAAGATCATCTCGAGGGTACCTACGATCTTCACCTCATCTTCGACTGTCACTAATGAATGAGTCTAGCCTCTTGCGCAAGCCACATCCCTCTCCCAACCCGCCATCGCGATCCTCGCTACCTTGCACCTGAACCAACCTCATCAAACAACCAGGTCATCCGAATGCCCGTCCCTCGCGCCCAGTCTCGCAAACGAAAACGCTCAGGCTCAGTTTCGCGCGACAAAAAAACCGAAAATACAAGCGAGACGACCCTTCCAGGGCAGGAACTCATCGACCTGCCGCAAGCCCAAGAGATTATGGATTCGTTTGCTGCAGCTGTCATGGTCTCTGCAAATCGCTGCGCCGTTACAGGGATGGGAGATTCCTGGTGCTTCAGCCCAACTATCGGTCCGGCGGTGCAAGCGTACCATATTGTTCCTCCGCAGCACTTCCATGTCTATCCAACCGGTGGCGATACTCAAGACACAGAAATCTGTGAACAACGTCTTGTGCAGGCATGGTATGACACGTGGGACCCCCAGAATGGAGTCCTTCTGAGGAGCGATATCCATGAGCTCTTCGATGCAGGATTGCTCTCCATTCACCCCGACACGCATCGTATCCGAGCCTTTGTTCCGTACGATGTAATATTGGAGTATCACGGACGCATTGCAACGATTCCTCCGGATGTAGATCCAAAAGCTCTTGCGCATCATTACGAGATGAGCTGTATTGAGAACATGGCCGTCATGATGCCGATACGCGCTTTTACGACTCTGCCGAGTACAACTGGTGCGGAGACCAGTGCTCCTCCCAACAGCCTGGTCTGATCTTTCTGCAAACCCGGGGCAACCATCTCGAAGCCCAAGACGCCAGAATCAAGACCGACGTGGAGAAATATCACGAAGAGCTCATTAAAGAAATCAAGGGGCTCAGCAAGAGACACGACGACATGACTCAGGATATACAGCAAGAGTTGAGCGCCGACCGCCAAGGGGATAATTGAATTCGAACACAAGAATAACTCGGCCGCCATCCACAGTCTCGGATAGCGCCTGGCTGCATTGGAAGCGCAGCCCAAAGTTTAATGCATTACTGATAACCATCAACGCCATCATTTACGCTGGCGATAATGAGCAAGGAGCAATGGGGTGTTATCAAGCTTTTACAAGATAGTGTTAGAGGTGCCCAGACAGATGTACCTCATTTCAGGTCCTGTAAGGCTTAGAGTACCAAAATAAAGTAGCCTGTGCTGGTCTAAGCTCCCAAAGATTGCCTGAACTATTTCGTCTCTTATGACCTCGGGGGCGATTGTGATACCCCGAGGCTGTCCAAAGTACATCTCCGCAATTCTTTCGGGTTTCTGTCTTCGTGGAAAGGAATTCTCAGGTTCAAATATGTCTGATCATCATCTCCGATGCCCCAGCATATATAAGGTCAGCTTAATGCGAACAGCAAAGATGGTGGAAGCTAGCTGGATCGGACATTACTTTTTGTCATTAACTAATTAAGGTATTAAGAATAAATAAAAAAAACATGAAGCCACTCATCATTGCTGAGCCTGCACTCCCCGTCTAAGATACCCCTGCACCTCATGCAAAGGCATGTACCCAAACATATCCACAAACTTCTTCATGCAAGCACTCCGTCTTCCAATATGTCCGGGCTTGGAACTAATACCAGACCTGGCAGCTTGATGATCCAACTTGTCCTTTCCAAGGACCAGCAGCGGTCCTTCACACGTCAACATGCTCGCGACAAAGTTGAGCGCGATATCCTCGCAGTTGAAGCTATCGTCAACAAGCTTGCGCACGTCGGTCATGATATCATCTTCTGAGTGATAATACTCCAAGTACGAAATATGCGTAAACGCAAGACCGGTGAGAATCATACTATAACTATCCTGCCCCTTGCAGTTAAAGTTATACATCGGCGTCTCAGTGACTTCATTCATGGTCCAGCAGCGACCAAAAGCGCCTGTGAGACGATGCATACCCGCGCGACGCCACTCCTGGAAAGCGTACTCCAGATCACCGGTGGTGTTGTAGTTCCAGTCATCGTCAGAGAGCAGGATGCCTTGGGTTCTGTAGAGAGGATCGGGAAGGAACTTTTGGTTCAGGCTGTTCTGCTTGGAGCGGCGGTAGCGCACGAGAACGCCGTGTTCGCTCATGTAGTCCGGGGGCGGTGCCTTGTCGATTTCGTTCCAGACGACGACGATCTCGTAGAGGGAGGGGACTTTGTTTTCGGTGAGGTGGAGGAGGGTTTTGTTCAGTTGTGCGGAGCGCTTGTAGGTTTGGATAGCGATGCTGCGAGATGTCAGTGGTGTGTCCTTCGAATGCAGAGTAGGGAGGTGACTTACGTGAACTGATCCTCCATTAGATCACTCGTCTTGTTAACGACGTCATTCCAGATGGTCATATTAGCAGCCTCATCGCGCTTGCCACAAACTTTCTCCTCAGACCAAGTAGAAAGATTGCGAACCTCGGCAAACTGAGGCTGCAGGACAACGACCTCTTCCTTTTCCGGCTCATCGTAGTTGACACCATAGATGGAAGCCAGGGTCATGCAGACGATGAAGCTGATGATGGAGATGACGAGGACCATGTACTTCTTCTTTTGGCTGCGGGGTGCGTAGACGGGAGACGGTAACGCCTGGAAGTATGTTTCAGTGGCGAGGGGCTTCAGCTCCTCGTCGCTGCTTGAGCGGGATGTGAAGCTTGAGCCGTCTTCGCTTGGTGATCGGGACATGGTGAAGGAGTGTGGGCAGTACGAGACTGGAAGATGAAGAAGCAGCTGTGTATCGGGGAAGACTAACTGGGAGGAATGGGTGGGAGAGAGGAGGGTGATTAAATGAAGGTTATCGAGTCAGGGCTGACGACGCAACTGATCACCGCTGGCAGAGGGGAATCATAGGGGAAGAAATTAGCTGCAAATACCCGCCAGCACTGTCAATCCACTTCCCGTCTTTATTCAGACATCAGGCAATCGCTACTCCTGTGCTACCAACCGTTTGAAGCTAAAGTCCATCTCTTTTCTTCTTTTCGCTCTGTCCGAGATGCTCCTTTCCACCGCAGGGCTGGACTCTCAGAATCCCCATCTCATTTAACCTATGGCTTGATTACCACCCCTAGTAAAACCTCAGCTCTCAAGCTACAATCCATCTAACGACAATAGTCTACAGGCCTCCACAGTGGGCTCGCTATTCGGGACGCTTCCCATTTAGTAAGGGGTGGTAGCCGTGAAAAATGTTTTAGCACTTCAGCCACAGTACGTCTAGAACAAAAGCGTAGGTCTTCCGACTGACAGGTACGCTAGAATTGACTATTTGAGACTATTGTTTATACCTGACCGTGCTTGGCTGTTGTGGGGCGCTAATTGAAAGAAGCATTCAGTGAGTCACTTGCATGTCTTGGCTGTCGGCAATCGTTGAATGTCTCAGACATTAGCAAACATCAAACGACGTAATAGTAACTCCCGTGATAATCTTTGAGTTTGCATCTGTGCATTCAGCAAACGATCAACGGGCGACAGTCCATAATTTACCATCAATCTACTTCAGCCAAGCCACAGTGCGTTAACAATTGACGGATCACAGTGGCAGTTTCACTAAAAGCGCCCGCTAACCCAACTGACAGAGCAGCTGCGGGGGTGCTAGCGACACTATTGAATCACTGACTCGTTTTTGCAGTCTCGACACTCCTAAACCAACACGTTAATTCTTTGCCTTCTTTTTACGTAGCTCTCCTCTCCTGAGCTGATCCGTGATCCGCATTCGTCTAGAACGTTACAGGGGCAGACCACTACCTGAGCGACGGGACGCTTGATGAATAGCCTTTTCACTTCCGTGCAAACAGCCTGCCGAAACATCTTCTTTTTTTGGCGGCAATGACCGAATTGACAAACGCCAGAGGACCCCTGAATTGAGTTGAGTTTTCGCTTAACTGTAAAGTTATCAGGTAACTGGCGCTCAATCAAACAACGTTTCCTGTGTTTCTCCTCTTCCATTTCCTTTCGTCATACATTCTTTTGCACTCGACGTTATTCCCGATGGCGACATACGCAAAGCTTCCCCTGCTCTCGAAAGGGCCTGAGAAACCGTCTTCTCTCAAGGTTGGCTTATACATGGTGTATGTACTCCATCTCGGCGGGAAGGCATGTACTAATTGTTCAGCGCATGGATTGTTTCTTCAAATATTACCATCCTCTTTAATAAATGGCTGCTTGATACAGCTGGATTCAGTACGTTCCCGACACCAAATCATGACTTACAAAGCTAACAATTCGCAGAATATCGTATGGTAACCCAACATCCGCAATTGAGACCATCGCGCTGACATTCTTCACAGCTATTCTCCTAGTAACATGGCATCTCATCTTCGCAACCGTCGTAACCCAAATCCTCGCCCACACAACAACATACCTCGACAGCCGCCATGACCTTCCCAACAACTGGGACTTCTTCCTCACGACCGTCCTCCCCATCGGCATCGTATCATCCGGGTCCCTCGTCGCATCCAATTTTGTATACCTCTACCTCTCCGTCGCAGTCATCCAAATGCTCAAAGCCGCATCGCCCGTCTCCGTTCTGCTAGTGTCATGGCTATTCGGTGTCGTGAACCCTACACTGGAGAAGATCCTTAATATTCTTGTCATCGCTGTTGGCGTTGCGGTCGCGAGTGCGGGTACGGTGGAGTTTTCGGCTATTGGGTTCTTCTTTCAGATGGGTGGTCTTGCGTTTGAGGCTGTTAGGGTTGTCATGACGCAGGTTATGCTTAATGGTGAGGGGTTGAAGATGGATGCGATGGTTGGACTTTACTACTATGCTCCTGTTGTCGCTGTGTTGAACCTCCTTGTGGCGTTTGTCATTGAAGTTCCACACTTTGATATGGAGGATTTACATCGGGTTGGATTTTCGATGTTGTTCTTGAACGCTGCTGTTGCGTTTACGCTGAACTTTACCAGCATGGTTCTTGTAAGTATGCTCCCATCAAACCACCTGATCAATACTGACTTTCGCAGATTGGCAAAACATCAGGCCTTGTGATGTCTCTCTCAGGCATCTTCAAGAACATTCTTCTTGTCATCTGCTCCGTCCTGATCTGGCACGTCACCATCACACCAATTCAGCTCTTCGGATACAGTGTCACGCTTTGCGCACTTGTTTACTACTCCCTCGGTCGGGACAAGCTGAGGGAGGGCTACGAAGCTTCCTTGAACTGGGTATCTGGTGTGGCCACCAACAATGGCGTCTCTATCAGAACTCGCAAGGGCGTGTGGATTGCCTTGGGATCTGTGGCATTCTGCGTGACGTGTATTACCCTTGCCATTGGGTATCACACTGGGGTGTTGAGGTCTATAAGAGAAATGCTGTGGTAAAGGCTGAGTGGACTTGGGTGATGCGTTTTAAATTATTTAATGAGAATAGATTCTTTGTTTGAATCGGGCTTATATACTTCAGTGGTGTTCAAAAGTAAAATGAAATCTAGAGCTCTTTAAACTTGGCAAAGTCAATCCAGGTCATCGCCTCGGTTCCTTGCTCTGTCCGGAATTGCTCCCGTTGGGGAGCGGAACCTGTGACAGCAATCATTCATCAAGCGAGCTTACGGACCACTCCATGATTGGCTGAAGTATCTCCGACCCGGTCAAGTGGGGCCACCCTCAAATCCGACTCCGATTTTGGTCGCCAAAGAAAACTTCCTGATGCAGGGTAGAATAAATCGGACTTGCTTTGCATCGGACACACGCACAGAAACAATATTAAAAGCATGTTATCCCGTGTAAATAACTATCATATAATAAGTACTCAAATGATACAGTCATTGTAATCATTCTTCACTTACAATATCGCATCTACAAACCGCTTTCATCACGACAATGGTAGTTACAACATCAATGCATTCGCTCTTTGCGAAGATCACTGGGCCAAAGCGGGTCAGGATCACAATAAAGTAACATTTCCCCATACTTTGCCCACCCACTTGATAGCTAACATCCTGAAAGGCCCGATTATGATTATGTCTTTCTCACAGGCTACGGTCCTGAAGCACAAGGACAATACCTCCGCGGCAAGCTTATCCTATTCGTGCCCGAGAAGCAGCATGTACAAGGCGTACATCTCAAGTTCACAAGCCGAATGTGGCTAGGGTACGTCACAAAACTGCATCAACCGTTGTACCAGCTCTGACCATCCTCAGGGACCACGCAGCACCCACAGAACAAGCCACAAAATGGCAACAGAAAGAACATACCATCCACTCCTGGTCACCCTTCCGAACCGTCGATCATCCTTGTAAAAAGGTCCTCAACGGAAAAGAATATGAGTGGCCCTTCGAGCTTTTCATTAACGGCGATCAAGAAGAAACCTTCAAGGGCTGTAATCGCTGTAGTATAACATACCTCCTCGAAGCCTCGACCCAACCTCAAGACGCCCGCTCTTTCGCACCCATTCGCATAATCCGCACACCAGCCTTCTCATCATACGAACTCATGGATCCATCGTCAGTCCATGGCAAATGGTCTACGAAAGCAGAATACAACGTCTCAGTACGCCATCGCGCTATTGCGCTAGGCGGACTTATTCCTATTGATGCTCAGGTTTGCGCGTCAAGTAAAATTGTCAAAGCAAGATTTTATCTGCGGGAAGTTCATACTGTTGACGACGCGTATGAAGGACAGCGTGTTGTTACGGAGTGGCCGTTGGATGTGAAAAAGGAATCTGAGTTGCAGTCTTGGCAGCAGTGTTTGCATCTACCACTGGCTGTGAGGAGTTGTTCTCCCGATCTTTCGATGCATGGTGTCAAGATCAGTCATACTTTGCATTTCGAAGTTACGCTGGTAACGGATGGTGTTACATCAGAGGTAAGCTATACAGCAATCCCGATTCTAAGATGAGTAGTGACTAATATCTATCAGGAAGAGGTTTCGATGCCTATCTATCTGTTCATCTCACCCGAGCTGCCAGTCAATGGCTGGGGTGTGTTTGTGCGGAACAACGATATAACATCGAAGGAAGTGAAGGATGTGTTGGCAGAAGGAATTCGGGTTCCACCGAGGTATTGCGATGTTGAGCTCAGTTTGGAGGGGTATGGATTACCCGTTGGTACACCGCCTCCAGCATATAGCGAGTGTTGATATGGGAGTCGAGAGTTAAGCATGTCAAAATGAATAGAAGCGAGCGTGTTATAAATAGATCATTTTGTTATTAACTAATAAATCATGTCATGATACTTTGAGGATAGTCACTTTGAGGCGTGATGTATTGATCCCAAAGAACCTGCTCAAGTTAGCATGACTCATAAAAGCAAATGGCTGTTGCTTGACTTACCCAGTCAATTGCATCAGGTCTGAACCAATCAACATTATTCGCCCAATCCTCGAACCGAAGCTCAACATCCTCGGGTAAAACCGTCGGTTCAGGTTCTCGCTTCTTCAGATACGATCTATCTAACATTAGCCATCATACAATCAACATCGAAAGAGTACTTACCGTAGACATCTTAAAACTCGATAAACGTTGGAACAAGCAGGACTCTTCATCTTCAAAGCCTCCATCCTCGTAAGAGCAGCATCAATAGCACTAATATGTCCCGTCAAATCCGAACTGTCGGGCATATCAAGCATACACGACGTCAACGCCACAGCCCCATGCAGAGAATTACAACTTATAGCGCCCTTGACAAGCCATCTATAACACTTCAACCTTGGTAGCTCAAAGAATTGGTGATGAATGTCGAGAAGTGCTAAGCCGGATTTTATACACTTGTCGCGTGATTCAGCGCGGAAGTGTGTGGACCTTGAACTGTGGAAGGGCCGGTGGAGGAGGAGGTAGAGTTGGTGCGCATAGGTTTGCAGGGTACACCAGTGGACGTAGCCTTCAGTATTCAGAATGCTGCGTGAGCCGTTTATGAGGTAAACTGTGTCCCATTCCTGTTGTTCTTGCGAGACTGCGGTGTCGTATTGCAGCAAGAGCTGTTCGTTGAACTTCTCCGGGCTGGAGATGTGGGAGCATATTTGAGTGGAGAGCTGAAACAGTCGCACTTGAAATTTAATAAGGGTCATGTCGGTGAACTTGGATTGTGTTGGGGGTGGTTCTGTTATGCCGTGGTCGTGGATGTCGCTGTCGTTGACCCATGCTGGCATTGCGGCTGTCATTTTTAAGAGGTATGTCAGGTCGATATCACGAAAGCAGAGCGCTTGATCGGTATGTATGATCAAAATGCCTGCCCAACAGCGTCTATGTCGCTCTCGTTCGATACAATTCGCTATCGGGGCATCGGTATGACATCGTAAAGCCGTGGCGATGTTCAAAGCACTTCCCAAAAGCGCCCAAGTATACTCCGGCCCTTCGTTATGCGAAATCGTGTATACTAGAATAAGCAAAGCCTCAAGCGTGTCCAGATCGTGACGAATCAGGAATTGATCTTGAGAAAGCGACATCATAGCTGCATTTCGGAACTTCTGAGACAATGCAAGCAAGTCTCGAGGAACGCTTGGATCTTGCCAAAGAAGGTTCAAGCCGGCATCATCAGTCTTGAGGGTCTCGAGTGTGAGAGACATGATTGCAAAGAGAAGCGCGAGCCAGGATAGACTCGTCTTCTCTGGGGCTTCGGTGAATGCTAGAAATTGCTTTTGGAAGGTTGGACCGTGGATGATGTGAAAAATAGACGCTAATGTGCCAAAGTAGCGAACGACAAGATACTCTGTCACCGAAGGAGGAGGAAGCATCGCCAGTAGGTCTTCAATCGGGATATTCGGTCCAAGAGACAACGTTACAGTTGGTCTCTGCGCATCAGTCGCATTCCCAACAGGTCTCCTCTCGACATCAGGTCTTCTCAAAATACAATCCCATCGCTCCTGGATTGGTTCTGGAGTCTGACTTGTCTCGGGAGCTTGCACAGGTATTGGTTCAGAAACAATATTATCCAACCTTGGCTCAGTAACAATATTAGAAGGTCTAGTTCGTCTTCGACCCCTTGGTCCAGTAAAGTTAGACCCATAGGCGCAAGAGTCCTCCCATCCTCGCTTGAGACACGTGTTGCAGGGGAGTTGTCTGTCGCATTTGAGTTTGGAGTGACGACAGGGGTCGCAGTTGAGAGGTTTTCTGGGGCGGCGCTTGGGAGTGGCATGGCTTGCGCCGCTTGTGCTGCTGGGGCTTAGATGCTCCATGTTAGGGACCGAAAAAAATGGTATTGGTAATTGAGGATGATGATGAAGTTGAGTTCTTGTCGGGTGAGATATCGGAGTCGGAATCGGATTTGGAGTCGGGGTTGGTGGCGGTGAGATTATGTCATGCTCGTATGTGATCCAATTGGCCGGCTTCTAAGTTTTCGGAGATGGTGATCGGACATGTCCCAGAATGACTTCTCTGATCGGACATAGCTCAGCCATTCCACCCCAAGACATGTGAAGCTGCAGAAAAGCATCATGGAATTACGAAATTGATCCGAATAAGTAACCTGCTATCATGTGCCACGTCAATTCAGCAGGTAAAATGACCTTATGTTTTGTAGTTGTTGTAATTGTAATTACTTGTCCGTGGCTATGCCCCCAACACCACCAATCAGGCCTTATCGGCCCCGAGTCGGACTCGAAATTTCATTCCCGGATTAGATCCTGGTGATCATCTTCGGACTTCATGATTGGCCCACATTACTAAACTCTTTGCGCTTCGCCGAATAAACAATATGCAAGACGCTGATATGTGGAGTTTATCCTTGTTAAGCATGGACTTGGCGTGTAGTTTAAACTCTTTCCAGGCACGCCGAATTGGAACATGTCTTGGCTTGTTGACGTAGAGAATGTGGGAGGGTTGATGGTATATATACCTCTGCTGTGCCCTCGTAGAGCATTTCATCTAACCCAACCAAGCCTATACCCATTCTATTGCATCTGGAATACCATCCCCATGGCTATCATGCAGAATATCATCTCCCACGTCCCAACACACTTATCAAAAGTGCTTTACATCTCAAAACATGACAACACCTCGTCACATTTCGCTGTATACGCTATGTCCGAGGCATGCGTGAGCACGCTGGCGAAACATCCCATGGGCTCGGAAGACTACAAGGTCGAGCTAACTGCCATGCACAAACCCAATGGAGAACGGCCTGAAGATAATGCCCGGTTCTTAGTTGATGTTGGGGATGATGGGTCGATGTGTATCAGGGAAAGAACGCTGGGTAGCGATCCTGTTGAAGTTGAGGTGTAAGTTCAGTTGATATCGACAAAAGGAAGATTTGTTAACTTGCTTAGGTCGCTGCCAACATCGCGAGAGAAGGGATGCTCTTTTCGATTGCATACCGTAACGTCCACGACCCAGAGCTCGGGGTACATAAGTCACCCGCTCCCCGGCAAGATATTCAGACAACAACTCGTCCGATACCCATACCTCACAGTCTCAGGAGACCACTTCAACGGCACCAACATATCCAACAACCAATACGAATGGCAGGTCCATCCAACAGAGAAAGGACCTCTACGGTACGAACTCGTCGATCTAGAAAAGCAGCACCAAGGTGATGACGACGGGTCATTAATGGCTATATACCACCACAATGGCTTTGAGAACGAACTGCCTGGACACTACAGTCACGGTGTCCTGCTACTTCCGTCAACCTCGACGTCGCAGTTCGATATTGCTGTTGTGTCAAGTCTCTTGGCGGTTTTATCTGCTGTTCGACAACAACCGGTCTTAAAGAAGCAATCGCGCTTCAGGTCGTTGATGGCATGCCTGTAATCATGTACCAGAGTTGAGAAGAACATTAATATGTGCGGGCGTTGGGTTGTTATTTGGCGGTTGAGGTAACACACATCAACGGGTCGGGGTAGATTGTTGTCAATACCTCGCAGGAGTAAATGGAAATGGACACTGTCATTAGATATATCGGGAGTTTAGGACCATTGAATAATTTCTCGAGCTATTTCTATTTCTATATAGACTGCTCATAAATACTAAAACAAACTGATGATTGTACTGTCGCTCCTAACCTCCCTTTTACTCCATACCATACCATATCCGTTACCAATTTTCCGTTACACACCTACGGCTCAACAATCATGGGCCCAGAAGTAGATGACTTCTCCTTGCCCCCATCAGTTGAACTTCCATCCTCACTATCCGCCTTCTTCGACCTCCTAAACAAACCAATAAACTTACTCCAACCCTTTGCCATCCAATTATACACAGCCACAAAAGGCGGCGCAACAAAATAAACACACTGCGCAAACCACTCATCAGGAAACAATCGCACCAGAATACCCCAAGGCAAACTAAACGCAGCGATAACGATAGAAATAGCCCACTGCACACCATCCAGACCATCAGGATCAATGTCGAAAACACGGTTTCCCACAAAGACGATGGCGACTTGCAGACCAATCATGATGCAGTTGATGACGATGAAGAACAAGTTACGGTGGATGCCGACGAAGACGTTGAACTTGTTGTCGAGACGGCGACAGTTGAGTTCGTTGAAGATTTGCATCCAGACGAACATGTTGAAGATGATGGTGTCGAGTTGGAGTTTCTCGGCTTCGATGGATGTGTCGTAGCCGAGGATGGGACCGCCGGCAAAGTAGAGGACGAGAACGACGACGAGTTGGAAGATCGATTGGCCGATGATCATTTTCCACATCTAGAGTTGTTTGTGGTGGTTACGATAGATGGGGAGGGTGTACTTACGTTCATGGTGATGAGCGGTGCGGACTTGGGCTGAGGAGGACGGTCGAGGATGGAATCGGTAGGGGGATCCGTTGCAAGAGCGAGAGCAGCCATGGTATCCATGATAAGGTTGATCTGCAAATGTCAGTACATTTTACATAAGACGATGCGTCGTGACTTACCCAGAGTAGCTGAACAGCCTTGAGAACAGGCTCATAGTTTGGATTGTACATGGACGTAACAAAAGACAGTATAACAGCCGTAATGTTAACCGTAATCTGAAACTGCAAAAACTTCTGCACAGCATCATTCACAGCCCGTCCCCACTTCAACGCCGTAATAATCGAAGCAAAGTTATCATCCATGAGGATAATCTCACTCGCCTCCTTGGCAACTTCCGTGCCGGAAATTCCCATCGAGAAGCCAATGTCCGCTGCCTTGAGCGCAGGAGCATCATTGGTTCCATCACCTGTCACAGCGACGGTCTCACCGAGGACCTTGAGACGGGTGACGAGGATGCGCTTGTCGTCGGGGGACGAGCGGGCTAGGACTTGCAGACGAGGAATGACCCGGTCGAGTTCTTCTTCGGAGAGTTTGCGGAATTCGGGACCTTCCATTACGATTCCGTCGGTGAAGATGCCGCATTCGGTTGCGATGGCTCGGGCGGTTATGATATTGTCGCCGGTGACCATGCGGGTCACTACGCCGGCGCGACGGGCATTCTGGACAGCTTGGGGGACGCCGGGACGGACGGGGTCTTGGATACCGACGATGCCGAGAAGGGTGAGATCGGCAAGGTTTTCGAGATCGGGAAGCTCGGGGTAGTCCTTGTAGGCCATGCCAATGGTACGAAGGGACTTTTCAGCAAAAGCCTTGATAGCATCCTCAGCAGCCTTGCGGTCCAGAGTATCAATGGCACCGTTGGAAGGATTAACCTGAGATTGACAGTATCCCAGCACAATCTCAGAAGCACCCTTGATGAGAAGTCTGTAACCGGTAGGAACCTTGATAACAGCAGTCATGTACTTCCTCGCCGAATCAAAAGGTTCGATAACAGCGATTTGTTCGTTCGAGCGGGTCTCAGCGAGGGATTGCATGCCGAGATGGTCCTTGGCGAGTTGAAGGAGGGCGGTTTCGGTCTTGGAGCCGATAAAGGTCGCGACGCCGTCTTCTTCGCCTTCGAAGGCGGTTGAGTTGACGGCGACGGATTGGGTGATGAGTTTCTTGGACTCAGCGGGGAGGGTTGAGGCCCAGGTAGGAATGTCGGATGTGAAGGTGGAGGAACCGAAGCGGCCGGCGGTGACTGTCATTTTATTCGTGGTCTAAATCGTTAGAAGGGATCATGTTTGTTGGAGGTGAGACTTACCAAAGTTCCTGTCTTGTCAGAGCAAATGCAAGTGGCATTACCCATGGTCTCACAAGCCCTCAAGACTCTCACAAGATTGTTCTCCTTCAGAAGTCTCGTAGTGGCAAAGGCAAGCGCAAGGGTAACAGCAAGAGGAAGACCTTCCGGTACAGCGACAGCGATAATTGCAATAGCGACGACCAGAAGATCAACAAAAGTGGAAGCCTTCTCCTCAGCTGGCCGATCATCACCAGGAAGATTCGCACAGAAGCGGAAGAGAAGAATGAAGAACATGAGAACAGAAGCACCACCGCCAAGCTTGGCGATAGCGACGGCTAAACCCTCGAGTTTCTTCTGCAGAGGTGTGGACTCGATATCCGTGCGAACAGACATCATGATCTTACCGAAGCTGCTGTTCACTCCGACAGAAGTACACATGAAAGTTCCCATACCCTCAAGAACACGCGATCCAGAAATGATGAACGGATCAGCTTCCTTGGTACGGGCAGGATCAGGTGTAAGAGCCTTGGCACCAGGTGTCTTCCTCAAAGCATCCGACTCGCCAGTAGCAGTGGACTCATCACACTTGACATTGTGTCCATCGATGAAGATTCCATCAACGGGGATCAAGTCACCTGGCTCGAGGTACATGACATCGCCAACGACGACATCAGCGACATTAACAAGCATCGACTTGCCAGAGCGAAGAACCTTGACCTCGCGATCATCCTTCTTGGTGTTGAGCTTAACAAACGCCTTTTCTTTCTGCCAATCATTATGCGAAGCAACAACAACGACAATAGCGACAGCAGAAAGAATAGCGACACCCTCAACCCAGTCAACAGGCGTAGGATCATCAGGCGCATGCGTCGTTCCAAATGTTTCGTAGAGACCGAGCGCGAGAGAGATGGTGCCAGCCACCGTCAAAAGCACAAGAACAGCTTCCTGGAAAGTAATCCACGCCAATCTCCAAATAGACTTTGGTTTCTTGGCAGGAAGTTGATTCTTGCCATAAATGCGAACGCGATCTGAAGCAGTCTGTGTTTGAAGTTCATCCACGCTGAGACCGGTGGTGACATCCACATTGAGACTTGTGGCAAGACCAGCTAAACCGCCGAAACTGCGCAGCACGTCCAGCGATTTAGGGTCATGCAGCTTGTTGAGATCGGCGGGGGAGTGGCAGAAGGGAGAAGTATTGGGAGAGAATGAAATGGTTTTTTCTTCGGGGGTCTGTGTGTTGATGCTTGGAACGGCTGTTGTGTTGTCCCCAAAGGTAGAGACCGTGCCTGCTTCGCTGAGGGATCTTTGACGGGGATCCAGCAGGGCTTTTGGGTCGAGTAAATTAGACATGGTAGCCAAGACCTAAGCCAAGAAGATGATGTACAAAAGTTAAAGCTCAAGAACCAGTGAGCTATGACGAGTGAGTCTCTTTCATTTTTACGATGCATTTACGTGGGGCATTTAAACGATTTATATTCTCCTCCCTCCTTCCATCCCGGTGACTTGGTTACCTGGAAACTATGCTTAAGTCTCATGGCAAGGGTTGAGTGACAAACAAGAATGAGGGGGGCTTCATGTGAGAAACGTGGTTGCCAATGGGCTCTGCGCGGGAGATCTGATAATCACCGCCATGGGGTTAGATCCCTGTAAAGACCGGTGTAGATCTACTTAGTCATCGGAGGACGGATGTCCAGAGAACCTAATCTGGTAAGATCTGCGACAACTGCATGGATCTTGATTCAGATCGGCCAATAGAGTACTAGTCCAGAGAGTAAGCGAGGTTGACTAATCGGAGACGGAGATGAAACTCTAGATGACTTGACAAGGTCACATCATCTCGTTTTAACCAGCACAGCCTCGAATGCAACTATGACGCTGAATTAGAGTAAACCAGAGTAGCATTTACCGATCAAGACTTGTTTTCGATCTCGTTTAACTCAATTGCATTTATCTGGTAGCTGGTGGAGTTTGAGGTTCCAAAACTCTGGAGTCGCTAATGAAACAAAAGCTCACGGAGCTAAAGCCCCTTCGTAGTGGAGGCCAATTGAACCTTCGATCGCCCAGGTTCTTAGTCCGATAGTCCCCCATCTTTTCTTTTCCTTCGTTTCCGTCTTTCCGATTACCTACCAACATTATGCCTCCCAGGCGCGCATGCGATGTATGCTACAAACGAAAGGTAATTGAACAACAAATATGACGTTTACATCTCGATTAATTGTTAATTTCTTGTTTTTCAGATTCAATGCTTGATCAAAACACAAGGCGAACCTTGTGACTGGTGCGAAAGTCAAGGATTGACATGCACATTTGACAGAGTCATTCAGAAAGATCCCAACAAGAGGTACTTGTCTCTGACTAAACACTCGGCAATTGTCTAATTGGAGCAGAACTACTTCCGACGTCGTGCAGGAATTATCTCAGCGGGTCGAATCGCTTGAGGAAGCTTTGCAGACTGCGCTGCATGTCAACGCACCCGCCCGAAGCGCTTCAATTACACTGTCAGACAGACCTTTAGCATTCCCCAGTCCACCCAGTCTTCGACTCGGTGGGTCGCCTGTCACGCGGAATCCGTCAATTACAGCCTTGACAGGTCCTAAGCAACCTTACAAACTTTCACCATGCCAACTTGGTACGAATTGGTATTTTAAAGGAATAGGTATTCTATCTGAGCGCGGGCGACAATGGATAACCTACGGATCCGGAGAAAGAGTCTTTCTCGAAAACTTTGACATTTTTGCCAATCCAATTGGTATCATTCCTCCTCTGAGCCCTCCCGATCAAGCAAGGGCGCTACCAGCCAAAGATGTGATGAGACATATCGTTGACATGTTCTTCAAGGCCAAGACGTCTACCTTGTTTCCTATCTTGGAGAGAAGTCTTTTTCAGGATACTATTGATAGGGCTTATGATGAGGGTGATCTTGGCAAGCGTGCGCCTGCTGAGGCGTGTTTGTGGGCTATGACTGCGCTTGTTATGAGGACTACTGATCTTCAGCAATTTGGACTTGGGTTGGAGATCAGGGATTGTTTGTATGAGGCTACGCGTTTGTTGACGCTGAACAATGGGAATACGAACTTGGATAGTTTGCAGGGCACTCTTCTTTTGGTAAGTTACTCCACCAATGGAGATTATTATGATACTGACATTCATCAGTGGGCCTGTCAAAAAATGAGAGGGCAATGCCGTGAAGCCTCCGTCACATTCACAAGCGCATGCCGCATGGTCTGCGATCTAGGCGGCCACTTCCCACTCTCCCGCCTCGCCATTCTTCCTCAACACAGTCCATCATTCGATCACCAAACTCGCCTCCACATCCGAAGGTTATTCTGGATCTGCTACTGTTTTGACAAAGACGTGTCTCTTCGCACCGACAAACCACCTCTCTTATCATCAGACTACTGCGACGTGAACGATTCTGAAGAGCCGCCTTGGTATAATCAGTCTCGCGACATGAATCTTGCCAAGATCAAGGAGAACGCTGTTCGAATGCTGTGTTCGCCGAGGGCGTTTAAGTATACTGAGGGTGAACTGCTTGCGCGCGTGAGGGAATTGGATGATGAACTTGAAGAGTGGCGCTTATCCGTTGATCTTCGCTATCGCCCGCGTCTATCAATCTTGTCTGACCTATCCTTCTCACTATCATCAAATATGAGTCTTGAAGATCGAACATATCTTATCAACCTTCAACTCGACTACCTCTTCACCATAATCAACATCCACACACTCGTCCGCAAATGCGGCGATTTGGAAGAAAACCTGCCCGACGACCTCCACAGTGTCGTCCATTCCAGCGCCGATCTCTCCATCGAAGCATCGCGCTCGATCTTCCGCATCCTCGACACAGTCGTTGACTTTTGGAAAGAAGATTCCGTGTACATCGTTTCTCATTTCGCGCCCATGGCAGCTATGCCGCTGTTCATGAACATTCTTATTCACCCGCTAGGCAACACTGCGGATAGCGATTTGCAGATTCTATCGTCGATAAGTAATATCACTCGAAAAATACCGGCGGAAAGGCTGCCCATGGAGGAAATTGAGGGGATCAGGGAGATTAGCGAGTTTGTTATGGAGCTTGTGAGATTGAGTCATAGTGCGGCTTGGAAGGTTAAACGGGGAGAACGGGAACATGATCTTGATATTATTCATAGCTAGGATAAAATGGTTTTAGTTGAGTAAACTGACTTTTCCTGCTGCGAGGTTGATGAATGCTTTTGTGAGGAGAGCGGTGTCCATGGTGGCTAGTTTGTTGGTTTGGGTGACTCTTCGACGGGAATGGAGTTCCCAGTCTTCCAACTCTTTGCATGATCCATGAGGTCCGAATGCATAACTTGATGTAGATGCATTTGGCCATGGTTCTTCCATATTGACAAATTTGATCCACGCCTCGCGCATAGCCTGGCCAGTTCTATTAGCCGCAGGCGCAAAACTCAAATCAAGACCTTCGAAGACCAAGAGTAAATCCACGGCATGATGAGCTCCACTGGAAGGTTGCCATGGGTTGGGCTCGTCGATCAGACATCTGTAGACGGGTTTTTCTGCATCTTTCCAGAGATCTTCCAGACGATGGATTGGAAGCAAAAATCTGAGGTCGTTGATATAGTCCAGTGCCCCAGTTTTGCAAGATGAAGGTCTGTCCGGGTAAATGTGATACAGCTTCTTCAGCTGCTCACTGTGTATACCCGCAGCATCAAAGGCGCCCAGAATCTCATGGACATCCATTCCTAGAATACCATTTTGCCAAATAGCCGCCTGAGAACATCAGCATCAATCCGACTCCAACTGCAGGGTAACTCACCTCTTTCTGCACATCACTAAGCATCAAACCCCCAGCATTGCCAGTGCTTATCTCCCAACCCTCGAACCTGCCCTCCCATTCGAGGAAAAACGACCCAAGACCCGCCCGTTTCACCCCTTCCACCACATCGGTAACCGATGCATTTTCCAAAGTCAAGGTAGCATCCATGTCTCGCAACTGTTTCGAAACACTTTCGCGGACGTTTAAACCAGCTTTCGGTGGCTGGGGAGGAGACAGGTACAAGGATCCGGACGATAAGATGAACTGGTTTGCTGGGGCTTGGGTTACGACATGAGCGTGGGTGTAGACTGCCCCAGCGCTTTCGCCTGCTAACGTGACTTTTTGCTGGGGTCGTTAGCAGTTGTTTGTTTGATGAAGGTAAGGGGAGGGATTTGATTACCGGGTCGCCGTTGAAACCTGCTATGTGGTCTTGAACCCAGTGCAATGCTAGCTCCTGGTCGCGCAGAGCTAAATTGGGTGGTCCGGATTTGGATCCGAGGGCGAAGATGTTAAGACGGTATTGGATTGATACTGCAATGATTGGGGTGCCGCGGCGGATTGAATCGGCCACGATTGTCGTCATATCTGCGAAAAGAGTCTGTCAGCCATGTTCACAAGGTCATGCGGACCAGACTGGTTCATCTAGGATAGACAAATCAGACCATACATACCGCAAATACCAGATGCAGCGCTTCCGAATGTAACAGCCTGAGATCCTCCTGCGCCTTTAATCAGCCACTTCAGCTAACAGTAACCAACAAGAGCTATACCATGAATCCACGCAAATACAGGTAGTTTCTTCGAACCGTCTATGGAGTCAAGGCTGGGCATGGTCACATCCAAGTTGGTGCACTTGAACTCATCTTCGGGCTCATGTGGAAACTCGTGATTGGGTGGTATGCGCAACAAATGACCAACGTCGACGTGAACTTGAGGACATCGCGGACTATTTCATCAATCATTACTACTTCTGAGAGTCTGCATGAGATAGGCTTACCCAAATGCGGTGCAGTCTAGCTCTTGAGGGTACTCTTTGATCTTCTCGGCGGCTGCAAAGCGACGCGGTATGTGGGCGTACGGAATCCCCCGAAATTGAGTTACTCCACCATTGTCAATGCCTCTGAGTGTTGCACCCAACGACTGGTGTTTGAGAGTTGCATTCATTCTGTAAATATGGGTGAGTGATCTCTGAGAACGAAGCTGTGTGGTTAACGTTGAGGCTTTGCCGAGCGAATGAGGGGGAAAGAGATCATCTCCACTTTGGTGGTGACAAACTCGTCTAGGCCGGTGATTCATGCTGTTGTAATTATCCTTACTGGAAATCGTTCTTGAGGATCATGATTGAACTGCTACAAGACGAAATATGGCTGTAAACGACACTTTGACTTAAATAAAAAGTGATCGCTGACGGAAGCTGGACCGAAGCTGTAAAGTTCACTGGCCGACGCGACGGGCAAAGGCCAATTGAACAAGTGGAAAACATTTAAAATACAATTATCTATCGATCGATTGAAACTTTAGAAACGCTTTGAGTAACTCGTCGTAGGCTTCGCCGCCTCCTCATCCACCTGCACGACATACTCCTTCGTCACCACAATCTCACCAGCACCGGCCCCAACCCCCCAAGCATGTTGATGACTAGCAGGTTGTCCACCAACAGCCTGCGCAACATTCTCAGATCTCATATTCGCAAGTGAGCCCCGGTGTGCATTATTCCCACTCTTAACCGATGCATCATCAAGACTGACCTGCCCATCGTTCGCTACGATATGATCCTTCGATCCCCAAACAGTATCCCCCAATTCCGTCTCATCAGGGCGTGATCTCGAGTGGACCTTGTTCTTGTAACTCTCCAGCTTATAGCCCTGACTATCGCCCAGTCCGGCGGTATGAGTGCCGCTCTTGGATGCAGAGACGGTCCTTTCGATAAGCTTTTTGAAGAGGGGGTACACCATGGGTAGGTTTGTAAGGACGAAGCTGACAAAGGATTCGCGGACGGACCAGTAGCCCGACTGTGCTGGATCCGTGTTTCCTTTCTGTAGTCAGGTTAGTATTGGAGAGGGACAGACGTGGGTATGACTTACGGTGAGAATTGATACTGCTCTCAAGATTCCAAAGATCATTTCTAAGAATGCGCCGCTGAACATGAACATGATGACAATCTTCTTGCGCCACGGCATTCTAGCCTTCCAGATCATCTGAGGTTGACGTATTAGGTATGGTCGCATCGCGTGTTGCCTGAAGTACTCACAGGAAGAGGGATTGACATGAGGTAGAAGTCGGTGATGGTATTCATCGCCATAACGTAGATGGTCTGGATATAGGTAATGGCCGGCATACAAGAGTCTGGATACATATTAGATCATGCTTTTATCTAACCGGAAAGGAACGTACTGTTTGGCTCAGGGTCTATCTGCCATTGCTTCTCAAACGGTATACACTTTAGAAACGCCACCAAGAAGCAGGAGATATATGTAACAGGGATGATGACAGCACCCCATCGCGCATATCGCTTAGCGGACGCCACACCCTCACTGTATAAAGTCAGTCATCCATCCAGCAGACATTCTTACAGGGAAAGAACTCACGTAAGGCGTAGATAGTAGACAACCCAATACCCCTTCAGCAACCACAAAAGAGTCATATAAAGCAAAAGCCCAATGACATGTGTCTTTGATCCATTGATCCTTAGCTCCCATTCAGGACCGTCCGGGTCATCGCGCAATGCTTGCCGTTGAGCAGGCGTTATACCATTGTTTGCAAGGCCTTTCCAATACGCGACGACGAAGTATGCGGCTACTGATTCGGCGGTGTATACTAACTAGAACGAAAGAGTCAGCATATCACGCCTTCAGTTGTAGTGGTACTTGGGTGAGGCTTACCGTAGCTAATAGCATAAGAACATCATCCCACTGGAATCTTCGACCGAAGGAAGTGAATTGGCTGTAGTAACGTAATCCGACGATGAAGTAAGCAGCCCCCTGAAGACCCCATACTTCTTGGATGAAAGCGTTTGCGGCTGCTTGCTGTTCAGCTGGGGTCGCCATTGTTTGCTGCCAAGACTCGACGAGGAAGGTCTTGGGTGAAAATGAGAACCCGACAGAACGGATGGCATGGTCTATATATCATAAATGCAATTCAAGTCTGCAGTCATCCTTTCCATGGGTACCTGGAATCCTTCAGTATCTACGGACTCTTGTGCATCCGGGAGATCACTTCCAGGGGCCCAAGGTCAAGTTTGGTTGCATCTAGATTCGGACTGCCAAGGAGCAGAAGAATCTGCTTCATTTCTCGACATCTGTTGGCCATGCAGGTTCCACTCGGGGAAGGCGAGTCGACGAGTACAAATGTGATAATTGATTGTGAAATCTCGGTTCCAGGAGCTGTTGGTTCGGGGAGCCTTGTGAGACATGTCATTTCTGATGAAGACTTGGGTGGAGTTTCAGACCCAGTCACGTCTGCACGTTGGGCCAAACAACGCCACCCTTGCACCTAACCGTCAACTAAATACCACGTAACGGGTTGGTCAAGAACACCGTCTCTGGCATGAGCTAATGCAATTAACTATACCCAAAATGCTGATGGATTGTTTTGCCTTTGGGCCTTCCACAGCCATTCCCATGTCAATTGTGATAGAACATTTGGCCCGTCACCTCTGCCAGCCTGGATTGACTTGTCAACTCTGCCTGCGCCCAATGGGATCCCTTCCGCAGGTAATTTCCTTGGTACTGGTCACATATCACCCATCATCTGCATTCAAGTCTTCTTTGCCTCCTGAAATCTGAGCCCAATACCATGGTAGCCTCCTTAACGCCTCAGCCGCTCGTATGCCAACGCCGGAGACCTGCAGGTTGGCTTACCCTTGACGAACTAACGTTGTTTTCTCATGTTGGTTCCAGCACCCAGGTCGAGAGAACATGACTGCAGATCGCACCAAGAATAGCAGGCGTCTCCACTAATGAATGAAGCCGTTGGGCGGGAGCGGCTCGAAGCGAAGGGTTGAAGAAATTAACGTTACAGTACAGAGTACGGATAATTACTACGCTTCGTTTAATCCAGTTATGGGGTGATAATTCGTCATTTTTTCTTTCTATTTGACCAGTTTCCTCCATTGTAGATCTTACCCCGATAATCCCTGTCCGCCAATCCTTCAATCTTCCACAATAAATAGCGTCACTCACCGGGGAATTGCGGCCGTATTCCTAACGAGGGCCGAGGCGAACGGCGGACGTTTAACGAGAACGGACCAACTGAGCCGTTCGCGTATTTAACCCTGTATCTACACCACCAACAGCGCTGTTGGTACCTTAAACATAAGCATACAGGGGACTTGCAATTAAAGTGAGGCAATATTGTTGGTTCAAGGGAAAACGGTGTTGGTGTCGAGATTGTCATGGTACTTTCCGAATTGGTTTCTGGGTGATACATCACTTGCAGCAACCCTGTCAATTTTTGTCTTCCTCCTTGACACTGCATTAGACCCCACTGGCAACTGCGTTGAAGAATTCTTTTTTCTCAGAGGTAGCGGAGGTTATTAACTTTGCTTCTTCCAGCTTGAAACTTGAGTTGCCAATCCTCATCTTCCAATTGAGCAGCACTTGACACTAGTATAATGGCCAACGAGAGCAAAGTCGACGTGTGAGTCTCAGCACAGCCTGTGCGGGGGTTGTCTTGAAATGAAACATGCTAACAACGTCCAAGATTGATAGTTGGCGCCGGCCCAGCTGGGTAAGCTGAACGAATGTTTTGCTTTTGATCGGATAAGCAGACTAATGTTGGTACAGGTTGATGGCCGCGGCATGGATGGCTCACTGTGGTATCAACGCTCGGATCATCGACAAGCGAAACACCAAGATCTTCTGTGGCCAGGCTGATGGGCTGCAATGCCGAAGCTTGGAGATCTTTGATAGTCTCGGCTTTGCGGATCGAGTCTGGAAAGAAGCGAACCATATGATTGAGGTATGTCGCCCGATCATCTTGTGACTATTTATTTGACTAATTTCCTCGGCAGATCTGCATGTGGGTATGTAGTTGAGATTCCATCGTTTCGTCCAAGTGAGCTCACAAACAATCTTAGAATCCTGGCCCAGACGGTATCATTCGTCGCTCAGATCGTATCCCCGATACCATCGTCGGTCTGTCTCGTTTCCAGCAAGTCGTCGTGCATCAAGGCCGCATCGAGCGCTTCTTTCTCGACAACATCAAGAAGTATTCGAAAGACCAAATCAAGGTTGAGCGTGCCATTCTGCCAGAGGCCATTGATATCGACAAGTCTCAGCTCGAGAGCCCTGAGGCCTATCCTGTTACTGTAAAGCTTCGTCATCTGACCGACGAAGAAGCTACACCTCCCCAACAAGCCACTGCAAGCAAGAACCAGGCTTCAGACGGCCTCTTCAGAAGCAACCTTGTCTTCGATGATGAAGTCGATAATGACAGCGTCCTCCGTCAAGCCCAAGCTCGCGACGCAACCAGCGAAACAATCCACGCAAAGTACGTCATCGGATGTGATGGCGCACGAAGTTGGGTTCGTAGCCAGATTGGACTAGAGTTACAAGGTGAAGCGAGCGATATGATTTGGGGCGTGATGGACATCATCCCCAAGACTGACTTTCCCGATATTCGCATGCGCTGTGCTATTCACTCTGCTGAGAATGGGAGTCTTATGGTTATTCCACGAGAGAATAAGCTTGTGAGATTGTATATTCAGCTGAAGGAAGTTACGCCTGATGCTTCTGGTCGGGCAGATAGATCCAAGATTACTCCGGAGTTCATCTTCAAGGCGGCTCAGAAGATTATCAGTCCTTACAAATTGGACTATGAGTACTGCGATTGGTGGACTGCTTATCAGGTGTGTTATTGCGCTGGATCACTGTACTGGATCCTGCTAACATTGTGTTGCAGATTGGACAACGAGTCGGCACAGCCTTCGACTCTCACGAGCGCATCTTCCTCGCAGGCGACGCCGTCCACACACACTCTCCAAAAGCAGGCCAAGGTATGAACGTCTCCATGCAAGACTCCTACAACCTAGGCTGGAAGATCGCCCTCGTTGTCAAGGGTATCGCCAAGCCAGATATCCTCAAGACGTACCAGAGCGAGAGACGCCGCGTAGCGCAGGACCTTATCGAGTTTGACCATCGATTCAGTCGTCTGTTCTCCGGCCGTCCGGCAAAGGATGTCATGGATGAAGAAGGCGTTAGCATGGAAGAGTTCAAAGACGCTTTTGAGAAGGGCAACATGTTTGCCTCGGGTCTATCGGTGAACTATGGACCTAGCAATCTTGTCGCCAAGGCCGGTGATGCTTTGGCTCAGGCCGATGGTGCCAAGGTGGTTTCTCCTCCTGGTGTTTCTTTTACCGAGGAGACCTTCGGCAAGAAACAGGCTCTTGCGACTGGTATTCCCGTTGGAATGCGCTTTAATAGTTTTAAAGTGCTGAACCAAGCTTGTGCACGCCCGTATCACTTCCAGGAACGGCTGAAGGCGGATGGACGATTCCGCATCCTGCTTTTTGCAGGAGACGTGCTTGACTCTGCTCAAAAGTCCCGCGTCGAAGCTTTCTGCAAAGCCCTTGATGACCCCAACAGTTTCTTACATAAGGTCACACCCACAGGCCAGAAAGTCGACAGCGTCATCGAAGTCCTGACCATCCACTCTTCCAAACGTTGGGATACAGATATCATTCGTGACTTTCCCTCTATTCTTCGTCCATGGGATGAGCATACGGGTTACGACTACGAGAAGGTACATGTCGACGATGAGAGCTATCATGAAGGTTATGGAAATGCGTATGAGAATTATGGTGTTGATAAGAAGAGAGGCTGTGTTGTTGCTGTGCGACCTGATCAATATGTTGGATGGGTTGGGGAACTAGAGGACTTTGATGATCTGGCGGATTACTTCAAGGGTTGCTTGGTCATGAGGGAGGAGACGAATGGACATTGAGATTTATAGTCTAGTACCTTGGCGATAAGTGAGCGGTTAAGAACGGGTGGATGAGCTTGAGTCATTAATCTTGAATAAACTCCGGCATGAGAGTAACTACTAGTGTATTCGTCTTCCTCGGTATTACGCAGCAGCAATTCCAACAATGACCTCAATTGAAGACAACGAGTTGCGAGGCCGGGATAGTTCGGTCTTGGTGGATGCCAACCCTCTCGTCGATTAAACTGACCTATAGGAACCCAGTTTTTACATCGGCATCAATTTTGCGGCCGAGAGATGGTCCGCAATGCTACCTTAGCCTGCGATACTCCACAACTGGATTAACCCGAATCATGTTAATGCATCTGCCGATCGAACAAGCTTAATACTTTATTTGTTAGTTTACCGGCATCATCAACATGCCTCTCGCGGGGTATACCCAAACTCCGGATATCTTTGTGGAGATTCCTCATGCTTGGCATGACGACTGAGGAACCACGATGGATCTGAGAGATATATAAATCTACGTAGAGCTCTGCTCTTCTTCTAACTCTCAGTCTCGAGCAGGCCCTTCCATCTTTCTATTACCAGCCATGAAGGTCGCATCTAGTCTCAGCACGCTGCTCGCCCTCGGGCCTGCTCAGCAGGTTCTCGCCACTCCCTCAGAGTCACACTACAACCTCGTCAAACTCAATGGATATGGCAGCTTCTCCGGCACAACCATCAACAGCACCTTCACCAAGCAAGACCTGCCCGCTCCTGTGGACGCATGGATGGGAATTGACTACTCCGTCCAACCCGCCGGCCATCGTCGCTTCACAGCAGCAGACTGGCCCAAGCCCTTCAAAGGAGTCAAGGCTGCCACTAGCTACGGAAAGCAATGCATCCAAGAAGTCGCGTCCAAGACTCCACTTGCGCAACAAAGTGAAGCTTGTTTGAACTTCAACGTCTTCCGTACAAAGGGCGTGCCATTGAGCAAGAAACTCCCTGTTCTGGTGTGGATCCACGGCGGAGCATTCTTCTCCGGAAGTTGGGCCAGTTTCGACGGCGCTGCGTTTGCGGCTGCGTCTAAGGAGCCTATCGTCGTGGTGAGCTTTCACTACCGTGTTAACTCACTTGGATTCCTGCCCTCTGAGCTCTTCCATGAAGAGGGTCTTTCAAACCTCGGTATTCGAGATCAACGACTCTTTCTCGAGTTTATCCAGAAGCACATTGGGGCTTTTGGCGGTGATAAAGATGCTGTTACTATCGGTGGTCGCTCTGCTGGTGGCCACTCCGTGGGTATTCACTACTTCCACAATTACGGCAAGGACAAGAAGCCTTTGTTTGCCGGAGCCATTCATCAATCTGGTTCCGTCACTTCCAGAGCTTTCCCCAATGTCACGTATCCTCTGTACAAGACACAGTACGCTGAGTACCTGGAGGCCATTGGCTGCGACAACATGAAGGGCAACAAGGCTACTCTCAAGTGCCTTCGCGAAGCAGATATTGGTAGTATCAGAAACATCAGCACCAAGATCTTCTACGACTACAACGGTGCGGTGACCTGGCCTTTCCAGCCCGTACATGGCGGACCACTGTTCGAAAAGCCTGGTTCTCAATCTGGTTACGATGGAACGTTTTTCCATGTTCCTACCATCACTTCCAACACCAATGACGAAGCCAAGTTCTACATGCCTGGCGATCTTGAGACCGACGAGGACTTCCTAGACTATCTTCACAATGGTTCTCCCAATTTGACGGAGAAGGAGCTTTCTGAGCTGAGCGTTTTATATCCCGATCCCGCAACAAACCCTGACTCGCCCTTCGCCAACTCCCCCAACAGTACACAATACGACCGTATCTCCGCAGCATGGGGCGACTATGCCTACATTTGTCCCGGCCAAGAAACCGCCTATCGTGCATCCATAGCCGGAGTGCCCACCTGGAAAGTCCGCTTCAATACAAACAACAGCTATCCCGCCTGGCAGGGTATTCCTCACACAGCAGACACAGCGTACACATGGGATGAGCCTACTGCCCAATATCCCCAGATCAGTCATGTTTATCATGGGTATCTGGCTAGTTTTGTTACGGCTGGTGATCCTAATACCCACAGGTATCCTGGAAGTCCTGAATGGGCTGCGTATGACGGCAATGCCGAGGAGGGGGCATTACAGCTTGTTGTGCAGTCGGGAGATACAAAGGTTGAGAAGGATGATATTAGGAAGGAGGCTTGTCTTTGGTGGAGAGATCCTGAGAGAGCTGCTAGGCTGAACAAGTAAGCCAGGAAGCAGCTAGACGTTGTCGATAGTCCAAACAGACGGAATGTCATTCGTGTAAATAGTAAGATAGGTTGCAAACAAAATTGTACAAAATCTACATGCTTCAACAGCAAAGACTGACTCCTGTCTAATCATACTCTAAGCCTTAGCCGCCTCAACAAAGCCCTGACTGAAAGCATAATCATTATACCCCATTTCGCTCCTGGCAGCATAGAAGAACTCCCGTTTGTAAGGCGTCAGCTGCACCCCATTCTTAACACGATAAACCAAATCCGGATTCGAAATAAACCATCGTCCAAAAGCAACCACAACATCCCATTTCTTATACCGCCCATCAACAGCTTCAGAAATATTCTCAGGCAGATATCCACCACCTACAATAACAGGAGACTGATTATCCCACATCTTGAGGAAGTACTCAAGGCTGGGCTTTTCGTTACCCCAGGGATTGACCTTGTCACTTTCGAATTTGTGGAGCGTCATGTCCAGATGGGCGGGATTGGCACGGGGTTCGACGAAGGAGATGTATGCTAGTTTATACTCTGCTTTCTTGAGTTTACTGATGATGTAGCCGAATTGGGCCCATGGGTTGGATGTATAGGCTGCCTGGAATGTTGCGAAGGGGCTGATGCGGAGGGCTGTTCGTTCGGCGCCGATTTCTTTGGTGACTGCTTTGACAATTTCGAGGAGGAAACGAGCGCGGTTCTCAATTGAGCCACCCCATTTGTCGGTTCTGTTGTTGATGCTTTCGCTGGTGAACTGATCGATCAAATAGCTAGACAAAGTATTAGTGGTCTGTGTTATTTGAGGGACGGGCATTCTTACCCATGGCATCCATGAATCTCAACACCATCACCACCCATATCAACAACATTCCTAGCAGCCTTTCTAAACTCCTCAATCTTCCCCCAAATTTCCTCCTCACTCAACGCTTCTGGGGCCACAGGATACCCCTCCATAGCAATATCGCTACTGGAAGAATACTTTAACCCACGACTCTTCAGATAATTCGGATCTCCCGCTCTTCCAAGATCCCAGATCTGCATGAACATGTAACTCCCCTTCTCATGCACAGCATCAAAGACTTTCTTCCAGTGTTGCATCTGGTCGGCGCTGGAGATACCGGGTGTACTGGGTGCTGCCTCGGCGGTGGGGGATATCCCGGTTGCTTCGCTGATGATAAGTGTTCCTGGGACGCTGGCGCGGTCGGAGTAGTATTTTGTTACGGAAGGGAGAGGGAGGTGGGCTTCGTCGTTGCGGAGACGGGTCATTGGGGCGAGGGCGAGGCGGTGGGAGAGGGTGATGTTACCCAGTTTGAGAGGGTGCCAGACTTTTGATTCGGTAGACATGGTTGCGTTTGTTACTTGTTTGCTTCTTTCTTAAGAGTTTATTAAATTGTTGAATGTTCAATGCTGCGATACTGCTTGGTGTTGAGAGGACCGACATACAAACCCGTCGCATCTTTAAATATTAAAGTCTTTGCAGTCACAGTCGTAATTATCATGATTGATTGTTAAGCTTATGTCTAACTATTGATCATCTCGGCTCGTCTCAAGATAATTTGCGAAAGAATGTTCCATTCCGTGGTAGTCCAAAAACGCTATTGCGATATCCAGCAGGCCTTTGTGAGACTCCACGGTGTTCCGGAATTGGAGCATTCATGGGGGAACGCCGTGGAACATCGCCGTGGAGTCAAGGTGGGAGATAAGATAAGACTTTAGGGGGCTTATATGCTTAGAAATTAGGACAACAGACAAATCTGACGGCAGATGACATTGCTCGTTGACAGTCTCGGCTAACCATATTATATTTAAGCTTATGTTTACAAATGCCGTGGACCTTTCCACATGTGGAATGTTGTAAATCTATATCAGTGGATACAGATATTATTTCTCAAGGACTGCATCTCGCTTCCTTGCTGCTTACTGTTTCACAAGTATCCAGCCTCATTCCAAATTACAGATCTTATATACTATCTGGCACCTTATACTTTCATTCTGCATCCCATTCAGTCTTCTACCTTCTTCCAACACTCCAAGCCCTATATACAGGACCCTCCCTCTAATCCAAACATCACAATTCTAGATCTAATCACTCCTCTTGTGATAACAAAGAACCCATCCAAACTCAACAGGATTGGTAGCAATCAGCGCAGGCTTCTCATACCCAAACTCAGCACTACCAAATTGGACACCATACTTGTCCTGGTATCGCTGGCACACAATATCCTTGACATCAGGCGAGGGAATATCAGGAATGTTAACGCCGAGGCTGATGAGGCGCAGCTCGGTGACTTGGTAGTTGAGAGTGGTGAGCTGCGCGAGAGGAATGCGGACGGGCTGCTGGCTGTGGTCTGCAGAGTTGACGACCATGATGTTGGCATAGGCAGTAGGGGCCTGGCGGGCTGTTGGTTGAGCTGATGCTGCTGAGGCGAGGAGCGCGATTGCGCTGGTAATGGTGGTGAAGTGCATGATTGTGATGTCTTGTCGGGCACGTTAATTAATTGAGTATGAAGAACTGAATGTGGATGATAATTCGAGAAACAGGATGAGGCGACATAGTCTCTTATACCTCTCCGTTCGTAGGACAGCTAATTTCCACATATGCATTCCCACACGTCAATCCTCTAATAATAGCAAATCCAGCCTTGGCCTACTGCCGTGTGACGCGCCCATAAGCACTTGTAAAATTTACGAGGCCTGCACTGAATCCTTACACGTATTCTTTGGACCAATAGGAGGTGCATGAGACAGATGAGTAAGCTGTCGATCATGAGATAATTTCCTCTTGGGAGGAGACAACGTGATGTGACTGGTCGGAGTAAATGGGGAGATCTGCCTGTTGCTATGGAACGTAACTTCTGTTCCCTCGTGTTATTTCTTGGGTGAGGGTGATCCGGGGTTCCAGTGGCTTGGCTGGTCTTTGGCATTGCGCTGGATATATCCTGATCTAGTGATCGCCATGATATATCGGGCGCAGTCCTAGATCTTAGTAGAGCATGAGATCTGAGTCCGGATTCTCCGGACTTCTCTGAACAAATGAGTTATCACTCCACGCGTCCAACCGCTTCGGAGGCCGCAGTCCTCGAGGACAATTTCTGATCTCGTGCCGGATGTTCGTGTCTGGCTAAATCCCATTCAGAAATCGCCGTCTGAGTTTGAAGTCCCGATTCTATCCTGTTAATCGTGTACCTGACCAATCAGTGTACGAATGTTGTAGAGCTAGGCCTTTCTCATCTCACATGTATCGTTATATATATTAAAAAGAAGATCTTCAATCACAGTGGCTGCCGAGCGCTATACGTATTCCCTCAAGTAATTAAGTATAGATGACCGAGTGGAATGGAATCATATTCGTCCTATTGCCATGGCTGGCTTGTTCCTATCTATCTATAGTATGGCTTCCTTGAGCTGACTATTCAACCGCAGTCCGATTTACAGACCAACAGCCGATCGAACAGCGTCAATCAGAATGTTGTTGTAATCACCACCAGCCTCATAAGTAGCAAAGCCACCAAGCTTGTGCTGAACAACAAACTTGCCCTTCTCAGCAAAGGACCTCGCATTGTCATAACTGACATAAATCTCCTTCTTCGCATCATAAAGGAAGGGCTGTCAAACTCGTCAGTAATCATATTCTTCACGCTGAGTAAGCTAAACGTACCGTCTTACTGCACTTATCCCAAGTATAGGCAATGCCGGGCGCAGGGTTACCCTTTGTATCGAGGAACTTGGCCTCCTCAATCATGCTCCAGAAGGGATAGGTTCCACTGGGAGGAGCAGGGTTACCACAGTCGTCGATGCGAGGATCGTTGTCCCAGCTGCTTCCTTGGAAGCGATCGGTGGAGTTCTGGGCGGGGTACAGGTTGAGCTTCTTTTGCTTATTGAAAGCTGATGTGGCGTTGACTCTGAAGCCGTGGGCGTAGTTGGGTAGACCGAGGACGATTTGGGAAGCGGGAATGCCGGCGCCTGTCCACTTAGCGACGGCTTCGTCGCCTGCGCCCATGGTGTTGCGCTCGTCGCAAGAGCGTGAGAGAGCGGCGTTGGGACCAGCAACAGGAGCCCAAGCACCGTAGAGATCATAGTTCTTATAACTGTCAGCATGCCTCAGGTTGAGAAGTTTGTGTAACGTACCATGATCATGATGTAATCCAGAACATCAGCAAAGCCACCGAGATCCTTCGACGCAGTCCCATTCTTGTCATTCCAAGGAAACAGCGATCCAGCAGCAGTAAGAAACATCTCCTTACCAACAGGATCCTTCCTCAACGCCTGCAAAAACTCCAAAAAGTTGGCGGTATCATCCTTGTTGATAACATTACATCCAAGACCCTGCTTATTAGGATACTCCCAATCAAAGTCCAACCCATCGAGCTCATGTTTCTTGACAAAGTCAACACACGTCTTGACAAACGCAGTGCGGTTCTTTTCGTTGGCAAAGTTGCTGGAGAAGTACTTGCTTCCGGTCCATCCGCCGATGGACACAAGAGCTTTGACGTTGTTTGCCTTGGCGGCGTTGACGAAGCAGGAGAGTTCTTGAGGTTGAGACTTGGAGATGTCGAGACTGCCGTCTGAGGCGGTTTCGGCGAAGGCGTATTTTGCGTCGGTGAATTTATCCCATGGCATTGATGAGACAGGGAAGCCTCTGTTGGCGTGGAAGCCGGCAAAGTAAGTCGAAGCTACGAGACCTGAGCTTGCAGCATCAACACTGCTGGTGAGGCTCAGAAGGCCCACCAATGAGGCGGATAGCGATTTGAAAGTCAACATTGTAAGAATAAAGAAAAGTAAGGAATGTATAAGTTGAGTTGAAAGAGTAAATTGGAGAATAACAAACCATCAAAAACGTATGACGAGATTCGTACAACTATATATGCCTCTCTTCACTGTACTGTAATAGACTTTCAAATCGTACGAGACAGCATTAACTGCCGTAAATTAGAATTTCTTCACGCCCGTTGTGACGCGTTTCCATTGTATCCGTGCGGCAGTTGAGATGATTATCTCGCTTGGTTTCGACTAGGCCATAGCTTAAAGTTTAAAATGCAGGGCTCCCCTCTTCGAGAACGTTCCCGCCTCACCTGTTTGGGGCTTGCTCTCGGGCAATTCTTCAGCCTGGACTTTATTATCAGCGCGGTGGAAAGTGGAATGTTTCGTCTTCCCGTTGGTGCGTTAATTCAGGATACACAGAAGATACGTCATTGAAGTTTAAGTGAGCATTGATGTTTGATGTTCGGATACCGGATAGATGGAAATTTATCCTCAACACCTGAACCCTGTTGTTTTCTTCCTAAATGCTACCATGGCCTGCAAACTTTGTGTTCAGACGCCGATTCATCCGACACGTTTTTGATGTTACTTCGGGCCTTCAAACAAATGATCATCGGTCTTGTTCTCTTCCCGTTGTGCTATGACGACTTCGCTAGAGTAAGCCAATTTGGGTCACTGTTGCCGATGTTTCAGATGTTCTGGAGCACGCACATTCAGCCACCATAGAAATGAGCAGCCAGCTTGTCGCTAACGCTATTATTAGCTCGGTAAGTGCCGAACTACCGCTGAATAATCTGCGTCCAGCATGTCTCTGACCCAAGGACACGGTCGTGATCTTTGCATGAGAGTCTTGGCTCTGTCGGCCTGGTCATTGCAACACATTTAAGAGGCCGCATAAAGCTGAGAATATGAAACAATTCACCGGGTAACTTCCGTCTGGTTGGTTGCGTCTGATGCCACAAAGTATACATGATTTGTTGCGACACTGCTAAATGTGCTAAACACTGGAGGTAGCAATCTACTCTTGTGGTAACTCATCGCGCAACGTTTTAACCAACCAAAATGGAAAGCACACAGAAATACCTATTATTTGTGTTGAATCATTTCATACTGAGTTTAAATTATGCAGCTTCCTTGCAAAGACATCGAATTATCGTCCTTGTGATGCATTACAGGTCATTCTTCACTCTGCTTAGGGTAGCCACGCTAGCGCGTCAAACTCTTTAGGCAAGCTCGGGATCTCTCTCCCTTTCCACTTATCACTAATCTTTTCCCCACGCGCTAATCATCGGCGAATCTTGACTGTCTTATCGTCACCAGCGACGATAACCGTCTTGCCCATGGAGTAACCCCAACCGTGTCCGTCTGGGGAAATGGATCTTGCTTCGGGTACACTATCTTTGTTGATGCTCTTTTCGGACAGTCCGGGGATTATCATAACGGCTGGGCGCGGCATTGACTGATAGGAGCTCCATACTCTTTGGGATATGACATGTTCTGGAACAGTTCCCGATGTGATGAGCAGTCATGTCATGATATTAGGAACTAAAATGGAAGGAATAAGTACAAGCAAACGAGTAACAGTTTCCGATCAGATTGGATATATAAAGTGTCTGAGGACGACATCAATTTGAACATCATCACTCAATCATCTCAAGCAATAACAACTACTTCTCATCTATCTTGTGTACAAACCTCATCACTACTCCGAACTACCCCCTACACATCATCAAAATGGCCGCTGTCAACCAGGACACCCTCGACATGTCCCTGTTCTTCGGAACACCCTCCCAAAAGCAAGACTTCTGCGACTCCCTCCTCCGTCTCCTCAAAAAGCGCGGCGGCGTCAAACTCATCAACCACAGCATCCCCTCCCAAGATATCCACGAACTCTTCCGTCAAACAAAGCGCTTCTTCTCCCTCCCCCTCGAAACAAAAATGATCGCAAAGCACCCTCCCCAAGCCAACCCCAACCGCGGATACTCCTTCGTCGGCCAAGAAAACGTCGCCAACATCAGCGGTTACGAAAAGGGTCTTGGACCCCAGACTACTCGCGATATCAAGGAGACTGTCGACTTTGGTTCTGCTACGGATGAGCTTGTGGATAATATCTGGGTTCCTGAGCAGGAGTTGCCTGGCTTTAGGAAGTTTATGGAGGAGTTTTATGAGAAGGCTTTCAAGACCGAGATGCAGCTTCTTGAGGCTCTTGCTATCGCTCTTGGTGTTTCGCCTGAGCATCTCAAGTCTCTGCATAACCGTGCAGAGAACGAATTCCGTATCTTGCACTACCCTGCCGTTCCCGCTTCAGAACTCGCCGACGGAAGCGCCACACGTATCGCTGAGCACACTGACTTTGGCACCATCACCATGCTCTTCCAAGACTCCGTCGGCGGCCTTCAAGTCGAAGACCAAGAAAACCTCGGCACCTTCAACAACGTTGAGTCAGCCGCTCCCACCGACATTATCCTCAACATCGGCGATTCCCTGCAGCGCTTGACAAACGATACTTTCAAGGCTGCTTGTCACCGTGTGACTTACCCTCCTTCTATCAAGGCTGGTGATGGCGAGCAGGTTATTCCTGAGCGATACTCTATCGCTTACTTTGCTAAGCCCAACCGTAGCGCTTCGCTATTTCCTCTTAAGGAGTTTATTGAGGAGGGTGTGCCTTGCAAGTATGAGGATATTACTGCTTGGGATTGGAACAATAAGCGAATTGAGAAGTTGTTTAGCCCTGAGGCTAAGGCTTAGATAAAATTGTATGGTAGAGATTGTTATTAGCATGGAGGAGTTCAATTGATTTCAACTACATTTCAACAAAAACTTGTCTGTTCAGTGATTTGTGTTGTACTCATTTCTCATGGGGCTTTGGCGATGCCATTTACTCTGTAAGGTGATCTTTAACCATCACATCTTGAACTTATCCACGACAGACTGTCTTACCGACATTGCCCGAAACAAGAAGGCACTTTCTATCAATTATTCTCAATTACTTCGAACAGACTAAGCATCAAGTTTCCCTACCAAGTTTCATTATCCAGATTCCCAAGATTTCTGACTCAGTAACAACTTCACCTTCAAAATACCCACAATGAAAACACCCCAATTGACGCCCTTTCCCATGTCATGTCAAATTTCCCCACAGAATAAGACACGATCCTGCTCGTTGACTCCATAACACAGCAGTAAAAACATGGAGAGAACCCGCCCTAGAACATCTTAGTCTAAGCCTCATCTCCAATTGGTTAATCCATCGGCTGCCCCGAAAGATAAGCCCCAACTCAAAAGGAAAGAGATCCCGACCGTACTTTCCTGAACCGTTTTAAAGTAGGACTGCCACCCAGGTCTGCCTTCCCCATTCGATTTCTACGCCAGTTTACCCAGACGAATTCGGTTTTCTCAGTATGGGCACTTCAAGACGCACGCACTCTTTCGGCGGATGCAAGACCTGTCGAAAAAGGCATCTCAAATGCGATCAGTCCCTACCACGCTGTAAACGATGTCGTCAGGCTGGTTTAACGTGTGAAGGTTTCACACCAGCGCTTAGATGGTTGATTTCTACGGGCAGGGAGGTTTATGATAGACAGCCGCCGCAGACTGCTGAAGCTGGGGCGGAACAGTATTCCAGACGGCATTTGTTCACTGGTAAGTGTTTTACAGGTGTGTGTATATGTGGGGAGTGCTGACCCTTGCAGAGGCCGATAGAGAGCTCATGAGTAATGCGCTCCTTACCGATGTCCCTTCTACAGTCACAGCTGCGTTGAATCGAATTGACGAAGAGTCAAAAGGTCTTGATGATGCAGCAAATATCTACGAAGTCGGGCCTTTTCAGGTCTTCAAATTTGAGTCAGCCCAGACTATCTCAGACCATGTCTCGTTCAATGATATGGAGCTTGATAGTTTGAGTGAACCTCAGACACAAGCATTCTCCGAGCCCGTTGACAATACATCGGATGCGATGGTCGATGAGAGTATTGTTCCCAATGATTTTTCGACGACATCGCTGGACTTTCTGCATTGGGGTGATTTATTCACCTGGGATGTCAGCGTGCTGGATAATCCGCCTCAACTACCCTACGAAAACTTCGATACACTACCCATGTGGCCTAACGAATCATTCTCTGAATCTCTGGATACCATGATTCCATTTGAGGATGACGTTGCATGGCCGCAGCTAGATCTCATGATCGATGCACCACTCCTCCTTAAGCACTTCAATGACGACGTCATCAGCCAAATGGGTTCTCTGCCCATCAACGAAAAGTCCGCTTGGAGGACACTGCACTATCCCTCAGCTATCATGACGCTGAGCGAGTTGACAATGTTGGATGTCAACAAGGATCAGATCAAACGTGCTAATCTGTCAACCTTTTACGCTCTCATCGCTGTGTCTGCATTCCATCTCTCATTAAACTCCATTACGTTTCCGAGTCTTGCTCGAGCGGGAGATCATTGGAAATCGCTGTCAAGTCGAACATACGAAGCGGCCAAGCAACATCTGAAAGTCAGTCTGGAGAAGGAATCTCAGCCTGGACCGCACAAGGCGAAATACAAGGAGCAATTGATGGGCATAAGCGCCGTCTTGGCAACAGCGGTAAGTAAACGCCACTGAGTATACTTGGGAAGTCATTCTGACATCTTCAGCTTCTGTCCGGAAATGAAACAGATACCCGCTGGTGTCTCACAGAAATGGAACGTCTAATCAGCTGGCGCGGCCTCACAAAACCCAGCATCTCCCGTCGCGCACGTCTTCTACACAACATCTACGCCTGGATGCGCATCGTCTCCGAAAGTCTAAACGTCTACCGCGACGAGAACCACGCCATAGAAACACCCTTCACTCTACCCAACACGACCAACAAGTCAGCTACCGTCCCTGTGCAATCCATCAACCCCGACATAACCCTCGACAACTTCCTTCATCTCGAACCCCGCAAAAAGACACGTCGTGATATAAAAGACATTCATCTCGCAGATACGTCGCAGGATCATGAGAATATGTATATGCAGATCTACGGTGTGCCGGAGACGTGGCTTAGTCTTGTCTCACAGATTACTCGGCTGGCAAATGTGATGGATCGGTTGTCTGCGAGGAAGAAGTGTGATGCTGAAGCGCTTATGGCGCTGCAGCCTAGGGCGTCATATCTTGAGAATGCGGTGTGTCTGTTTCGCTCAAGACATAGCGTGGAATCACCAGCAAGTCCAACAGCACCCGGAGGAACACCGCACATGCACATGGTCCGCGCCCTAGCTTCAGCGCTGGTAATATTCTTCTACAGAAGAATCCGCAACGTGAACCCCCTCGTTCTTCAAGACAGCGTAAACGACGTCGTCAATTCCCTGCACGCATTCGACGAAGCGCTGGAGAGGAATAACTTGCTCGGGCCAGGAACGGCATGGCCTGCGTTTATTGCGGGCGCGGAAGCGAGAGGACGACAGAGGATGGATATCGCGGAGTGGTTGGATAAGGGATTTTCGAGGAGTGGGTTTGAGAGTTATCGATCGAGTAAGGAGGTTTTGACCGAGGTTTGGAGGAGAAGGGATTGTGCGGAGGGGATGCCTAGTGGGGATGTTTGTACGTGGATGGAGGTTTGTAGGGACTTGCATCGGTGGCCGTTGGTTTCATGAGCTACGATAATGGTAACGAAGTTATGTGACTGTCAGTTGTGCCGTGGATGACGTATTGGAGATTATGCAGGTGTTCTCGACGGGGCGTTCGTTCTAGATATGGCCCTTCGTGTCGCGTGAAACCAATTGCTCGAATTGACTGACATACCTGGGCACATGCTATTTTTCATCGCTGCGTTGCGCCCAATTACTGCAGGTATGAAACGCAGCGACGTGGGCTGACGGCGGCGATGAGCGGCAGGCGTTTGGCGGCTTGTCACCACGATAGAAGGGCAGCGAGAGATCAAGTTGCAGTCTTGGTGACCATCGCTATGGTCCTGGGCATTAGCAATCCTCCAAACCTCTGCCTTACCATGGGATGGGCTGCGGTCAATGGCGACGGGTCGCGTTGGATGCGAAGGGCAAATGCAATAACCATAGGTCCAGACCACCCATGAGCAACTGTCTCGTGTTCAGGTTACCCTGCGCCATGCTTTGTAGACTTGGTCCTGTTTCCGCTTCGCCTCCCTCGTGGGGGTTCTTGCTCGGCCGTGGGGGAAGGGAGCGCAGGCGGCGCGAGTCGTCTGCCCATCTGGGATTCTGCGCTTCGTCGGGACTCTCTACGCTCAGAGGGGCGGGGTCGATTGACAGCATTGTTGTCTCGGTGGGCGCGACGTTGTGATGGGTCGAGGCAGGAGTCGCGCGAGCCTCATTGATCAATGTGAATGTCGAGGCACCATCGGCGGTCCCATCTCGAGCTTGAAGGGAAACAGGAAGTCATCGTGTACGCGGTTCGGTCGATCAGCGACGAGATTGGAGCGTGCGGTTGACCATCACGCTGGTAATTGGAGCAAGAGGGCTGAGCTCTTGCCGCGCGTGCAGTGCAGATTCGAAGGCGCGGGTGATAACGACGAATAGACGGAGAAGTGTCAAGCGAGTAGTGCGTTGGGTGTCGGCTACCGGGCGAGGAGCGGTCTTGGCGTCGATTCAATTGCGTTTGGGCTGATGAAGCTGGTGTTGATTTGAGGAAGCTGCCTGATGTCACTGGCGCGAGAAGAGTCGCTGACTGGGCAAAAGACCCCGCCAAAAGTTCAGCGCCTGGGAATTGGATCAAGAATGCCAATTGAACCCAAGCATGAATACCACACCGTGATCCACGTCCATTGACCATGCGATTAGTCGTGCATCAAGGCACTCGATCGGCTCAATTGCGAGTTTGCCTACAGCTTCTGATCCGATGCCATTAATTTATTCGAGACTCACTCAGAGTAACCGGCCCTTCAAAAACAGCGCTATTGTCAGACAATGTCCGCAAAGGCAATGTCCAGTCCCGCCCTTCACGGATAGATATTGTAATTATAATTCTTTGTATTGGGTATCATTAATTAGACATATAAAATTCCTCCTCGGCTCCGTATCCCTCGTTATACGTTCTCGCAGTATTTAACCGTCCCTTTCGACGACGTATCCGGTGATATTAAAGGCGGTATCGATATTTGTGCTGGCGCGCCTGCTGAAGATGGCAGACTTTGTAAATCGTAAAAGCCGCTCGGGTTCGTAGCGTTCGATGGCGATCTCTCGGGTCGATCGTCGTGTTGTCGTTGTAGATCTTTTAAAAGGGCGTAGAAGAAGGGTGTGTTGGCGACGATGCACGCGCACAGAATCTCAATTGAAGCCCACTACAACAAGTCAGTTTCCCACTTCATCGCATTGTATCGTAGAGGATGTTTACCATTGATCGTGATCTTTGCGACACGGATTCGTTGAGAATAAGTGGCAGACGGAGGATCGTAATAGCGACAAGCACAGCACCCACGCTAAACAAAAAGCCCAATTGTAATTTCTCCTTCAAATCAAGTCGAAGATGTCGCAGCATCGGAAAAGGAAGGATAATTAAAGCGACGTTGAGAACAATGTTGCAGACTGCCATCAGGATCAGATTGCCGACCGCGCGGTTGCAAGCTACTTCTGCGGTCCGAATTAGCGGTTGTTTCGGTGGCGAATTCGTTGTCTTACTGCTATCGTCGTGGTTGAGCGCCCACATCCTAGAGACATTAGTTAGAGAGGAATTGCTGAAGGGGAATTGAGATGGGACGTACAGTGATAATGGGCGACATTCTGCCAGAATGGTTATAAATACTGCGATCAACGTGGCGATGATGAACCACCAAAGCGCATCAGTAACAATCTTTCCCCAGCGAAAGACATGAATGAAGCGTGAATAAAAGGCCAAAAGCCCCAGCTTCAAGCACCACAAACTACACGATATCAGCTATGACCTTCCTCCAATTGATTAATCCGCATACAACAAAGCGTAGAATATTCTCGCAGGAATAAGCAACTTGTGCGAAAGTTCCCTCTCGGCATTAACCGCATTGCTCGTTGAAGGTTCGTACGTATGACTCGGATTAAGCAGAAACGAATACAGAATACACACCGCCCGTCCGATAAGCGGTAGTATCGCAACGGTCATGTAAAAGTCGTCGATGCGCCAGCGACGATGGCATGTGCTGTGGATGTTGCATCGGATGGTAAACCGATAAATGCAGCGGGCGACGATGAGGAGGGCGCATATGCTCGTTGAGGTGAGAGTTAGGACTGCGTCCGAGGACGATGCCATTCTGATACCGAATGGATCATCGTTGCCAGTGAGGGAAAGTTACGGTGGTAGAGAACGGGAGAGTGGAAAGTTACAGGAGGGAAATGGGATGGGGCGAATAATGTAGACGCGGGGATGGAGTCTGACCCGGATTATTTCGAGCCAAGGATCTGGGGTACAACAGTGTCATTTCTACTGGTTAAACCGACATGTTGAGGCATCTAGCCTTGCTAGCGTAAGCGGTAATTAACTTTAGCCGGACCATCGTCAACGGCTTCTGGGCTGAAGACAAAGCTTTTGCTCAATTGACTTGCGATTCTTGACACTATTTTGGAGTAGAGTCGGCCAATTTCTGCTCAATTGTCGGCAAACGAGTCCATGTCTTGCAGATCCCTGCATGCGACATAGCGCTTGCATTCAAAATTAGCTGCATGTATTTTTATTTTTTCTCGGGAAAGAGTGAGGCTGGGAGATTTACAGTTTAATTACTCCGTGATTTGAAACCACGAATGGGAGTCATCTTACCTTTTCACTCATTGCTGCTGTTGTCTCAATTGACCCACGAATAATTGACGTTGTTATTGTTGATCATCAACAATTGGTGTTGGACGCAGGGACCGTGTGACGGTCAGAGTGATGATCACGGATGATAAGGCGATAAACGAAGCGTCAATTCATTAGCTAGGCCGTGTGCACAGACTTGATTGATGTTTTGCAGACGCCACATACGTCGGGTGACTTGTCTTGTTTTTCTTCGCGATGGTGGGTTTAGTGTACCGAGACGGTGATGTTGATTCATCCACCTTACCGTTGGTCAACCGAAACGCAATATCGTCTGTTGGCTGAGAGACTTGTTGAACGAAATAAGGACAATATGAACAAATCATTGTATTCCCCCTAAGAGAGACAGGGCATGCTCGCTTGCGAATTGTTGGGTTTGTGTTGCGTTCGGAGGACAGTTACCCTAGACTTTGGATCCAAGAACCCATATTTTTGGAAAGGGTGGCTTCAGCCTTTCGGCCAAGATCAGCACGGTCTTGGCACGGCCCAAGTGATCGGATATGCAGCGAGGGTCATGGTGTATCAGAAAAATAGTCGTTTAACTCATCAATTGGGGTTTCGTTTGACTCTGGAGTTCTTCTTTACTTTTTGTACCCGTATTCTTTGGTGTTTGGATGTTTTTGTTTTACTAGCAAAACTACATGTGCACTAACGGAATTGAGCACAAAGCTGGGCGCTTGGAGATGGAGTATAGGTAGGTACTGATAGTTAAGGCCCTTAAACTGAACGTGGCCACCATCAATGAACACAAAAGTTACAACTCAAGTTCAGTTATCCCGCAAATGTACTTGTAATTACTAGTTTCTATGTAACTGCACAACTCCTCTTCCCTAAAAGTATCTACCGATGAATATACGAAGCTAATAAAGTCTTCACAATGCTATCAATTGTCAACAGCCTCGATTTGAAGTCTGATAGGCTGAAGGTGCCACTCAGCATTCTGTTCAGTACTTGGATTCTCAATACCGAGATGCAATGTGTACAAATTACCGAGATAGGCTCTGACGAAGAATTGCGACCACTCCTCACCTGTAGGGGTGCATACAGTGGTCGGTTCATTGGGATTGGGACAATCAGGAATTTCAGGAGGGCATTGTCCTTGTTGTTGTTCACACTCAGCTCCAGGCACTCGGCACTTCAATTCACCATTGGTAGGCTTCTCACAAAGGAGCGGGGTATCTCTTTCGTTGGGCTCCATTGAGCACGTCTTGACTACTGCGTTCCAATCGGAGTCTTCGCGGTAGACGCAGAGGGTTAGGGACTCGCTGGAAAGTTGTCCAGTTTCGGACTCGTAGGTGAAGAATGTCTGATAGTTGTCTGCGACGAAGATGTAGGAGCTTGGTGTATTGGAACCTTTTACGGCGAGACCATTGGTAGTACCGCCCTCGGAGATGAGTTTGAAAGTAGTAGGGACTGGGAGGGATGCGGTGGTAGTTGTCTCGGCCGCTGTGGTGGTCGTCTCGGACGCGGTAGTCGTTTCAGACTCAATGATGGTAGTCTCAGTGGTCTGATAGCTGGTGGCGTCTGAAGTGGTCAACTCCGTAGTAGTGAAGCCCTCGGTAGTGGTGGCCATGGCCTCCTCGATGACTGTGGAAGTAGTGACATCGGTGGCTGGTACGGTGAGAGAAGTCTCAAGAGTCTCAGTCTCGGCAGACAGGGTCTCAGTTGACAGTGTCTCGGTAGAAGAAGGGGCGAGGGTGGTGGAAGCGGGATCAGTGGCCGCAGATGAGAAGGAGACTTCGACGATAGACGAAGATACAGGACGGCATGGTCCAGCGACGACAGCTCGAGCCGAGAGCGCAGCTAAAGCGCCGGCAAAGAATGTACGAGAAACCATTGCTAAACGAGTGACAAAGGTCGGTCGAGGAACCGAAATAAGAGAGAGGTAAAGAACGAACTAAATGTGCACTACAGCCTGTTTTTATCGTGCTTTCAATTTAATTACCCTGGTAGTTATTCTCGAACTATTGGAAACTATTGATGTTGGTGTTGGTCCTTTTTATGAACACGGCCAATCACGACCGAAGAAACGTCTTGAAGTGGATGACTTTGGGTCGAGGCTTGATGCTAGGCATGCATTCAATAAAGATATGCACTAGTCAGGGGGAATAGGTAAGAATAGCAGGCCGAGATCATTCTATGTTCATATGAAAATGCAAATTGAGTAAAAGTAAAGAGAATTTTCGTAAAGTCGCTACGTATCTATCATGAAAAACCTCCATATCTACCAAGAGTATGCATCAACTTCCAACTCAAAAATAGTCTTCGAGTTCCTCGCAATACCAGCAACAACAGCTCTAACATCATCACAAAGCGATCCCGGCCCAGAAACCACAATTCCTACACGCTCCCACCCTCGTGAAGCCTCTTCATCGATAAGTGCAGTTACATCGAATCGTGATCCTACTCTGACGTCGATCTGTGCTGTGCTGATAGCGTCCATCGCGGGCTCAAGTTCGTTGACGAGACAGCGCGCGTCTTCTTTTACGGACCAGGCGAGTTTGACGTTCCAGTGGTTGTGCACTAGAGCGAAAACACTGGTTATACCGACGCCGCCTGCAATGAGGAGAAGTCTGTCGCAGCGGAGGATTTGACGTGTGTCGTTGCCTGGGTATGGACCTTCGAGGAATGTGAAGAGTTTGTCGTGACTTCGGAGGTGCTTAGTTATGCCGGAGGATTTCTTGACGAAGAGGGTTACCCCCGCTGAGTTTTCTGCTGATGGCAAGACTGTGCGAGAGCCAATTTGTGTCACTGACTTCTCGAGATCCTCAAGACCAGAAGAACCACCTGGTGAGATGGGGGAAGTGGGTGATGAAGATGATCCGTGACTTCGAAGAGCGACCGTGGGAATGACAGAGAAGGGATGGTTCTCCCAAGGTCGTAGAGGTGCAAGGGTAGGGAAGTACACGAAAACGTGCTTGCCAGGATCCAAACCCCAGCGAATATGAGGAATGTCGATCCTGACATAACCAGCTCCAATGTCCTTGACTTTAGATCTCAAGATCCCAAGTCTGACAACACGAAGAACTCGAACAAGACGCTCAAAGAACCAGATAGCACAAGCCATGTAAAGCCAAATTTCCTGACCATATGAATGATCCGGGAAGTTGATACCGATAGCTTCATAGCGCATGATGAGATGGTACCAGCATCCTACCACGATGAAAACAGCCAAGATGATGTGCATCAGCAGGAAAAGTTCATAGTTGGCCTTTCGGAAGTAAAGACCGCTTCCAAAGGTGGTGATAACGGAGAGAACAAGGGTCATAGAACCCCACCGTCTCCAATCAGCTGAACCAAGATTCTTAGACCCAGCTAGAGCAAAACAACCGTGAAGAACAGCAAGAAGTGTAAAGATTCGTCCAACCCATCTGTGAAGCAGAATAAATGTGGATCGCGACCAGTTCGATACTGAAAGAAGGATATTGTTCCTCGCAGGAAACAAAACGATGACGGGAAGAAGAGCGTACGCGAAGGATCCAGTGCGGTACACGAGATACGCAAGTTGTTCGCGCTTGGTGCTGTCGAATCGGGCATTTGGCTGACGGACATCGTACTCTACGGCCGTGAAGACGACGGTGAGAGAGATGAAGATGACGATGTAGAGTGCTTGGCCGATGTTGGGTACGTTGCCGAGCTTGAAGGGCAGAGGACGGACGGAGTATGTTCCTATGGTGCTGGGGTACAGGATGTATGGTTTGAGTTTGTCGTAGATTGTTGGGATGAAGGGCATATGGCCTAGCCATGTCATGACGATTGGGAGGCCGATTGCAAGAACAACTAGTGCGATGCTAGACTCCAGTTAGTATGAATAGTATCAGGGGTAGATATAGAACGTACCTGTATCTTGACTCAATCATCATCTCATTCTTATAACCACCAAGTTGATTCCACTGCTTGAGATAAGTCATCGGCTCAACAATAGAAGTCTCATTAAGAGAAAACTCCATAGGCTTAAGCTGATACTTTGCCGGCTTCTCCTCAACTTCAGCAAGAGCCTCGCTGTAAGTCCACTTCGCAGGAACATCCTTGGAACCCGTCACCGACTCCTCCCAAAAAGCTTCGAGCTTGGACATCTTCTCCTCTGAACACTTGTCTGCAAAGCATGAAGCAACCGATGTGAGGAATGCATCATTGTTAGCTTTGCAATTTGGTGGAGTGAAGACTGGTGATGCAGTTGCTCTCTTGTGAGCACCATGGCTTGCGACGATAGAGCATGAAAGTTTAAGAGGGGCGAAAGATCGAAGACAGGATTCTGCGCAGAGGGGATCGTAGATGTTTGTACCGTAGCCTAAGAGGCCACTGGCTGAGACAGAACTGGCATATAGAGCCAGTAATGCGAAGAGCGTCATGCCTCCTTGATGTATCATGATGAAGGATTGTTGTAACACTGAGAAGGAATGCCAAGTGTTATCCCTGACTGATAAGAGGAAACTGATATACACAACCTAAACATCAGATGGAACTGGCGGGAGTCGACGATTTTATACATAAACCTTCTTCATCCCACGATCCTTACAGGGCTGTATGCCTGTCAAAGAACCTGGACTTCACCCGGGGATCGCGATCTGGAGAAAAGTCTATTACCCCGGGCCCTGACTGCCGGAGTGACCAACTTGGTTCAACGACACCCGCATTAGGCATCCGAAGCAGTCCAAACTGGGAAGTGTCACCTTCAGTATTCGAGTCAAGGTGTCAACGCTTATCTCGGCTCCCTCCGAGTGCTGTTTCAGAAGTAAAAAACCGCATATTCGGCCAGTCTGGTCCGTCGGGCCCGTTAGTTAAGGTTTTCTCTTGGCACATGCCCAGAGAAATCTATCAACGAAAACGTGGTCGAATAGGGTTGTAGTGCATTTGATGGAGACCCGTGGGAGAGGAAACAAGGTAACGTCACTGCTCTGTCACTCTGAGAGGGTGAGTATTGGCCTCCAATATTGATGTCTGTAAGACATGCCGTAGCATTTACCAGTCTAGACCTAACTTATATCGAACGATTGATTTTCAAGTTTATAGACGCTAACATCTCACACTAAGATTCGGGCCGGAGCGAGATGAGAAACAAGCCGAGATGGGTGGCCCTTGGTTTGGTCGCCGCCGAGTATCTGATCTGGATGCACGGGAAACGAAGCCGACGATTGTAATTTTCCCAAACGTCAGTTGACCACGATTTCGACCTTATCATCACGACTTAGACTCAATTGTTTCACTGTTAGGCCTGAAAATTGAAGATTGTCGTCTCGGACCCAAGAGGTAGTATTCTTATCGCCGATCGAGGAATATCGGAAGGGCACATTCCGTTCGTCCAATATTAAGGGCCTCGCTTAATGGGTCGGAACAGGATAGTCCGGCTGTCTATCAATTGATTAAAAAGACATCATTGGACAAGCACGGAAGACGACATTCCGAATTAATCGATGAAATTCAGTTTTGGGCAAGTATTGTGGTTTGGTTGAGGTCTGATTAGCGGTCTGGGCTGTCACGTGGGTTTGACCTCTTGCTTAAAAGGGAAGCGCCTTGGTCGGCGATAAGTTACGCAATCTCTTTTTCTTGGAAATAACAGGGCTCAAGATTGTGCCTTCAAAAGCCTCCGAGCAGAATGACTCCGGCCTGGACTGCCGTGCTTACGACTTTGTTGTCGAGTAAATCGCAACACCAAAGCCTAGCATTGACAAAGGGAACTCTGTGATTTCGGGTTCAAGTGGGATGACTACTCAAAAGAGTGGGAGACAAAAAGTGGGAGACCGTTTTATTAACCCGAAAGTATATTTCGTTGTCTCCAATTTGACATGCTTGCATATTAAAACGCCGTTTTAAAACATCTTTGCCGAATGAGGCTCTTTGTAAGATGTTACTAACAAGACGTTACATGGCGACGGACCAACAATCACCCGAGCATTGTGCTAGCTACTAGATAGCATCGTCTGAATAATGGACTGCTTCACTGGTAAAGGAGTCGTGACCTCGGAAAATAAATCCTTAAATCCGCCGAGATTATCCGCCGAGCTGGATAGATCAAGTTACACGAATCTGAGAATTATTCCGAATGACGCCATGAAGATCCAATCAGTCTTGGAGACTCCAAAATCACTCCGAGAGATTTCATTTGGCTAGCGGTTTGGTATCGGGACAGAGAAACAGCACTTCTTTGACTAATTAGATACTCGAGCGTACATCCTAGGACATATCCCCTTACAGCGCGGTATTAAGTCCTGGGGAAGAGGCCTCGAAACATCGTCTGATATGATCGGTGACAGAAAAGGCGGGTGCCGGCGTTGAGTTACAACGGCGATGATACCAGGCCACTGGAACATTTCGCAAGACTTACCCATTTGCTTCTCTGTGGTTGCAAAAGAGACGCTGCTTGGGTCGAGTTACAGTACCAAATCACAAAAACCTGCATAACGGTCTCGTCGTATGACTCCGCAAGAGTCTCGCCAATCTTATTTACATTGCTCCATCATGCGTTTCTGATCACATGTCAACCTCGCCGCACTCATTGCGTCTCAACCTGTCTCGATCGGTAACTGCAGTAAGACAACTGTTTATTGAAGGCACAGCCAGGCTGCTTATCGGAGCATAGCGCAATATTTTATGTTGCCCAGACTCTGAATGACACGGCACGTTGACCCGGATTCCCTTGAGACGTCCAGAAAGCAAGGCACCAACAGCACCGGTCTATGGCCTTTGGTTGCCTAACAGGAAGCAATGCCCTTGCCACTTTATAGCCATCGCCAACAGCGGCTAGCAGGAAAAGATAGCCACACAGAAGTTGACGGATCCGCGGCAATGCAGGTCATTTAGCCGCACAGCATGACGGGAGATGCGCCGGGAATGACCGCACCGGGTATTTACCAACCTTACTTGAATGATGACGCAGAAATGAAGCACGATGCGATTACGTGTATGGTGTATCCATGATCAATAGAATTTTGCTTGCGGGAAGAGAGTGATTTGTATTACGTAGACATGTAAAGTACGGTCAAAGGCGACGGAAGAATCTATCATCCCTTAAGAAAACTTGCCAAATAGTCAAGGTTGCAGGAGACTTTACATACAAAGATGCTATCTAAACATAGACTCCAAACCGAAAGAAAAATGCCATCGCCTCATTGCGCGAAATTATGCTCGATCATCGCCAGTTCTCACAAAGACTCTTGATGATACATTTCCAAAGTTCCCATGCGTCAACCCAAAGCTTGTCTTACTAGACCCTCCCACCATGGATAGTTGCTTCAACAAAGTCATGCCCAATATCATATTTGATACCTTCCGGATTCTCGATCTCTTCATCTTCATCTAGACCGTAATTAGCAGACCTTCCACAACTTGAATGGTCAAGCAACGACTTACACCAAGTTTTGTCAGCTTCCGGATGAGGTCCAACAAGCCCAACCCAACCCTTTCCATACGGTGTTACAGACGCAGCAACGTCGCCGTTGGAAGAATATTTGCCAAGAGCTCGCCCGGGAGTCTTCGCACTGAAACCCTTGATCACGACACCATCCTGGAAGTAAAGCCAGCGTTTCTTGTCCGTTTTCCCAGAGGAGAACGTCCAGTCAACCTCAATAACGGTATCATCCTCATCGTCGACCTGCGCCCCGCGCCTCTTGATCTCTTGATCCGTTCTCAACCCTGTGGGAAGTAAATTGTATCCATCATCTGGTCCAGCGAGGTAGGCACCGAGACAAAATCCAAGATAATGACCGCCACTTCTAACGAACTTCTGGATTGACTTTTCGTACTTCTTTGTTTGACGATATGCCTTTTCCCAATTGGGGCCTCCTCCGTGGGCGTAAACGATGGCATCTTTGAGGGTCTCGTCTGTGACGTCGACGGCTTCTTTCGGACCAGCGTATACGACTTTGAAGTGCGAGGGAGAAGATTCAAGAAGGGCACCGATGGCTTCAGGACAGCCTGGAGATGCAGCTGGGCCACGATATACAACAGCCTTGGGACGGGTGCTAAGTGCTGAAGTGAGGGCAGCCATAGAGGCAACAAGAACGTTGTCGATGCGCATAATGTTTATGATTGAAGTTCAACAACTATAGTAGTGAAAATTGTGAGCGCATCAATTATTATGATTGTGATTGTATTTATATGTGAATTGCCTCCAGCGATGACATCCACTTTTGGATCAGGGACGGCTTGTGCGTATAGACGGACGAATGGTAAAGCGCGGAGCGTAGCTAGCCACTCTGGTATGTACAAAGGGTTCAGCGCTAGGCTGACTGTGCCGAGACAACCCCATCAAATCGACAGGTCACGATGGTGGGATCTTAGAAAATTTGATTGCACAGCGCGTACAGCGTAATATGCAAATTGGTTATCTTCAAATGACTTATGCCTCAATGTTCACATTTCGCCCCTCACCTTGAAACCTCATCACCCGATGTCCCAATCCACATCAACACTAACGCTTCGGTCTAAAAACCAACAGAGCACCCTCCTCCTTCGAAGGTCCAATATCCGGCCATCTCTCTTCCTGGAACCCCAAGGCCCTCTGCCACATATCCCTTTCCAAAAAGTCCGCCAATTCACCACTATCCCACACAATCTCTCTTCTTCTCTGTGACCTCAACATGTTGATAATTCTCTGTCGAATATCATTGTCCTCGCAGTAAACGTACAGTTGATACAGAGCGGCTGTGAGATCGATTTTAAGCCCAAAGTGCGAATGATTGGGACTGCACCAGAGCTGCTGCACCTGATCGAGTAGGACGTTGCAGTCTTGCGGTGTGATGGCGACTTGGTCTTCGTTGCATTCCCCGTCGAGGAGAACTTCCCAGAGTTTATGCTGGATGCGTAGATTAAGGACCCTCTCTTTGGAATCCTCGGTCTTGATCCTGCTTAACAGGCGGTCAAATTGCACTTCCCAACTTGCCACGTCTTGTCTCAATTTCACCCACTGCGAAACACATTCTGACTTTTCATCTTCCCAATCCTGCTCCAAGTCCCAACTAATATGATTAATGACATCGTCAAATTTATTCATAACATCTTCTGCCTCGTCAAGATCGCGAAATTCGCCGTTGACTCTCCTTTTTTGTTTCTTAGCCGGCATGAGCAAGTGCGTTACGTCAGGGAAGATGCGATCTTCGGCGAATATAGCGACTTGTGAGCTTATGGCGTGAAAAATAGTGGCAAGCTCTTGGAGTTCGTTGTTTGGAAGAAGGGTCTTTGGCGCATGGTTGGCGAGGATCTTTATCCCGGCTTCAAGATGTCGAACTGCTTCTGCAAAATCCCCGCGAAGACTTTCCAAAATAACGAAGAGCACGCAGCATGTCAATATCGCTGAAATGTCTGGTGGTTCGTTCTGTGAATTGGCGAGTCTCGATATAGCCTCATTGTAATTCGATAGAATGAACGTATCCAAAGACGGCGGCAGGAACTGTCCAGTTCCAGATCTGGAGTATCGCAAATGCGTTGCCCCAACAGCTAGCACCGCATGCTTAATGCATAGACTGCTCTGACTGGGCGCAAGAAGTGTCTTTTTCCAAAAGTCCTTATTCAAGGTAGGAGAAATCGCGAGATGGTTAATTATATCAGAAAAGAAATAGGTGTAGTAACTTGATTCAAGGTCATTCTTCAGAGCCATTGGCTTGCCTATTGTTAAGCATTTTGGAGCAAGTCTTGGAAGTGATCCAGTCCTTGGTGTGGTTAGTGCGATGTCAGGCTTTTCGTATCCATCGCAGACATAACCGCCCTTCTTGCATCGTTGACATATTGGCTTTTCTTCGCCACATTTCTTATGTCGTTTTTTACTGCCCAATTAGCATAAATTGAACTGCATGCGCAGTGGTTGACCTACCAAGTCAGGCATCCAGTACGCTTCTTGGGCGCAAAGGCCCTCTGTCTCTGTGTCGCGCGCATTGGACCACTCATTTAATCTGTACAATTCCACAAACGACAAGCCGAGAGAGCCGAGTTAAGAGGTCCGGGAACATTTCAGGCATCAGCAGCAAGGAATGACGGCCGATCTTCCGCTGTCATTCCGCTCAGAAAGTTCCGTGCATCGCGTATAGATTGACCAATAGCGATACAGAGTCTCAGCCTCAAGGTTTGGGAATCCTTCCGACTTGCATTGGTGCTTATTTTTATCGGGCCGGCATGAGGCTGAGCTGATCTTCTTATTCTTTTGGAACTTCATTTTTCGTATAAAATCCTAGTTCATTCCTAGTCTCGGTGTGACTCAAGACGACGCTGTTGATCACAATTGTGTTACTAGGATTCAACAAATAAATTTTTCATTATCACTTTTTGATTGCTTCTCGAGTACAATGAACGCATCTACAATGTCACAGTCCTCTCAAGATCCTGAACGAATGGATGTCTTATCCCAAATAATTGGCTACATCTTAGAGCCTCTTCTTCACGCCGTTTGTCATCTCAATCTTGGTAAATGATCCAACCCAGCTTACTGGTATATACAGGCTCCTTACCCATACATCGCACTCCATCCAGTTCTCACCGCTGCCCGTCATGTACAGTCCTTTCAAATATCCGCCTCTGTAGAGAGTGAAACTAGGGGCATCATGTCAAGAGAGACCAACCCATCTATGGTTTCGGTCATTTATCCAACAAAGGGAATTTTCTCATGGATAGTCTGGTCATTCTCTCAGACCTTAGCTCAACGTTACCTTGCGAAACCACTGTCTATGCATATCACCAAATGCCTCACCGCAATAGTATTTGCCCCTCTTCATCTCTTATGGCTCCAGTCAGCTCTCTCAGACACCTCAACTCCCATGAAAGCATCTATGAGATATATCCGTTCAATCACGGCGATACAATGGCTGCGATTTGTTGCTGCAATTGTAGCATTCACTCTTATCGAGGAAAGCATAGAATTCGTACTTGAACAAAGCTTCCAAATATTCATAGGTTACAAGGATTTTATGGCAGAGCTTGACACAGACCAAGCTCGATACTTGAGTACTGTTTTGATGGGTTTCTACTTCTTGTCGAAAGCCGTGAAACTGTTTCTCTGGGTTCCAGCCACTGTTGCAGCCGTGCATGCTGTTCCAAGAATTGACGCTGAAAGGTCTAATCGCCGTACACAGGAGTTCTGGGCAGATATGATCAGCTGTTTAAAAAGCATGCCTTTTACGCTCTGGTGGAGATTTGGCATTTACTATGGTGTTGCAGCTGTTATCGACGCGTCATCGAGAGTCGTTGATGCTACCTTTCATATCAATATTGTTCGCGGAGGACTTGAAGATAGCATCTGAGACCCGAAAGATATACGTAGCTTGCTTCTGTACTATAATCAGATCATAAACAAATCCTTTAAAGCTTATCGTCATGAAAATGAGACTACAAGTTCTGAATCGTCTCCCTGTCCTCACATAAAAGTCTCTCTGGCAACAGGACAAAATGCAGATTCTCTGCATCCGACTGATTTCCCTTCTGCTTTCCAAGAACCACACATTTTGTTACGCTGTCTTTAGAGCCCGAGGAGGAGTCAAGCACGAGCATGGATACATGGATGCCCGGTACTCCCAGCTTCCGAGAGTGTGGGAAGATCAAGCTGGAAGTGAGTGTCCATACCAGTACCAAGACCTAGAACTGTTTGTCAGTAACTTAAGTAGAACCTGTGAAGGAGTACTTGCTATAAATTCGAAAGATGGAATCAACCGGTGTGTAGCCGTCCATAAGAATGCTTGTTCCCGTCCTCTAGCAAGTGATATGAGGAGTTGAGGGCTTACCCGCCTTCTGGTAGAGTGCCGATAACAGGCAATAAAGATCGCAGCTACCGGTATTGAAATTTGCTTTGAGGATGTTCGAGTCGTAGGAGATACTGAAGTCTGGACTTAAAAGACCTTCATGGAACGCAAGACATTTCCCACAAATCTTTGTCGACTTCGAAAGATTCGGGACAGTAAGGTTGCTGGCTTTGATAGAAGACGTAACACGACCGGGAAATTCGTTGTCGAAAACTATGCTACAATTAATTATCTTCTAGCTATCAAGCCATGAGTGGCGTTCTAAGTTCTTGAGCCTCAGGGCATACTGACACTCTATCTTGGTGCATTGCTCAGCCCATACTCTTGAGATCTATTACGCTCTTCCAGTGACTTACTGTCTGTAATACCAATATTAGATATTTGCTTTAAACGGTGCCAGTCATGGTTGTACAGCAGTCCTGTAACATACTTTCTAAACATACAATTAGCATCGTGTTCAAAGCAAGGGATATTATTGTCTCCGACCTACACCCTGGATGCCCCAACGGACACATTGTCAGTACAGAGTAACTGACTGGGAGTTGAGTTAGACTCAGCATACATACTGAAGAGATGTCAGCGATAGACAAGAACATTAATTTCATTGCAAGACTTACATCCTGTAATCCGAAAGTTTAGTTATCAGCATAGACTGTCTATTGATTAAGGGCTTACCGTCTGTGCTGAAGTCAAAGGTTAGCTAATGTTATGAAACCATGGAGCTCGGAACCAACCCTTTCTGTCAGAGCTACACTGAGGTCTTGAAATATTGACAGCCCTGCTTGTATACTATTTTAAGACTGGCCTTGTGTGTCGTCAACAGTGCTTCTAGGCGGGGGGCGAGGGGTACCTGATAGCCAGTAATCAGCTGCATCCACGTCCGATGTGATTTCCGTCATTCTGTCCCAGATATCTTTCGCTCCGGCGCGAGAGTCCTTGTTGGATTGCAGCAGTGCTATGGGGGTTGGCTCAAGAGGAGAAACAGCATAAGAGAAAGTGGGATTCTCTTGAGCTGAACTTTCCAGTGAATTGGGATCAGTCAGGGTCAATAGCGGAAAGGCCGCCGATGAAGCTAGGCCTCTCGGTGGTGAATCACCCGTACTAGCATCGCTGCTGGGAGAACTTCGGCGGCGCACTCGAGGTGACTGCGACAAGTCGAGGCTTGTATCAAATCTTTTCTGAGGCAGCTTCACTACCAGCAATTGATCCCTAATGAGCTCAAGTAAGTCCCCCAAAGCAGTCTGTCCAACCTCGCAGACTGGATCTCTAGCCATATGTTCCATCCAATGCAGGACCACATGGTGGACCTTAGCATTACCATCTTTACCATTCTCATAGAAACATGGAGTGTAGGTATCCCACAGGTTTAAACTGCGGTAGAACCGTTTCAACTCTTCATAGCCATACATCAACCAGATAAGGAACTCCAGCCAGATGCATCCCATAGCCCAAATGTCGTTGAGCCGAGATCGTCTTCCACCAAGCTTTCCGGTACTAGTTGATACGATGAGATCACCGTCGCGTATGGGTACTTCTTCTGGGGGCTCATAGCGCCGCATACCAGAAAGAACTGACGGGTGAACATGTTCGAACCGTGCGAAGTTGTTGTGTTGTTTTGTGAAACCCCATCCACCGATTTTCAGTGTACCAAGTTTTGAACTGTCGTTGGCGTCTTTAAACCGAAGAACCTTTTCAGGCTTCAAGTCTCCGTGGCGAAAATGCTGATCCGATATATTCTCGTCAACAGGGTTATGAATCTTGCAAAGGGCTTGGGAGAGGCCCAGCAACTGGCCAAAGGCATCCTTGACCAGTTCAGCAGTCAAACGTCGAGGGAAATGCTCCCAAAAGTTCCTTAGGCTTCCACCATCCGCCCACTCGAGAATGAGGTAGTGCTCATCTTCGCCAAGGCGAAATGCAGTGATGAAATTGACGATATGCCTTTGGCCAAGAGCTCTCAATTTCCACAGCGCTCTTACCTCCTTCTCCCAGCCAACAATCTTAGAATCCCGATCTTGATCACTCTCAAGTTTGATCTTCTTGACCGCGACGTGATTAGTACATGAAAGAATCTAGAGGGGTTAGTCAGGCTTCAACAAACAAGATTCCAATGCAAAGTTACTCACCAATCCGCTGGTGTCAAGATGTGAATCATGAATCTTGCACTTCATGACCTCCCCAAAGGCTTCCGCAGCAGCTGAACCGGCGTGTTTCTCGGTAAAGGGAAGAATTGCACGTATGTCGATATCGTGGTTCTCCTTGCGAGTGGAGAAGGTGGGAGAACAAAAGCTCCACTGCCTGTTAAGAAACTCACTAACATGGTCCTCAGTCCACGTTTCACTATCTGAGCCCTCTAGGTCCAAATACATGCCTTTAGTGTCATCCTCCAACTTCAGGGAAGGATGGAACTCTTCAAGCTTTGACTCTTTAAAAGGAAGACGGTCGTCGTAAATACCGCGCTCAAAGAGAAACCCCGTAAGTCGATACAAGTCTGCCCCTTGCAGTCCAATTAGAACAAAGATGGCAAAGATCTTCTTGGCCTTGGTTAAAATAAAACCGATCACGCTCTGCAGCGAGGGGGTTAGAGATGGATAGTTCTTAGACATGTAAAAAGCCCAGATGATGAAGTTTCTCGTAACAAGACCATCCACAGCCCCCTCGGGTAAAAACATGGGTCTCCGGTTGCTAAACGTACTTTCCACCATGCTTTGGCGTATTTTGAATCCAAGAGTTACCCGGCGGCCCATGTGGGAAGGAGAGTTCATGTCCAAATTGTTATCATCCAGATGCGACTGGTACGCCCCCGAAGCCAACAGGTTCTGAAGGAATGTATCCTCCTCAACGGAAATCGCCCCATTAAGCTCAACTTCATCCCAGCCGTGATCGGAGTGGGTGAAAAACGAAGTGGCAGCGAAGGAATGCTCATCTTCGAGGACAAAATTAGTTTCGGTGAAATCTGAGAAATTCATCTTGGTCGTTTCCTCAATGTCTGTCATTTTCTCGTGGCTACTACGCCATAAGGAGTCGCTGCCACCGTCTACATCAATGGAGTCTCCTTCAACATCTGACAATGTCTTATCCGCATTCAACTGCAGATTTATCATTCGAATGGTAACAAACATCAGCGTCTGGAGATGCGACGCGACATGGCGGGCGACCACCTCCGCAAAATCTGGTTTTTGGGGGATGTCCAAAGAACCGGCTTGCTCACTTTCTTTACCTGAGCTATCAGAAGCGCTATCGAGTGGTTGATCTGGTACACTGCGGCGAGATTCTGCCGTATTTCGTGCACTTTTGCTGATTTGCCTTTGAAATGGCTCTTTATGGCGCTTTGCAGGTATCGATTGCCTCCGAACCTTGAGGTCGCGAGACCTATTCTTGCCATTTTCTGCCGGAATGTCGTAACAGCATAGCGGACACTCTTCAAATGGTCGAGGAGCATGGGTTTGACTCTGCCGCATCATCATCTGTACTTGTTCAGAGGTCAAGGACTGAGAATGGCTGCCTTCAATATGACTGAGCAGCCCTTGTGGATTCGTGTACTCTTCACAATCACCTTCACAAAGCGGGCATATCCATGATGGTTGCTTGTATATCTCCTGGTGCCAGCGAGGCCCGTGTTGGGTCTGCATATGCTCAAACCAGTCTTCAAACCTCTGATATCGAGGGCAAGATTCGAGGCATTGCTCAGCAATGCAAAGGTAGGGCTCGAAATCATTGTTCAGATGTCGTCTGCATCCGATTCAATGTGGTTAGAGCATCGTTTCGCTTGATAATGACAGATGGTAGATAACGCACTTCCAGTTGCTCCCTTCCATGTCTTCCTTTGGGTGTGTCTCGAAACACCAATCACAAGTAATCATGTTTGCCTGATCAGTGGCCTGCGGTGCTGGTGGGTAATCAACCAGGTTATTTTGGATGGACGAGGTCCTATACTTCCGAGAGGCTGCTGCCTGAGAGTCCCTTAACCGCGCACGTAGGATTCGAGTGTCCATAGAGGATAGTTCTGATTGGAGAACAAACTGTCGTGGAAGCAGCTGCTGTGGGCTGTCAAGTGAGGACATTTGCGGCTGAGACATCTCTGCAACGATGGAAGTCGAGGGTTTAGTAGTAATGTCTTGTTCTTCTCTAATTGGAAATAGCTGGGGATGCGGCTTTGAGCGGCGTGCTTGAAGACTTTTGTGGCGAGATCTCAGGAGCAGGATTTTCTTATAGCAGTTCGTCATAGATTGGCTTAGGTGAATCTGAAGGGATTGATTAGTACCGGGGTATAGGCCTCGTACTGAGGAATGCGACAAGGCTTCGAATGGTGTCAGATCAAGACCTTCGGCAAACCTCTTGGCCCTTGATACGAGCCCCCCCGCCGACGCCTGGCGTATGGCATTACCAAGGCGATTGAGCCGGCCTAGAGCTTCCTCGATTATCTCTAAAACTTCCATATGTGGTGAAAGTGGGTCGTTTCCGCCCTCTTCTTCTTTGAAATTGGTGGGTTCTCCATCAGTCACATTCCCGCTTCCTGCCGCGACTATAAATACCTGATCAGCCAACAGTACTTTCCAGCAATTGCGTCGAGCTACTCACGCTGGGCTAGCATCCTCCTTAACGTGTCTAGGAGCCGGACCACAAGGTCCTGAAGATCGGGCAAGTTATTGAGCCTCCGGTCAAGGCATAGACTTTTCTTAGCAAATACGCCTAAATGTGCCGCCCATGTTATGAACCGATCCCGTAATTCAGCTAACAAAGCCAAGGCTCCGATATTGTATGGGGAAGATTCTTGCAGTTCTTGCTCAGCAATTCGTTGGTTGAATAGCCTCTCACACTCAACAGCCAGTCGATAGATAGACTCGTCCTGCTCAGATTCCATCATTGAGTCGGATAGGACCTTCACTGTTGTATGTGACGTTGTGTCTGAGGCCTGTACGAAATGTATCAGGCATGGAGTTCAATACCCCGCGCGACAAAGACGTGGTCTGACAGGTCAAATAAGCGAGGTAACTTCACATTGGAGGCTAGTTACCCCCCGTGTTTTATCTTTGTCAGCTTGACAACCCCGCTCATCCGAGCTTCTTGGTCGTCTGGAGCTCCACAGAGTGGTTATTGGCGAATGTAACAACACTACAGAATGGAAGGTTTGAGCGAGTGCGATGAGTGGTGTCTCCTCCAAGCCTTAAGGGGTCGCTTGTCCGGCAGGTTGGGGCGTTACGACATCTGGCACCGCCCTGAGAGCGAAACAGGTCTCGAGGGTATATTTGAAAGTAGACGAGAACTGATTGAAACAGAGCTGAGACAGATGTTAACTCGAGCAGACGTCGCGCTCAGTTTACCAGAAGCAACATTTCACACCTTTCGGAAAAGGCTGCGTGAACTTTGCACCTTGCTAGATCAGCTGGTCAGTCGTCCTATCAGAGAAGATTCCCGAGAACAAAGCCTCGCAATGGACGATTATTCTCTGTTCTTCAGTATCTCACCGAACGCTTCGGAACGCGCTCGTGAGAGGTATCCGAATTTGGTTGTGCTAGGCCGATTTCTAGCGAATATTCCTCAGGGAGCGATCAAATTCTTCGATCTGGTTACTGGTCCTCATCAAACTATCTTCGAACTTCCAGACAACATCCACGCTGTGAAAAATGTTCTGAGGGTGGTGACTGAATGCAATGATATTTTGACCCAGTTGTTTACTAGTCGATTTAGTCAATATCCCAAGCCAAATCCGAGATCCAAGGGCGAAGTATGGGAAGACACACAGTTCCGTGACCGCGCGGCAACTGTATTTGCCTTGCTCTTCCAGCGGTTCAGCTGCAAAACACGCCACGAGATCATGCTACGACTTTCAGAAGACTTTGCCACCTGTACTTCCCAGCCAATCCTTCACCTCCTACTATCATGCTGTCCAGAATCGAATTTCTGGCAACAAGTCCTATCCGCACCAAAGGAGTAGGTCCTGTCCTTATCTAACTACACTTGCGGAGACTGAACTTAGGCTTTAGAGTCAATATTTCTGCCGAAGGAATCCAAGATATTTGTGCTTGGCTTCAAGAATCTACCAGTAAAGACAAAAGACCACAACTCTTAGTTGAAGGATCCGGAGTCTTTAGTTCTTGGGCTGAAACTAATGTGGGGGCTTGCCCCGGTATGAGCGAACCTTTAGATGGACTTCTTGAAAACGGCGCTTTCGAGAAACTTACAGTCGGGAACTTTCGTAAGAAGTTATCTGTGAAGACGTTTAGTCTTGTGGATAAGAGAACTCTGGCGTTACGTCTGGGTCGTTGCCTTATGGACTTCTTCGATTTCGACTTGAACACGGAACAGATTCACTTATCAAAGACTTCTTCGAGTCATTCGAAGAGCAGCATACCGTGTCTCTCCTTCTCCTCGGGCAATTCAATATCCATGGAGCCGCACATTTTCCGAATGGGGGATCCGATCCTGTTGTTTTTCGCAAAGCTTTTACTCGAGATTGACTCAGGGAACAGGATAAAAATTGACATCCATCCAGAAGCCGAGCAAAATAAAATGGCTTGGTTTGAACTGATCGAATACTTGGACATAGCAGGAGAGCAGGGAGCCAGTTATTATCTCGACGCTGTGAAAGAGTGCCTCCTGCTTCATACCCGGCTCCCCATTTCGGTACGTTCCGGTGAATAGTATGGGAGAAAGGCGCATCTAGCCATAAGAAGGACAATTTACGACCACGTGGTCCGAAATCTGGAAATTGAACTTGGCTCGCTTACACAAACGTCCAAGAAAAGGGATCGATCTATATCACCTCCTCGACCCCCCACCTCTCATGACCGCAAGACTGAAATGTCGTGGTGCCAAGAAAATCACGCTGCCTCGTTTAGTAACCGGTCGTTGAAGAAGCAGTGCACATCGGCTGTACAAACAGGCGCGCTACCACATCCTAGTAGCGTTAATGAAGGCAGGTCCAGGGCTTTGTTACAGCCTGAGTACCACATCTCGGGAATGTTATCTCAGTCTGAACGCATACAAAGCTGTCTGCAACCTTCTAGCCGCGATGGTTTCCAGATTGGAATCATCTGCGCGCTATCGCTCGAATACGACGCGGTTTCCTACATCTTCGATGAGTTCTGGGACGAGAACGGCGACCCGTATGGACGAGAGGCAGGAGATCCCAACAACTACACGACTGGCCGTATAGGCAAATATAACGTCGTTATGGCCCTTCTACCCGGCATGGGCAAAACCAATGCGGCCAGTGCAGTTGCCAGCATGCGCTCAAGCTATGGCGGCTTGCGACTGACCCTTCTGATCGGAGTATGCGGTGCTATGCCTTGTTATCAAAATGTTGAAATCTTGCTAGGCGATGTTGTTATTAGTAATGCCGTGGTACAGTACGATTTGGGCCGACAGTTTTCAGATAAGTTTGTTCGTAAAGATACCATCGCAGACAGTCTTGGCCGGCCAAACAAAGATATACGCAATCTAGTCGCCATATTCAAGACTGACCGAGGTCTAGACCGGCTCGGACACCGAACTGCCCATTTTCTCCAGCAACTTCAAGCTAGAGTCGCCCAGACACGACGTCGGGGCAAGTATGACTACCCTGGTGCGGCACAGGACAAGGTATTCAAGCCTAACTACCGACATAAACATCACGCGTCGCCGACTTGTATCTGCCGTGATAGCTTTGACGACTCAGACCCCGTTTGCGATGAGGCAGCCAGTTCGTCATGTCGAGACCTCGGATGTGATGACGAACATCTTGTCACAAGGGAACGGATATTGTCAAATCTACAAACAGAACAAAACAATAGTAATGGGAATTTCCAGCCTTCGGTGCACGTGGGAGTTATCGCCTCGGGAGATAAGGTTATAAGGTCAGCTGCTGACCGGGATAGGCTCTCAGGAGAAACAGGCGTCATTGCGTTCGAGATGGAAGGAAACGGGGTCTGGGACGAAGTGCCTTGCATTGTGGTCAAAGGAGTTTGCGACTATGCAGACAGTCACAAGAATAAGGAATGGCAGAATTTCGCGGCGGCCACAGCAGCATCGGCATCCAAAGCCATTCTAGAACGTTACATCCGGGTTGAAACGGGATGATGTATGGCATTAGATATTAATGACGATATGTCACCTGCCCAACCAGAGATCGATCGCGCAATCAAGATCGTGAACGCCTTGTCTTGACCTTATGGCCATCTCATTGTCAGGTGATGCACCCTGCCATTTATGACTGCTTCACCTTCGGTAGTAGATTTAATGAGTTTAAGCAGCTCGAACCCTTTTATTCTCACACGCACTAGTTGACTTACTTAGATACTGTAAAGTAGTCAACCCAACACCATCGGAAACCGAAAGGGATGCAAATCTCGCCTAGTTGGAAACTCAATGCCACGGTCTTGTAGCTCTTCTAAGTGTCTGCTTGACCCTGAGTCCTTTCAGGCTGCGGAAGAAAACCGTGCCAAGTTCAAGGAAGGCAGTCCACAGCAGCTTCAGCTTTTTGGTAGACATGGCGATATCAAACCTGAGAATATACTTTACTGCCTGAACTACGCTGGCGATTCGAGAGGCAGACTGGTGAGGCAGGTGGCTCGATTAGCTTGATGAAGCGCAGTTCGATCAGATAAGGTTTGTGAAGATATTTACACTTTCCACAGGGCATAATGTCTCCTTTGCCCACACATGGCCTTTTTCTTTCTTTTTTGCCTTACCGTTACATAAGGTTTAGGCAGGCTATAAGCTTGCTTCCATCCGGCTTTTTTCCCTTCCTTCCACCAACATCAACCACACGGCAACCACCTACAACAACCACATTTCAACTACAATCTTCTTCTTCAAGAGCCTACCTTATACATTAGCTGCAGTTATATTTTCTTTAACGGGATGACTACCTCTTTGAATAACTTTCACAACAACACCAGAGCTTATGTACGCAACATAACCCGCCGTATCCTCTGCAGCGACGATATCTCACCCCGACGAGACAATATGGAAGGCATAATATACCGACCGCGAACGGCTGCGACACGGGCGACCTTCGACTCAATCATCACCATAGTAGCCAATAACCTTGGTGATGTACCACACGAGGTTGTGTGCAGTGCGGCTGATGCTGTCTTGGAGTATTTGAAGGATGACGATTTAATCGACTTGGATAAGAAGCGAGAAGTCGATGATATTCTCGGCGTGATATTAAATCCTGAGCAGTGGAATGAGCTTGTGGATCTCGGCAAAAAGATCACAGATTACGATGCCCAGGATGACGACGAGAACAATTCCATTTCTTGAAGACTGGGCAATTATGTTCAAGATCAAACCGGAACAGAAAAACAACCTTGATTGTTTTTTACAGTCGACTACAGTCGAATCTATGGGCATAATTCCACGGAAATTGACCCACCCCCTTCATAGATTTCCCCAGCCAGTATTGAAAATTCCAAATTATCATGTCCTTCACCAAGCCGTTTCGCGTTCATGTCCGAATCAGGAAATGTAAAGCCATACTTGGTATCAAGATCCACATACGGCCAGATATACACCTTCCCGGTGTGCGTCATCCCCCGCAGTCTCTTAACATGATCGTCTTCAGTTTCTGAATGTACATACCCTTCCTCATGACCCCTATAAGCTTCATCTCTCGTGAGAGGTGCCGTCTTTGAGACCATGATCTTGATCTCAGTAGGGCTTGTAATAGACTGTCGAATACGTGCAAAGAGATCTTTCCACGTTGGCTGTGGGTTAAAGTCCTTATCCGCTGTTTGTGCTGTACAGTCGTCGATGACAAGCTTTTTCAGTTTTCGACCTCTGAGGAAAGGAATGAGGATGGCGTTGACGGCCATGTTTCCAAGATGAATTTCCTGTAGCTTGGGCATTGTGAGGGGGTCAAGGAATAGTGAGCCAGCACCAAGGAAACCACTCTCAAGAGCTGAAATCTTGAGGCATTCCAGCTCTTTCGCGTGAGTGAATAAGACATTCGATAACTCATTGAAGAAGACTTCGAAGCCCTCTAGTGTATTAACGTCTGCGCCAGCACCGTTCTCGCCACCGTATGTGTGGAGCGTCAACTTCCTTAAACGACCCAAGAATGCGCTCCATTCTTGTTCCTGCCAGAAGGATACTTTTCTGGGGAGGAAATTTAAAAACTTGAGATCTTGAGTTGGTGATAGTGTCGCGATGTCGCAATACATATCCCGCAAAGACGCACGCCATGAATACTCCTGCTCCATCGAAAGGACGTCCTCCCACTCCTCGGGATCACTGCAGAAGTAGATACCAGTGCCAGCCATATCGTTATCGTCCCATTCTGTTTCCTCGCCGCCCATATCGTTGTCGCTGAAATTGTCATGACCATTCGTATACACCGGAAGGGTTTTGCAGTGTGGCAGGCTATGGAATTGAAGCAATCCATGTACGAGGTCGACGTCGGCCATGTCACGAGCCCAGACTGACGCGGGAGGGTCGGTCCAGAACCAGGGCGTGTTCTCATCGTTATTCTCTGAGTCTTTCTGTCGCGGATAGAACGTGACGTTGAGTTTCAATTCGACAACATGGGCGCCAAATTTGCGGAGGGTGTCTTTCAGAGAGCTCCCCTGGTTCTTTGCGAGGGGACAGTCGACTTTGAGGGTTTTGAAGAGACTTGGCGCAAATGTGCTGCGGAAGTTGGCATTTACAGCGCTGAGGTTCTTGCGATCGCCATGATTGAGAAATTCTGCCACAGACAACAGGACTTCAGGTGGTAAATTCTGTAGTTGGGACATATTCGCGGCGTTGTGAATTGTTGTTGAAGAGTCAAAAGTTCACGGTCTTCTCTATCGCGATTTTAGCGAGTGAGGTTGTGACACCATCGTAATTAGCTCCTGCAGCCTAGAATTGCCTGTCGCCAAGACATATGAGAGACCCAATTTAGTGCAAGATCCCTGATGATTGGGGTTATCGTTGTTACCCAAGATCCTGTACGTCGCTAATCTCCAAAAGCCGCGCATTTATGTCAGCAGACCGCGTACATTACACGTGAAAAACCTCCAGATTTCGCGCGCCAATCTCATCGTCGCAACGTCATTGATTCCCCAGCTCATCAACCAGATCAATTGGAGCGCTTGGGGTAGAGAGGACCCTCTTCCCCTCTATTAGCTTGGTAGCTTCTCTTTAGCGCCACTCTTGGCTGGGAGATTTGTCTAGCGGGGTACCGTTGGAGGGGCCTATAAATGTCTCTTCGAAAGCATTGAGACTCTAATCTTTCTCTTCATCTTCTTCTTTATTTCAAGCAGAATCATAATCACAATGTCTCAAGGAAAGACCTTTACTCTGAACACCGGTGCCAAGATCCCGTATGTATCCACCTCCACACCATCACCACGACAAGAGGTCAGGATGAGGGCTAACTGTTGCAAGTCTTCTGGGTTACGGCACATGGCAGGCTTCTCCTGGTGAGGTTGGCCAAGGTGTCTACGAGGCCCTCAAGGTCGGCTACCGCCACCTGGTGCGTTCTCCCTTCTTCTCATACGCTCATATTCGTCGCTAACACAATCTCTAGGATCTCGCTAAGGTGTATGTACGCCATATTCTACCACAAACGTCCAATTGCTAAATCTCTCAGCTACGGAAACCAGCCCGAGATCGGCGAGGCTCTTAAGAAGTCTTTCGCCGAGATTGAGGGTCTGAAGCGTGAGGATGTCTTCATCGTGAGTCTCCAACCCCTCTACCAACTCATGCAGCAAAACGCTAACAAGAGCACAGACCTCCAAGCTCTGGAACTCGTAAGTGCCTCAAGTATGTGATAATGACAATAGTCTTACAATTCACAGCCAGCACGACCCCAAGGTCGTTGAGGCCGCTCTCGACGACTGCCTCCAGGAGCTCGGTCTCGAGTACCTTGACGTAAGCACTCGTCATCGATTCACAAAATGCAACACAAACTGACTCTTTAGCTCTACCTCGTCCACTTCCCCGTCTCTTTCAAGGGAAGCTCCAAGCACGTCGGCCAGGACCTTTTCCCTCTGACTGGCGAGAACCAGCCCGATGGCGATGTTGAGATTGACGACAGCATCTCTATCGTCGACACATGGAAGGCTATGACCGAGCTTCCCAAGTCCAAGGCTCGCGCTGTTGGTGTTTCTAACCACACCAAGGAGCACCTCGAGGCTATTATCAAGGGCACTGGTGTCACCCCCGCTGCCAACCAGATCGAGCGCCACCCTCTCCTCATCCAGCCTGAGCTCATTGCTTACTGCAAGGAGAAGGGCATTCACGTTACTGCCTACTCCGCTTTCGGTAACAACATGGTTGACGCTCCTCTTCTCTTCACCTACCCCGAGATCAAGGCCGTTGCCGAGCGCCTCACCAAGGAGAAGGGCACCGAGGTCACCCCCACACAGGTCCTGTAAGTCAACCCACATTCACCACGTTGAGTTTCATATTAACATTTACTCTTCAGCCTTGCCTGGGCTCAGGTCGGTGGCCACAGTGTCATCCCCAAGTCCGTCACCCCCAAGCGTATCGCCGCGAACTTCCAGGAGATCGATCTCTCTGAGCAAGACATCAAGGAGATTGAGCAAGTTGGCAAGCAGCAGCGCCGCTACAACGTTCCCCTCGTCGCTAGTAAGTCAACCTCAGGTCATCCTCGACGAAATTCAATACTGACTCAGTTATAGACAAGCCTCGATGGAACGTCAACATCTTCGGTGATGAGGCTGAGAAGCCTGCGAAACACCAGGTCATCATTTAGAAATTTAAATAAAAAGACAGGCATAGGAAGATATAATAGATCTCGAGATACCAAGTAAATCGTGTGTTGTCTGCTTAAAGTGATTACTTCTCCTCAATTATCTCGCCGATTGTGTCATTCTCACTGCCATCTCTTGGTCCGAGGTACAGGATATCGTGTAGGATCTGCTTCCATGTCCCAGCTTTCGATCCCAAAGGCTCCATGCGCCACCAATACTGAACTTTGACAAGAATTCCTCTCTTATCTCCATCATCCGTCCACATATCAACCCTCAGCCCCTCCCAGTTCTCGTCTCTAGCCTTCTTCTGTACTTCCTCGACCGACTTAAAACCAGCAGGTTCCAGCTCCCCGATTGTGGCAAAATCACTCATCTCAGTCTCGCTGAGAGGTCTCACGGCGTAAAAGCTCCTTGGAGGGCCACGATTCTGGCCATCGAACCAGCCTTCTCTTCGGTAGATATCTTCAATCACGGGACCAGCTTCAAGCAAGTACTTTATGATGGTTTCGCGGTCTTTGGCGGCATAGCTCGAGTTTGTACGGCAGATTTGGCGGCATTGCGGGGAGAAGAATATGGCTTTGGAAGGGATGTCTTTTGTTTGGCGGTATTGGCGATACAGATCGCTGAGGTGGTCGTGGATAGTGTCTGTCGCTGGTGACATTGTGATGTCCAGGATAGAATGAGGCCTTGGAAGTTTTTCTCTATCTGTAGGCGTACAACGCTGGTTTTATTCGTGGTTCGGCCCTGCGAAACAAGCATGAGTATCTGTTGCCTGGAATGAAGCCCGCTTACTGTGGGGTAGGAACGTCTGGTGTTCAGCGTCTCACATTGGACAAGATCGGCGAGCAACTGGTCGTGTCCTTTGTCGGATCCCTCTGCTGTTGGCCACTTAGGAGCAATAGGAAGGTTCGTAGTTGATGCAACACAGTTGTTTCGTCGCTGCGCCGCTTCTGATCCTCATTCATCTGGCTGCCCCCACCAATAATGTAGGTCGCTGTGGTAAACAGATTGACTAACCGATCATCAATGGCGCTGTCAAAAGAGGAACGACTGCGTCTCGCAGATATAGATCCTGAGCTATCAGAGGTAGATATCCCATCCGATATGATAACCCATACTAACAAGAACAGTATCTTAAAACAACGCCAGTTCCCCAACTAGATACTTCAGACGCATCAAAAGCCATCGCAAATTTGAGATGGTACATGCAGAGCCTACACTCAAAAGACCCTGACAAAGATGTTTTGGAGCGAGATATCTACTACATCAACCGACACGGTCATTCATTACGCGCTCATGTATATAAGCCTGCAAACCGGTCTAAAACCCACGAACCAGTCGTGTTACGATCCCCGCGGTTACATTACATATACCCTACAATTTCCACTAATTAAAGGCTAGCTTACCTATATCTACGTAAGCCTTACCTAAGCTTATAATACTAGCTATAAACTTACTTATTAGCTTACTTAAGTTATTATAAGACTTTCTATAAAGCTTATAATTACCTTAGTAAACCTATTATATATATATATTGTCACGGTCTGGGCTTAGAGCACAGGTAGATAGGGAGCGCTTTAGGCGGAATTAGGTCTATTGCTACGTATAGGCACTGTAGGCAGGTTAGGCTCTATTGATAAGATGTAGCTTAAGGAGCTACGTTTAGGATCTGACTAGCGGTCTAACTAAAGTTGCAGCGATAACGTATTGCTACGTGATCTGACCTATACTTGGGTCTAGGGTAAGTAGGTCTGGCCTTGCGCTGTAATAGTACCCCCCTCTTTAGTATTAAGCTCTGTTGAGATAGGTTACTGTAGTTTAGGCTTCTTAGGGTATCTTCTATGGAAGTTTGCTATAATCTTAGTAGCGTTCTCTACGTATGCAGTAGGTACTTCTGTTAGGTTAGTATAGCTGGCCTACTTTACGGTATACTTTAGTCTGGGGTAGCCTCCTTGGCCTTGTTGATCCTATTGGGAATCTATAATATCTTTAACCTCCTATTCTTTTACTCCTTTAGCTTTAATAGGTAGGGGAGGTTCTAGGTTTTAGCCGGGCAATGGATTGTTAGCGGCGGGTCTAAGCAGGTTCGTATAGAACACAGGGTGTATCTTTATGCTGTTAGGTAGTTCTAGTTAGTAAGCGTATAGAGAGATAACCTTAGATATCTTAAGTAGCCCTATGTTCTTCTAATCTAGCTTCTTCTGCAGTCGCAGGGTCTTAATGTTCCGGGCGTTGAGCTAGATAAGGTCTTCTTCTTTGTATTATCTGGCGGGTCTCCAGTGACGGTTTGCTTGGTCCTTATAGCGGGCTTGGGCTGCTGTGCTCTTAGATTGTAGGTAGTCTAGTATCTCCTTTATGGTCTAGGTAAACTGCTTGGTGTCTCTTGTAGCTGGGCTTCCTCTGATGGTAATTATAGGCTTGAAGCCTATTCTGGGGTGGAATCTGTAATTTGCAAAGAATAGGGATATACCGGTTATCTTGGACTTTAGGGAATTTGCAGTAAACTTGGCTAAAGGGAGCTATTAGTTCTAATTGTCTTGCAGGTATAACATATAAGCTCTTAGGTACTGTTCTAGTATAGCGTTTAATTGTTTAGTCTAGCTGTTAGTTTCTAGGTGGAAAGTAGTTAATAGTAGCAAGTTAATGGATAGCTATTAGGTAAGCTTCTTCTAGAACTTGGCTATAAACTGGGGTCCTTGGTCTAATATAATTGTCTAGGGGAGGCCATAGAGTTTCTATACCTCTCGTAGGTAATATCAGGTAGTATCTTTAGTATTGCAAGTTCCTTTACAGATAATAATATATCTTATCTTTATTAGGCAGTAGGCTATAACTAGGATGGCGTTATATCTGTTACTTAGCGGTAGGTAAGTAATAAAATCCATAGATATATATTGCTAGGCTTGTTCTGGTACTAGTAAGGGTCTTAGGATGCCTTATCTTGCATCTCGGGTAGGGTTTAACCTTCGGTAGGTATAATAGTTCTTAACCTATTGTTCTATAAACGCTAGCATTTCGGGCTAGTAGTAATCTTGCAAGAGTAGGTCGTAGGTTTAGGCTCAACCAGGGTATCTAGCTATAGGATATTTATAGTAGGCTTTTAGAAGTGTAATCTTTAGGGGGTTATAGTTTGGGATATAGATGCGGTCTCGGTATAGCAGTCTCTCCTATATTACCTTGCATTCGGCAAGTGTGATCTTTGGGTAATGTAGGGCCCCTTCCTTTAGGGCTTGTAGTATTAACTATAGGTCCTTATTAGTCTAGTATCCTTTGTTTAGTAGGTAGCTAATTTCTTCTGGTAACTTTATAGAGAGTATTAGTTCTTCTGGTGCAGGCTAGTCCTGTTATATTGGTTATTAGATGTAGGCTCTTTTTACACTTAGTAGTAGAAGTTGCTAATTCTCCTTTTTTAGGATAATCTAGCTCTAGTATGCTAGGTGCTTATCCCTCTCTTTAGGGAGATCTTTTAACCTCCTGGTTAGGGTATTAGGTTTTACACCCTACTTTCCAGGTTAGTACGTAATCTTAAAATTAAATTGGGATAAAAACTTAGACTATTAGGCTTATCTACGGTTTAGTAACTTTATTATTGTAAAGTACTCTAGGTTTTTATGGTCTGTAATTACTTTAATTAGCAAGGGTGCCTCCTCTAGTTTAGGTCTCTATTCTTTAAAGCAGTAGATAATTGCTATTAATTCCTTATTGTAGATCTTATAGTTATACTTAGTAGCTGTATACTTCTTAGAGAAGAAGGCTACTAGGTATAACATTCCGTTGTTATTAGGCTATAATAGTATGCTAGCGGATATATAATTAGAGGTATTGGTTTCTAGGATAATATCCTTAGTCTAGTTAAATAGGCATAGGATTAGGGCTAAGGTAAAAGTATCTTTTAGTTTCTTAAAGGCTATTTTATACTTATTGTCCTAGATGAATGGAGTATCCTTCTGTATTAGGTGGTTTATAGGTGCGGTAAGCTTAGAGAAGTTCTGGATGAACCTCCTATAGAAGTTTACAAATCTAGTAAAGGCTTGTATATCTATTAGGTAGGATAGGGTCTTCCAGTTCTTAACGGTCTTGATCTTAGCAGGGTCTATTTTAATTCTATCTTAGCTAACAATAAGTCTAAGGAATTTTATCTTAGGTACTAGGAACTTGCACTTAGTAGGGTTAGTAAAGAGACTAGCTTCTTTAAGCTTCTGTAATACTATCCTTAGGTATTTAATATATTCCTCTCTGGTTTAGCTATAAATTAGGATATTATTTAGGTAAGCGGTATAGAATATATCTAGGTGTTCTTGTAGGGTGCTATTAATGTAGTATTGAAATGTTGCTGGGGCTCCTGTTATACCAAAGGGCATTACTAGGGACTTATATAGGCTAAAGTAGGTGCAGAAGGCCATTAAGTATTCTTAGCCCTTCTTAATCCTTAGGTTATTAAAGGTAGATATAATGTTAATATAAGAGAAGTATCTTATTCCGGATAGGTTATTTAGGGATTCCTTAATCAGGGGCAGTAGGTATTAGTCCTTAACTGTAATGTTATTTAGGGCTCTATAATCTACACAGAACCGTAGTTCTCCTCCCGGCTTCTTTACGAATAATACAGGGGAAGCTATAGGAGAAGAGCTTGGTCTAATAAACCCCTTTCGTAGGTTCTTATCCAGCTATTCTTGCAGGGCCAGTAGTTTATCTTAAGATATGCTATATAGGGGTCTAAAGGGCAGTTTCGCTCTAGGTGTTAACTTAATGTAGTGGTCCCTTACCCTGTGTAGAGGTAACTTCTCTGCTTCCTTAGGAGAGAAGATGTCTTTAAACTTAAGTAGCTCTTTGGGTAGGTTAACCTTGCCCCCCTCCTTCTGTAAGGTGCAGTCTATTTGTTCTAAGGTAATAGTAAAGAAGTAGTAGTATTTCCTTTAACTATATAGGTTTAAGGTATTTAGGGATATTAGTAGGATGTCTTTCTATTAGAGGCTAGGCGGGATATTTTGTTCTATTTGTTATTAGAACTTCTTTAGAACTATCTGTAGAGCTTTAATCTTAGCTAGCTTTGTAGGCATATTACAGAACCTCTAGCAGTATAGGCTATTAAAGGTAAAGGTATAAGCTGTAAAGCCTACTTATAGGTTATACTATTTTAGCTAGAGTATCCCTAAGACTATAGGGTAGCTACCTAGCTAGGTTACATAGAAGATTATATTCTTCTGGTAGTAGTCTGCAATACAGAGTCCAGCGCAGACGTAGTAAGTAACTTAGCTACTCTTAGCTAGTTAGCTATTAAATACTTCTATCTTAAAAGGTTAGTTTAGGGGGTAGAATAGTAGCTTTTAGGACTTTGCCTAGCTCTTATCTATAAACCCTTTACCCTTTGCCCTGCTATTAGTTATAGTATACGAAGGTATAAGGTTTCTTCTAGCTATGCTTAGGCTGGCGGGTAGTATTATAAGGTTAGAGTGTTAATTGCTCTTGGTTTTGATTGGAATTCTGTAGATAGAGGTAGTAGATAGTTTGATTTTTAGTGTAGTAGGTGGTAAGGTAGAAGCCTGGCGCTAACTTAGGATAGGCTTGCCCTGTTTCCCTGGTATCTTAGAGAGTTGCGGGAGTCTGGTTGGCTGGAGGTAGGTGATTGGGGTAAGGGGCGTTGACTATTGCGGGGAGGGCTGTAAGTGATAGTAGCTTGGCGGAACCTAGTTAGTTAGGTATCTAGTTTAGGATAGTTTTGGAGGTAGTGGCTGTTAGAACTGCAGTGGAAATACTGGTTGTTCTCTTGTTGGGCGTTTGGGCGGTTATAGCGGTGTTGGTTACTTAGGTCTATGGGTTCTCTAGCTGGCTGGCGGTTCTCCGGGGGGCTCCTACCCCTTCAGGGTAATGGGGACTTCTTTCTGTACTCTGTAGGAAGGGGAACTATTGTTATTGTAGTGCAAAGGGTAAAGTTTAACTTGTTAAAGGTGTAAGGGTAGGTTCTTTTGCAGTACTTCTGTAAACGGATATCTATTTCCCGGAAGTAGGAAACTAGAGTATTATAGCTATAGTTAGCAGGTAGGTTATATAGGAGTATATTAGATAGTTCTTTTGATATAGCCTTCTCTAGGAATGGGGTTAGGGTATTCCCCTCTATGCTGCTGTCTAGGGCTAGGCTTTGGAATTTGGCGTGGAAGGAGAAGAAGTCTTGGTTGCCTTAGCAGATGCTGTCTAGCTTCCGTTGGGCAGTCTAAGCTGCGTTTAGATCTCTGTAAGCGCCTTGCAGGATATCTAGGATCTTGCTGTAATTAGCTAAGCGATAAATCCTATGGCAAATATATGGCTATATTAGTTTATATATATTATTATTTAAGCGGCTATTTACGTAGCCTATATAGCTTACAGGGGTAGGGTAATAGTCTTAGTTTAAGTTCAGCTTCTCAGTAATAGCATCACAGAAACGGCGCAGATCTACGTAGGTAGCTTTAAACTTATTAGGGTCAGGGATTTATTCCAATAGGTA